>CM050168.1:610751-888251 GCA_027410445.1 Discoglossus pictus
TTGGAAGGGGGCATTGTAAGACTGGCATTACAAGGTGGGCTTTGGAAGGTGGCATTGTAAGATGGGCATTACAAGGGGGGCTTTGTAAGGGGGCATTGTAAGATGGGCATCACAAGGGTGGCTTTTGAAGGAGGCATTGTAAGACCGGCATTACAAGGGGGGCTTTGGAAGGGGGCATTGTAAGACGGGCATTACAAGGGGGGCTTTGGAAGGGGGCATTGTAAGATGGGCATTACAATGGGGCTTTGGAAGAAGTCATTTTTAAGACGGGCATTACAAGGGGCGCTTTGGAAGGGGCATTGTAGGACGGGCATTACAAGGGGGCTTTTACAGGGGGCATTGTAAGACGGGCATCACAATGGTGTCTTTTGAAGGAGGCATTGTAAGACCGGCATTACAAGGGGTGCTTTGGAAGGGGGCATTGTTAGACGGGCATTACAAGGGGGGCTTCGGAAGGGGGCATTGTAAGACGGGCATTACAAGGGGGTCTTTGGAAGGAGGCATTGTAAGACGGGCATTACAAGGGGTGCTTTGGAAGGGGGCATTGTTAGACGGGCATTACAAGGGTGGCTTCGGAAGGGGGCATTGTAAGACGGGCATTACAAGGGGGTCTTTGGAAGGAGGCATTGTAAGACGGGCATTATAAGGGGGTCTTTGGAAGGAGGCATTGTAAGACGGGCATTACAAGGGGGTCTTTGGAAGGGGGCATTGTAAGACGTGCATTACAAGGGGGGCTTTGGAAGGAGGCATTGTAAGACGGGCATTATAAGGGGGTCTTTGGAAGGAGGCATTTTAAGACGGGCATTACAAGGGGGTCTTTGGAAGGGGGCATTGTAAGACGTGCATTACAAGGGGGGCTTTGGAAGGGGGCATTGTAAGACGGGCATTACAAGGTGGGCTTTGGAAGGTGGCATTTTAAGATGGGCATTACAAGGGGGGCTTTTACAGGGGGCATTGTAAGACGGGCATTACTAGGGGGGCTTTGGAAAGAGGCATTGTAAGACGGGCATTACTAGGGGGGCTTTGTAAGGGGGCATTGTAAGATGGGCATCACAAGGGTGGCTTTTGAAGGAGGCATTGTAAGACCGGCATTACAAGGGGGGCTTTGGAAGGGGGCATTGTAAGACGGGCATTACAAGGGGGGCTTTGGAAGGGGGCATTGTAAGATGGGCATTACAATGGGGCTTTGGAAGAAGTCATTTTTAAGACGGGCATTACAAGGGGCGCTTTGGAAGGGGATTGTAGGACGGGCATTACAAGGGGGGTTTTGGAAGGAGGCATTGTAAGACTGGCATTACAAGGGGGGCTTTGGAAGGAGGCATTGTAAGACGGGCATTACAAGGGGGGCTTTGGAAAAGGGCATTGTAAGACGGGCATTACTAGGGGGGATTTGGAAGGGGGCATTGTAAGATGGGCATTACAAGGGGGGCATTGTAAGATGGGCATTACAAGGGGGGCATTGTAAGAAGGGCATTTCAAGGGCGCTTTGCAAGGGGACATTGTAAGAAGGGCATTACAAGGGGGCTTTGGAAGGAGGCATTGTAAGACAGGCATTACAAGGGGGGCTTTGGAAAAGGGCATTGTAAGACGGGCATTACAAGGGGGGATTTGGAAGGAGGCATTGTAAGACTTACGGGCATTACAAGGGGGGCTTTGCATTTTTTTACATAACTTAAGTGAACATTGTAAAGTGTATAGATTGATTATACAGGAATTGGTTCTAATGACTTGTCCATCCATGTAACTCTGATGGCTTCAACACATTGAAGAAATGGCGGGGACATCATACTAATTCATGTCTCATCTTTCACTTCTTTTGGCATCTCACAATGGACAGGGTCCCCAGCTCACTGTAATGGGCACTCGCTTGACCTTATCCTCACCAATTGCTGTATATTCTTTCCACTTCCTCTATCTGACCACCACTGACTAATCTGCAACCTCTCCACTCCTTCCACTCACTGCCCTTCATCAATTACCACCAAGAGAGGTTTAGAGAAACCTCCAATCACTTGACCCACAACAACTTTCCAACATGCGATACCTCTTCTCAGGCCCTCATAACCCTCACCTGGCCTGATATCGCCATCGTACAGTACAACATACTACTGATTGACTGTGGAGAAAACCTTGAACTTCATCAGACTTCCTGCATTACGGGTTTATACTTCCTTGCAAATCAAACTTGCCAAGCACTTCTCCTCCAACCCAAAATGTCTGTTCTCTACATTCAAATCTCTCCTCTGCCCACCCTATCGCCCTCCCTTTCTTGTCTCACAGCTGATGACTTTACCAGAAGCTTTAAAAATAATGAGCCTCATTCAATTTAGCAATCAGACCCCATAAGTGAATTTGCTAATCAACTGGTGTTTTTCTGCGAGCCGAAAACGGCTTACATGTTACGGGCTTGAAATCCCTGCGGTTGTTAAAACTGGAACTTACAGCCCATCTAAGCCTTTGATCTTTCACGTCAGCAAGAGTTACAATCACAAATCGCTATTCAATTGCTACAAATCCCCAAGCCCGCAAATGTTCTCACACCTGTAAACAGCAAATGTAGAAGAAAATCCTATGAGTGCTAGAGAGGACACGCAAGGGGTTAAATACCTGATCATAGCACTGTAAACACAAATAAGAAATCAATACCACACTGTAAATAATGGGGAAAGCGATGACAGACATTAGAATTAATTGCACAACAGTCTCAAGCCCTCACATTGCCAATAAAAAAACATTTTATTTTATGTTTCATCTCGAATATCAACAAGTTAATACATATCAGGCCACCCACATGGACTAGAAAAGTATCAGCATTCATTTTTTTTACTTTGTGTTTTGCGGGTTTCGCGAGTCCGATCGCATATCGGACACCCAAAAGCTAATTGATTGACATGTAACCTCCATGTTTTACTGCCGTAATGATAACGGTCTCATTTTCTGTTGGCTGTTTCTAAATGGGTAGTTATGGTCTTGCTTAATTGATCATGTTCCCGCCCTGAAATGCTACTTACGAGTGCATGGTTTACAGTTTCGGCTTTCAGCCTCTAACTTGCGTGCTTGTTCAATTGAATATGACCGGAATTCAAGCCTGCAGACATATGGCCTGTATACTGTGAGATGCAGGTTTCCAATTGATTTAGGCTCAATGTCAATAACTTCCAAAACAAACTCTGCTCTGAATGTGGCTCCAAAACACCCTTTTCTCAACAAATCCATAATACCCATCCTTTGCCTTCCCCATTCCCATATCTGCAATGTCCTCCTTTGACCCTGTAACTTCAGTGGATGTCTCTGGTCTTCTGTCAAGCTCACACCTTACAACTTGACCACTTAATCCCATTCCATCTCAGCTCAGTCCTCCCCTCTCTACCACATGTATCGAGGTCTTACCCATTTATTCAACCTTTCCCGAAACACAGACAAGTTCCCATCATCTTTTGCTTTTGTAATCTATGATTGCCATATGCCTCACATTCCCCTGGCTTCAAAAAGACTTTAGTGACTCTGCCACAACTATCTTCTTGACCTAACATTCCACATGAGGTCTCACAAAAGTCACTAATGACCTGCTCGCCCTAAACTTACAGGGTCACTCAAAGGTACAGTAACGTGAAGAAATTAATTGATAATAAAAATAAATGACCACTCTATCTATGACCTGCTAAGTATCACTCGGTTCCACCCTCAATACCAGCAACCCCCTATGAGTCTGGGTATCCCACAGGATATTTAAGTGGAGTCACTATGTACCCCCATAGAACCTTACATTAATCACTATGCCATGGAGATCCCTATGGACCCCCATGGCATATTATACTTTAACAATGGAGTCCTTTAAGGACCCCCATGGCACCTAATAATAATCCCTGTATCATTTGAGCAATCAAGCCTCAAACACGACAACATCACGGTGTTAGCTTGTTTATAATGACGATTTGAGGCATTCAAGCTTCTCAGAGGCATTTTACTGTGTTTAGGGGGCTTGAAAGTAAATTTCATTGAGATCAGTTATCATTGTGGTAGCGATGTGATAGTTATGGGACAGGTACCTGGGGACTAGTATATTAGGGACCGGTCAAGCACTCGAGGGGCATTTCTTGGAGGTTAGAATTACATGTGTGGTGTGATAGCTCGTTGGTGGGTTATGAGATAACTTCACTCAGTGCTATGTTTTATGGGAGCCATGGGATGGAGTCCATAGACCTTACAAAGCACATGGCGTTCTTCCTTGGTTGGCATGTGATATGAAAGGGTTTAATGTAGAATTTAATTTTAAGGGTCAAGTGCTGTAGTTGCAGATGTTGTGCAGGTTCAGTCTCTGTAGTTTATTGGTTTTGTTGGGGATCTAGAACACTCTCTTAAGTGATTTGGGATCTAGATCTCTTTTTGTATAAAGAACTCCAATATGCTGATTCCGGAGCATCTCTATAACAAAGTCTGGTATACGTTTGTGATCTCTCATGCCCTGGTGGGGCAGGGGTCAGGCATTCCTCACACATGCTATTTACATGATCTTTTATCATACTACTGTTTATTGAACATTTATAATTTTTCCAAAGACATATAGGTAACAGATAGCAAACAAGATATGTACAAATATCAATTCTGTACTTGATCCAGATAAAAACCCAGAAAGAAGAAATATTAAGTTGTGTAAACTATAAATATCATTAGCTAGTGCATCATGGGATACTGAAACACCCATAGATGTGTGAGGAGAACACGCCTTCTGTGGTCGAGTAATTAGGGAATTATTAATAATATATTTAACTAGCTTTACATTAACAAATTCATATAATATTCCTGTTTGGGTAAAGTAAAACTAAAATTATCGGGTTTATTACCCCCAAGATAAGTTCGCTAAAAGCCCCTCAAAACCAGAGTTGCCTCTTGTGTTGGAGAAACTGACACCGATTTTTTTTGTTCACATAAAATTTCAATTTTAGTTTTAAATCTTTAATTTAATTTTTTGAATATATTTTTGAATCAATATGCCTGGCTCAATCAAAATGAGATAGTTTTGTCTCCCTTTATATCCTTCCAGTGACAAGCTCTCCATTCATGACTCTAGATATGTTCAGGTTGGCCTATAATCCTTATCCCTTCCTGCCCCCTCTCTAACATTCCCAGGTTCCTGTTCTCTCTTCTATGGATGGCTCCCCTTTCATAATATGTTTTGCCCCCTCTATGGATGGCTCCCCTTTCATAATATGTTTTGCCCCCTCCTTTTGGACACTTGAGTCCCATGATTTGTCCACTAGAAATGACTGAAAATGTCTCCAGTGTTAAATGATCAAAACCCAGAGATTCTTCTTCAGATACCTTTTGATTGATTGTCCACTTTCAGACTGACGTGTCCTCTTGATGGTCTATAATATGGTTACAACATTTCCACAACCATCCCTGGGATTACAGGTAACTTGTATCCTTGGGGCTATGACATCCTACTGGTCCATGACCACACATGTTTTTGAATAATATATGTACATATATAAAAGAAAAATGATTATTGTTTATAGAAAGATATTATAATGATTGGATTGAACCTCCATAGTTGCTAAATAATTATATAAAGTAAAAAGAGACAAAGGATAGGCAACTCAAAAATAGGAGTTCAAGTACCACAGAAGGAGAGAAGAAAGATACGAGAGGTAATGATAGTAATATCAATATTTGAGACTCTAATAGAAGGAGTGTCAAGAAGGGGAAGAAACAACCACAAAAGATCAGCTCATAAGATGACCTAGATATGTGTAGATAATCACATCCATGGTCAATGTCATCACAATCATCACTGACCTATGCCCAAAAAGATGACATTGTAGTTAGTAAGCTTTAATCCCAAAAATTATTAAAAATTAACTTTTAATTAAATTAGATAAAAAATAAATATAAAACTAGTTCTGTAGTCTACAATGGTAGGCATTAGGTAGTGAGAGAGTGGGACAAAGACAATTACTGACGGGTGATACAGATATATTGGAGTTATATATCTGTAGGACACACAACATATATTTTATGGTGATGATTGTGATTGTGCCTTTCCATAACATTTTTTGTTTAATACATTTATTAGTTATCAGCCCCCTAGATACCAGGCCAAACATAAAAAATAACCCCCATATTGACCACTTATTACCTCCAAACTCTGGTTCACCATCATGACCATCTTATCCTTGTCAAGTTCACCTGTTGTGTGTTTGAAATACAAGGATCAGGTAATATAATTACTGGTACACCTCAACAAATTCCTGCAATTTGGAAAGTTTATTTTTCACAATCAGCCTCAGGCAAACCATTATTTGCAGGATTTCACTAACTCAATAATCTAACCATTAATGGATGGTGGATTTGCTTACTGGGAGAGGCTCCAACATAGGTTCTTCTTCAGAGCTCCCTTCACTTGTTGGTTCCTTAAAGTATAAATGAAAGGGTTAAGCAGAGGGGTGAGAATTGAGTAGATAATGGTTACAGTCCTATCCTCCTCCACAGACACTGATGATGATGAACGGAAGTAAGTGGCAAAAATTGTTCCAAAGTACAGTCCAACAGAAGTGAGGTGAGAGGAGCAGGTGGAGAACGCTCGATGCCTTCCTGAGGTCGAGTTCATCCTTAGAATGGTTCTAAGGATCCTGGTATAGGAGACCACCACAAAGGCAAAGGGGCTCATTACTACTAGAGAGCCCTCTGTGAATACGAGAAGATCATAACTGGCTGTGTCAGAGCAGGATAGAGCTAGTATGGGAGTGAGGTCACAGAAATGTTCGTGAATCTTGTTGGGACCACAGAAAGACATGGCAGAAACAATACAAGTATGAAGGAGAGAATGGAAGAAGGTAAAGGTGCAGGAGATGCTCATAAGAGCAACACACGTCTTTCTGTCCATGATTATCAAATAGTGGAGAGGATTGCTGATGGCCACCATTCTGTCATAAGCCATGATAGCCAGAACAAAGCACTCCATACTGCCAGTACAGAAGAGGAAGAAGAGTTGTGTCATGCATCCTTTGAATGAGATGGCTTTCTTCTCCAAAATGAGATTGGTGAGCATGAGGGGAGTAGTCACTGAACTTAAGCAAATGTCTACAAAAGAAAGGTTCCCTAGGAAGAAATACATTGGGCTGTGGAGTTGTGGTTGAGTATTTATTACATAGATAATCATAGAGTTCCCAACAAGAGTTACCAGGTAAATAGTGAGAAACAGTGCAAACAGAGGGAGCTGATGACTGTGGTTCCGAGAAAGACCCAAGAGAATGAACTCCGTGACCATCGATAAATTCATATTTTCCGTTAGCGATGGACAGCTTCACTGTGGAGAGAAGTTAAAATATTAAAGTGTAGAGAAACATATAAATCTACTCAGTCCTTGTCTATTGAATCAAGTTACTCTTCTTGCTCCATACAAGACAACTTTCTCTCTTGACATTACAATGAAAGCTTTGATTACAATGTCAGCTTTTAACTTCCAAAAATATTTAGTAAATGATGCACACATTAAGGTTGTCCTCTATCACCCCTTCTATTTTACATTGATTTGCTCTATTACATGTATACTGCAGTACGTTAATTTCAAAATTGAATACTGTGAATCCGAAAACTACGCCTAAAAAATATATCAAAATATATATAGAGGTGCTTCCAATATTTAAATGTGTATGAGGTATAGAGAACGTTTAAAATTCCCTTATCATACAATGTCCACCTATAAACAATCCTCATTAATCAGAATATACTGATTGCCCTGTTATTACAGGATATGCTGATAATCACAGGATTGAATTCTGGATCAAGATAATATAATATAAAAACACATGTATCTATATATATGTTAAAAAGAAAAAAGACTGTAACCAGAGTGAATTTTGAATAGAACTGAAAGGTAAGATTATAATACAAGGATAAGGTATAAAGCACTCTATATGAGAGTATGTATACAAAAGAGGGTCAAAATACTAGAAAAGAGCTGAAAAAACACATAGCAGTACACTAATATATTTGCTGGTCAACTGTCAAGCTCTAAAATATCCAGTAAGTTAGAAAAATAACCCTGTAGGGTGTCAAACTTATCTTTCAGTATTCTCTGGTTCAGACAAGTGTAGAAGTAGATTGCCAACGGGCCGTTTCGTCCATCCTCATGGACTTTTTCTAAGGCTGATAGCTTTTGCTGGCTTTTTTGGCTAATTTAGAGCCTAAGGCCCTCATTCAATTGCGATTTGGCCAATTGAATAGGGGTCTAAATAAGCACATAGCATATTTTTTTTAAAGAAGTTTTTAGTTAGTGAAAACCTTGCTTTTGGATAGATGTTTACTAACTAAAAACTTCTTTAAAAAAATATGTTATGTGCTTATTCAGACCCCTATTCAATTGACCAAATTGCAATTGAATGAGGGCCTTAGAGTGCTTCCGGGTGTTAATCACGTTAGTTGCGCAGTAAAGTGTAGCGTAATTACGTCACGACATCTGGGCTAATGCGTATATAAATTATTTTAACTTTATTGATGTAAATACAAGTTGCGCTGACGTCATTACACTGTCGCTCACTCACACTGTCGGTCACTCACACTTACACTGTTGGTCAATCACTCACACTGTCGATCTCTCACACTCACACTGTCAGCTATCTTCAGAAATAATTATGAGGGATAGGTCATGTCAAACACATCTTATTTGTTTCTATGAGGAGGTTAGTAGGAACCTGGATCAAGGCAGCTCAGTGGATGTAGTATTTTTAGATTTTGCAAAGGCTTTTGATATAGTGCCACATGGGAGACTATTATGCAAACTAAGAGATACAGGAATTGCAGTAAATATCTGCTCATGGATTGAGAGCTAAAAGACAGGAAGCAGAGGGTTGTTGTAAATGGAACATACTCCGATTGGACTAATGTGGTAAGTGGGGTTCCTCAGGGTTCAGTATTAGGTCCTCTACTTTTTAACATATTTATTAATGACTTAGAGGTAGGATTGGAGTGTGGTGTCTCCATTTTTGCTGATGACACAAAGTCGTGCAAGGTAATTAAATCAGATAAGGATGTGCTTTCCCTCCAAAGGGATTTACATAAAATTGAGGAATGGGCATCTAAATGGCAGATGAGATTTAATACGAATAAATGTAAAGTTATGCATCTGGGAAGTAAAAATAGCCATGCAATTTATAATCTTAATGGAGCAAATCTAGGGGTATCAGATATTGAAAGGGATTTGGGAGCTTGTGGACAACCAACTAGGTAACATCGCTCAATGCCAAGCAGCAGCTGCAAAGGCAAATAAAATATTAGCGTGTATTAGGAAGGGTATAGAAGCCAGGGAAGCAAATATAATTCGGCCACTATACAAATCCCTAGTATGCCCTCATTTGGAATATGGAGGACAATTTTGGGCACCACTTCATAAAAAGGACATTTGAGCGCTGGAGAAAGTACAGAGGAGGGCAACAAAACTAATAAGGGGAATGGAGGGGCTAAGTTATGAAGAAAGACTAACCAAATTACACTTATTTTCTCTAGAAAAAGCCCCCTAAGAGAAGATATGATTACCTTATATAAATACATCCAGGGTCAGTATAAAGATTTGTCAGGGGAGCTTTTTATGCCAAGAGGTTTCCAACTGACAAGAGGACATCCTGAGGTTAGAAGTAAAAAGATTCCACCTCAAAGAAAGAAAAGGGTTCTTCACAGTAAGGGTGGTTAATCTGTGGAATTCTCTACCAAAGGAGGTGGTGACAGCGGATTCGATAGATAACTTTAAAAGGGGACTGGGTTTATTTCTAATTAAAAAGGGAATTCAGGGTTATCATGGATAATTGGAGGGACAGTATTGATCCAGGGAGAAATCTAGTCACTGGTGTCTGGGATCAGGAAGGAATTGATTTTTTATTGTTTTTATTTCCGATTGGCTAGGCTTGCTTGGGTTTTTTTCTGTTTGTTTCCTCTGGATTGATTAATAATTTAAAAAAAAAAAAAAAAATTAAATAATTAATTAATAGTTAATCCGCATATTGCAGATCAGAGGAGATCTTGGATGGTTGAACTTGATGGACTGAAAGTCTTTTTTCAACCATAAATACTATGGGCCTCATTCTATTATCGGCCGCAGCCGCTGCGGGGCCGCAAGCTTTCCGGCTATTCTATTCCGATCGCGCCGGAAGAAAACCTTTGATCTACAAAGGCCGCAAGGAAATCGGCCGTAAGAAAAGCCTGGTAGCTATTCTATTGCTCCGGGAACCCTGTCTGCAAGGCTAAAAACGAGCCGCAGCTTACTTGCAGCAAACAGGTACCGCTAGCACCAATTAAGCACATAAAATAGCTCAAATAAAGCCATCCTGCACTTTGAGAAGACTATAAAGTGATATTCGGTGTTAGCAAAAATAGCACATAATTATCCTATACTCAAATCCGTAAAAAAAAAAAAATTTAATATACGTAAAATATCCATGTAAAAAGTCCAGAGTGCTTGGAGCACCTCAGACCCGCCCACGCCGCAGCCGGAAAATAAACAGTTAATTTGAACTCGGGTTTGGGCTGATGTGCAAGCTTGAGAGTGGGTTCCTTTTAATCCTCATGTCCCCCAATATGATCCCTAGCATTTACAGAGCTGTACAGTGCAGGCTTGAATTTATTTTTGCGTTTTTAGATTTGAGATCTTACGGCCGGTTTCAAGATATGCGGCCGGCCGTAAGGGGAGATCCTTGCGGGGCCTTATAATAGAATCGCGAGTTAACTGAACCCCCGCAAGGAATCGCAGCCTTACGGCCGATTTGCGGCCGATAATAGAATGAGGCCCTATGTAACTGTGTAATTATGTAATTAAAGAGACACACACAGATTGATCAGATGTGCTTGTTGCAATATGTTACGTTACATTTGAGATATCACATATTATAATTGTCTAACTACGAATCGTCATCACGCTGCGTTGCGTACGACTTAGGCGCTCATTGTAGTGTTGCGTAGGGCGTATGACTTAGCGTTGAGTGCCACAGGCTCTCATCGCCCTGCGAGCCGAGCGCAGCGAGGCGAGCCGTTAAATCGTACCACTTTGGCAATGAGTGGTGCGATGTAGCGAGGCGAGCCGTTACATCGCACCACTTTGGAAATGAGCGCGTTACATCGTAGGACTTAGGCGAGCCTCGCATAGCGAGGCGAGCCGTTAAACCGTAGCACTTAGAAAAAAAATACGAGGTGAAAAAAATTACGAGATAAGCGGCGGAACAAAAACAGTAAAAAAAACACTAAATACACACTAAAAAATAAAACAAATTTCATGGGGAACCAGGCAGGACGTCTGGAAGTGAGTTGGAACGGCAATTTAGATCGATTTAGCCGAGTTACAAAGATCGAAAATCGGCTAAGCGAGAAAAAAATGGCCGCCGAAAAAAATGAAAACGAGGCTATACTACTACTACGAACTGCGTAAAACACAGCCACAGACGTATGTGTTTGAAAAACAACGAGATAAAGGATGCGGATTAACCACGCAATGAGTAAAAAGACAGTAGCGAGTAAATTTTACGAAACGATATTACCGATTTACGCATTAACACAGATTTCCCGCCTTTGTCTCGCGCCACATAGAATTTCCCGCCGAAAACAACGCATTTGGCTCGCGCAACTGCGGATTTCCCGCCTAAAACTATGAATTTGTCTCGCGCACAAACCCTATATATAGGGCACATTTCACACATGACTCACACTTTCTCCTCAGGTGATGACAGTCTGACTGGATGTTTTTTGATGCCGGCAAATCGCAAGAGATTGTTAGCTCTTCAGTATACTGCTTCAGCATTATTACATTAAAAAAGGTAAATATATTATTTATAATTATTAATTAATAAATTGGTACTTGATTAATAAATAATAGATAAGAAATTTAATTAATAGAAAATTAATATTGTGCTTATTATTTATAACTATTAATTAATAAATTGGTACTTAATAAATAATAGATAAGAAATTTAATAGAAAAGTAATATTGTGCTTATTATTTATAATTATTAATTAATAAATTGGTACTTAATAACTAAGAAATTTTAAGAAAATTTAATTAATATAACAATAATATTGTGCTTACCTGTGTGAAACAATTGTGAATAACATTCATAATGTACATTAAATTATCTATTAATATCAAAATTAAAAATGTCAATAAAAAAAAAACATATTTATTAATTAATTATTAATGTACATTAATTTAACAATTATTTTGTTATATGTCGTGATTACCTGTGTGAAACTATTGTTAATAACATTCATAATGTACATTAATTAATTAGGAATACATTGATTCATTAATTATTAATGTACATTAATTTAAGAACTATTTTGTGATATGTCGTGATTACCTGCGGTTAAGAATTGTAAATAACATTCATTACTAATCATTAATATTAAAAAAGGTTAACGTTTAAGAATGTGCATAAAAAATGGAACACGTTGATTAATTAATTATTAATGTATGTACATTATTTAAATAATTCAGTGCTTAAATATTTTGTATACCACTCTAAAAAAAAAAAAAAAGGGAACATGCTTATGTGTTGAGGTTATATTTAGTCAGACATTAATTTAATATTAATACACATTCATTGAATCTTATTTAAAGACTAACAGTAATATTGAGTGTATGTTTATAATCTATGCTTTCATATGTGTGTTCATGTTGATTTATTGATATATTTATTTCATGTTTTTAATCTATGCAAAATAGGTATGTTAAGCCTCATTGATTAATACAGATGAAGTAACATATTATACATTAATTTTACTATTTTGTATAATTGCAGTGAATTCTATGTGAATGACCAGAGATAGTGACGTTTGCACAAATTGAACATCATAAAGATCCTTTGGACAGGTATAGAATTTTAATTATATTACTATGGCAAAATATTAAAAAAGATGATGTTTTTAATGTAGACAAATATATGTCTGTTGATGTTAATTTAATGATATTGATGAAGCAAAAGTTTAAAAATATTATCTATTTCATTTTACAGTTTATTCGGATCTGCAAGGGAATAAACAGACTGTGACGTTTGCAGCCTTTGAATAACATCAACATCATCTTCACAGGTATAAAATTTTATTTTGTAGTGACGCATAGAAAAAGCCTATGGGCCTCATTCAATTGCGATTTGGCCAATTGAATAAGGCTCTATATAAGCACATATCATATTTTTTTACACACGTTTTTAGTTAGTGAACTTCTATCCAAAAGCAAGGTCTTAACTAACTAAAAATGTATGTAAAAAAATATGCTCTGTTCTTATATAGAGCCCTATTCAATTGGCAAAGTCGCAATTAAATGAGGCCCTATGTATTATATTTTTTGTGAAAATTTACATTGATTGAAAATGGATAGTACTTATTGAGTCATTAATTTATGATATTTAGTTAAAACTTTAAAAAAGTTGAAAAGATACTAAGTAATAATAATATTTAAAGAAAAGAAAAAGCTTTAAACAATTGCAAAAAAATAAAAGGATGTTATGCTGTGAATTCAATCAAGAAGGAATGTCATTGAAAGATTAGTAATATAAAGATGGATATGTGCAGCTATTTCCGATTTCATATATGTCAATAAAATACTTTGAAAAATGGTTTCATTTCTTTCAGACTAAAGTGCAACAATTGAAAATGTTTTATTAGTTTAAGCATCTATTTTAATCTAAAAGTACAAATCGGAAAAAAAATGTATATAAAACAAAGAAGAAACAATAATTACATCTCTATTTAAAATTACAGATTAAAATGGCGGACAATGGAGAAGACAAAATTGAACGCAAAAGAAGATTGGCAAGGGAAAGGAAGCAAAGGTGGAGAGATGCTCAGACACCGGAAACTTCACAACGCTTGCGAGAAGAAGATCGACAGAGACTTTTAAATAAAAGAAAGATGAGTAAGAAAGCCGCAAGTTAGTGTGTTGGGGCTTCAAAGAAACGTAAAAGTAAACAAAAACATCTCTGTGAACCATTGTCCAATGACTCTATTTTGCAGAATGACTTAAATGTAGAAACACAAGAAAAAAATGTACATATAGAAAGTGGGTCTGATATTTATGTTGAAGAAATGCATGATAATGTGTTTACTACTGCAGTAGAAGTAGATACTCATTATTGTGGGTTACTTAATGTGGTTTGTCAGTTTTGTGGGGCCTATCATTTTATAAAGGAAAGACCTACTGACGGAAATTTCATTAGTTGCCGTCAGAAAGGAAAGGTGAAACTTCCAGTAAGACACTCATTTCCATATTATTTAGAATGCATTATGAGTGATCCAACATTTCCAAATTATAATAATTTCAAACAAAACATAAGGTCTTATAACAGTGCAATTTCATTCGCTTCAATGGGTGCAACATTAGCAGAAAATGTACCAGGACATGGTCCTTACTGTTTCAGAGTTCAAGGTCAAATATACCACCGAACTTCACATTTACACCCACAAGAAGGACAGCAAAGGAAATTTGCACAGTTATATGTCTTAGATACGATGGAAGCTGTGGAACAAAGAATGACACTTCCAGAAAATAAACAGTGTTTGCGCATAGTCTTTGAACAGCTTGAAAAAATTATGGAAAAAAACCCATATAGTCAAGCATACAAACAATTAGCACAGCTTGAAAAAGAACAACAGGAACATGCTCAAAGACATCAATTGCCTACACCAAGAGTCAATATGGTGTTAAAAAGAGATCGCAACACTGATCAAAGAAGATATAATTTACCTACTGTAAACGAGGTTGCCATGGTGTTTAAAAATGAAGATGGTGAACCACCTTTTCAGCGGGATATTAGAATATATCCACGCAATGAAGAACAACCATTTATCAACATTAATATATTAAGCTGTAATTTAGATCCAATGATATATCCCATTTTCATTCCAAATGGGGAACCAGGATGGGAACCAAAATTACAATTGGAAAGTTATCCCAATACTAAACTTCGTATTAGATCTAATATTTCCATGCTGGAATATAAAGTGGCACAAACTGCTATCCGTGATTGTTTTAATCCAATTTTACATGGAGGAAAACTCACTCAACAATGGATTATTGATTCATATTTACAAGTTGAAGCCAATAATCTAAATTTTATTAAATATCAACAAAATAAATTACGAGTAGAACAGTATTGTGGATTAATGGATTATGTGGCAGATTTAGCTTCCAACAGAGACATTCCAGCTGGAAGAGCAATTATTTTGCCATCCTCTTTCCAAGGATCTCCTCGCAATATGCGAGAAAGGTATAATGATGCCATGGCTATTGTTACAAAATTTGGAAAACCAGATTTATTTATTACATTCACGTGTAATCCACAATGGCCAGAGATCAAGGAAAATTTGAATCTGGGACAAAGTACTTCTGACCGACCAGATTTAGTGGCAAGAGTATTTAAAATCAAACTCAATTCATTAATTCATGATATCACTACAGCACACTTATTTAGACAATGTGTGGCTTATGTTTACACCATTGAATTTCAAAAAAGGGGATTGCCACATGCTCACATACTTTTAATACTGCAGGAAAAAGACAAGTTGAACACTGCAGAGAGTGGATTCAGTAATTTGTGCAGAATTGCCAGACCAAGAAAAATATAAAAAACTTTGGGAGATTGTTACACATAGAATGATTCATGGCCCATGTGGAGAGATGAATCAGAATTCACCATGTATGGAAAATAAAAAATGTACTAAAGAATTTCCAAAACAATTTCAAATGCAAACTTATGCAAATTGTGATAGATATCCTTTGTATAAAAGAACACAAGGACAAACAACTATTATCCGTGGCCAAAAGGTTGATAATAGATTTGTCGTTCCATACAATCCACATTTGCTCATTAAGTACAATGCACACATCAATGTGGAAGCTTGCACTTCAATTAAATCAATTAAGTATGTGTATAAATATATATACAAAGGATACGATGCAGCTACTGTTGTTGTACAAGGTGTTGGAAATGAAAACGAAAATCCAATTTTACATGATGAACTATCAAATTATTTAGATGCTCGGTATGTGAGTGCTCCTGAAGCAATGTGGCGCCTTTTGAAATTTGAGATGCATGATCGGTCACATGCTATCTATCGTTTAGCTGTACATTTGCCTCAAAGTCAGATGGTTTGCTTTACTCAAGGAAATGAAAGATCTGCATTATATCAAAGTGAAGACAGAGATACTACGCTTACTGCGTGGTTTAAATTAAACTGTCAGGATACGAAGGCCAGACAATTTTTATACATAGAGATACCATATCACTATGTATTTGTAAATGGTCTATGGCGACAACGAAGAAGAGATACTCATAAAATCATACCACGCATTTATACCGTCAGTCCAAGGGATATTGAACGTTTCAGCTTAAGATTACTTCTGCTACATGTTCCCGGTGCACAGAGTTTTGAGCATTTACGTACAGTGAATGACATAGTTTATGATACATTCCTATTAGCTGCAAGACATCAAAATTTCATAGCTGATGATACAGAATGGGAGAGGTGTCTGGAAGAAGCAGCACTATGTCAAATGCCTAAGCAAATGAGTCAACAATTTGCATTCATTTGTATATTTTGCAATGTACCTGATGCTTTCACTTTGTGGGAAACATTTAAATTAAACATGTCAGAAGATTTCTTGAAACGTTACAGAGAACCAATAGCTCTGTTAAAAACATTGATGGAAATCCAAGAAATATTGTTGGCTCATGGATTAAATTGTGCAAGTTTTAATTTACCTGATCCAGGACTTATAGATGACATCAATTTTGATGATTATGACACTGAGCTTCAAAAACAAAAAAAACAAGGAAAATTGGCAACTTTAAATACTTTACAGTTAGAAGCATTTCATGCCATCACAAATGGCCCTGGTGGATCAGGAAAAACTTATCTGTACAATTGTTTGATGAGTTATATTCGATCACAGGGTCAGATAGCTATGCCATTTGCAACAACTGGAATTGCTGCACTTTTGTTAGATGGTGGGAGAACTGTGCATAGTGGATTTAAGCTGCCAGTTCCCATTTTGGAAACATCAGTGTCAGATATTCGACTCAATTCAATACAAGCAAAGAAATTCAAACTAACTAAACTAATTATCATAGATGAGGCAACAATGATGTCATGTCATGCACTGCAATGTATTGACAGATTCTTAAAAGAAGTAATGGATAATAAGTTGCCTTTTGGTGGAAAGGTGATGCTGTTAGGAGGCGATTTTAGGCAAACATTGCCTGTTGTGCCACACGGAAATAGAACAGAGATCATTGAAACATGTATCAAGACCAGTAAACTGTGGCAAATATTTTACACATCTCAAATTAGAATTAAATATGAGATCTGAAGGCCAAAATGAATTCAATGACTGGCTCATTAAAATCGGAGATGGAAAACATCGAGAAATACAGCATTTACCAAATGATACCATTGAAATTCCATCAGAAATGGTTTGCAATGAATCACTCATATCAGCCATATTTCTAAACACTCTTAATAATGAGGATTACACAGACATTGCAAACAAAGTAATATTAACATCAAAAAATATCGATGCCTTGAATGTAAATAACGAAATTTTAAAATACATCAATGCACCACAAAAGAATTATTACAGTGCAGATTCTATTCTGTCAAATGATAAAGACAGTGAATTGAATTTTAGTATCGAATTTATTAATTCGTTAACACCATCTGGAATGCCACCACATATTTTACAATTGAAAAAAGGCGCAATTGTTATGTTATTGCGAAATATGAATCCAAAAAAAGGACTTTGTAATGGGACCCGATTAATTGTGCATGAGTTAAAAGATCATTTTATACATGCAGAAATTATAACTGGTACCCATAAAGGTGAACGAGTTTTCATACCAAGAATTGATTTAGCTCCAAGTGAGAGTGGTTTGCCCTTTGTCCTTCAACTGAGACAATTTACAGTTATAATGGCATTTGCTATGACCATCAATAAATCCCAAGTACAAACTTTTAAGTCAGTTGGGATATTTTTAAAGGAACCAGTTTTTGCACATGGACAACTCTATGTGGCTTTTTCAAGGTGCACTAATCCAAAAGAAATTAAAGTGCATGTTGAAGAAAACGAAACTCAGGGTCATTTATTGGACAATGGATGTGTTTACACCAAAAACATTGTCTACTATGAGGTGTTGGAAAGATAGAGGACAATGGTTTCATTTTAATGCCAACATTTTATGGGACTCAATATGATTGCACAAAAAAAAAACATTTCACATAAAACATCCAAAGAATAAACAGTAAAATATCCTTAAACAGATTGGAATGGGTTCAAAGTTTTATAGTTACATGATTGGCCCCACAAAACAATTAACTGACTTTTTCAAGTTTATAATAGTTAAATGTTATTGTTTGATGTTAAAATTTCAGATGTTAAATATGTGTTTTTGGAATTTTGAAAAAAGTTTGGTCAATATATATGTGGTATAGTCAAATATGTATTGTTAGTATAAAGTTTAAATATTTTAATAATAATTGGAAATGTATTATTTAAAGACAAAGTATTGATTCAGGGAGAAATCCGATCGCCAGTTAATGGGGTCAGGAAGGAATTTTTTTTTTCCCTCTTTGATACAATTGGACAAGTTTCAATAGAGGGTTTTTATTGTTTGCCTGCCTCTGGATTCAATGCTAATTTAGTTTAACAAGAGTTTTACAAATATGTTACAAATGATAAAAAGCATGTTATTGTTAAAACAATTTACTTACTCTAAGTTAATATAGTCCGCAGTTACTTAGTGATAAATATATATTGAAAAGTGTTAGTAATGTTGAACTAATGTTTCATATACAAGTTTCATGTAACAAAGTTTCATGTTTGTGAAATATAAGTTGAAAGTTAAAAAAATAAAAAGTTAAAATAAATAATGTGTTTTTATTTTTAGAAAAAAAAAAAGGGAACAAATGTAGGTGACTCCTTTTGTGTTGCAAACAAATTTCACAACATTTAATTTTTATTGAACGTCATTTTTTGACGGGCAAGTCGCTAGTCACATATAATAGTTGTCATACTGCAAATCGTCGTCACACTTTTCAAGCTTGCGAAGCGAGCTCACAGAACTGCATCCGTCGCAAAGCAAGGGACGCAGTTCTGTCCATAAATGTGGACCCTCGAGAAGCGAGGGGCCGCATTTGCGGAGGTGGAGGCTCTACGCTGCCTCACTCCCTGGACAAATAAACCCCAGAAAAGCACGACTTAAAAAAAAAAAAAAAAAAAACGCTCCGACCCCGGGGAAAAAAAACACTAACGCGTAAAGAGGAAATACGGACTTCCACAAGAAAAAATACGAGCCGCGGGACTTAGAAAAAAAAAAGAATACGAGGTCTCAAAAATACGAACTTAACAGCTGAAAAGCGTACAGCAAAAAACACAGAAACAATGAAAATTAAAAAAATAAATAAAAATACAAAAACATCACACACAGCACGGGGGGACAGCCTGGACCTCGGCAGGTGAGGCTGCACGCAAATTAAAGTTGATTTTACTCAGTTTCGCCACTTAAAAATCGGCTAAGAAAGAAAAAAAATGGGGGCGAAAAAAAATGAAAACGAGGCTCAACGACTCCAAAGAGCATAATTATAAGTTATAGTTATAATTATGACCCGCGGAACTTAGAAAAAAATAATATAAGGTCGCAAAAATAAGAGGTTAACGGCGGAAATGCATACAAATACAACACAAAACAATACAAAGAAAACACACGCACACAGAGCATGGGGGGACAGCCATGACACCTACCAGTAAGGTTGCACGCTAATTAAAATCCAAGTTAACAAGTTTTGACAATTTAAAAAGCGAGGAAAAAAATGGGCGGCGAAAAAAATTAAAACACACACTTTGGCAGCACGGAAAATGCTTGCGACCTGCGTAGCACATATACAAACGACGCCATTTTACAACACTAACACTACGAATGGCGATTTACACAACTAAAGCAGCGGTTTGCCCTCGCTAACGCAGCATATTTCTAATGCACAGCTGCGACATTGATGACGCTTTCTCCTCACAGCAGCAATAGGCCAAATGTACATTATATGCTGCAGGAAAATAAATATAGATTGTTAGCTCTTCAGGCTACTCATTGCTGGGTATATCAATTACAAATAGGTAAAGTATGTTATTTTATCAAGTAAAAAAGTAATTAATAATTATACAAAAAAATTGACATATATGTCTTTGTCATTAGAGCACAAGGCGCTCATAGGAACAAAAGTAAACAATAGGAGCGGCTCGCAATGAGCACCGAAGGCGAGGCTCGCAATGAGCGCCAAAGGTCAGCAGAGTATAAAAAGCTTTACATTCTGCGTCAAACAGCATTGCCTTGGCTTACAATTCTATTGCCGGAATTTTTGATGGGCAAGTCGCTAGTAATAATATAAGATATAAATATAATATAACAATACCTCGGAGCTCCTGGACATGGTCTGTAGACCTGCAGGTCACCAGTAATGTGGAGAAGATCTCCAGCTACGTCCGTCTTGTGGATCCTGAGATGGGTCCTGATAGGCGCTCTATATAAAGACAGGACCGGGGTCAGACAAGGGGCCGCGCGTCTCAGTATTTATACCTCCTGCTCCTGGCACTAAGGACCTGATTATCCTACACATGCCCCTCAGGGACCAGGCAGATCCTTGTGTCATTAATTAGACCCAAAGAGACTTACTGTGAAAAGCAAAAAGATTCTAATGAGAGGCACTGGTAATATAGACAGCACGGTCTGAAATAAGGATAGACCTCCCAGCTTACATTGTATATCAGTACTGAGCGCCTGTTTATTATTCAGATTAATAGGGGGTTCTTATATAAACTGTATATGAAAGAAACAGACGTCTTGAAGTACCTGGAACCGGACCGGACTATGTGTCATTTATACCTCACTAGAATAAGAAGAGAGGGGACGGGAAGCAAGTTGGGTCACACCAAGCATGTAAGGAGGGGCCATTGGTCAGAAGGTCTGGAGAGTCTGTAGGAGGATCACAGTAATGAGACGCACATACAGGGGATTACACAGAACATTAGAACCCGGCGAGAAAGGAACAGTCTAGAACCTCTGATTATACCCGAGACTGAGCTTTATTTTACTGAATTTAGGTCCATAATCTGACTCTTTTCCTATATCTGATCAGTCCGTGTACTCGGCGCGATCAGATTTATATTGAACGTTACTGCCTGACGCTTGTTACACGTATGTTGTGTTTTTGGTTTTCAGGACTTACAATACAGCTTTGGTTCTAATGACTGACCCATCGATGTAATGTAAACACCTTGAAGAAATGGCTGTGACGTCACACTCCTTCATGACTCTTAAAGGCTAGTGATTGGAATTATACAGGAAATAAATGGGACTTCACCTCTGACAAAAGCAATTAAGGATACACCATTGTATTGTTCCTGCTGGAGATTTATCCCGTAATCCAAGGCCGAGAGTTATTCCCACAGCCAGACGCACCCCACGGGGCAGGAGACGCCTGAAACACCCACCATCTACTACCCATCACCTGTCACAGCCAATCAGATTTGCTCTCCGGGACTCACTTCCATATGCAATAACCTCACTTCCATTCATTACCTATCTGCTTCTTTTAAGCCTACGTGCCCTGATTTGTTTTTGTTAATTTAATGGACGCTTTATAACTAATCAGAGTCTATAACCCAATCAGAGACTACGTCATTGCTCCAAAATAAAAGATTGAATTTATGTGAGAGCAGAGGTATTGAGGGAGAATCAGAGGGCAAATAGTCTTGTTATGTTCTTGGACTCTCTGCTATCATTTCATGGCTTAGTGCCGCATATCCCAATTTGTATTTACTGTAGTCCATTACAAAAAAAGGGGGAGTAGAAGACTTTATTGATACAAGAGCCATTAAAATAACTATTTGGATTGTATTCAGTGTTTGTACTTCAGCGTTTCTCTTTTTCGCTCCCACCTCCACCTTAGCGATGAGTTTAGAGTCGGAATAGTTTAGAATAGGCATATTGCCAACCACAAAATGGTATTCACCAGATTTACACCAATCACTTGTGACATAATTTCCAGTTCTGGATACGCATGTAATGTTACCATAGGATATAAAGTCTCCTGATACATATAGCCACATTCAATTCCAAGCCCGCAACTCAGTCGCAGACGGATAAATGTCTGTGGGTGTGTTGCGGCCTCCCGTTCGTTTCTGATTGAGATGTTATTGAGCAATGGCGCAAGTTATGGGACGAAGCCTCAAGTCTGTAAATCCCTCCCGCGGCAGCAAACTGTTAAGGGGCTGGCCGAGATGCGTAGTCAAGGAGCGGAGCGGAGGCTGGAGCAGAAGCAGGTAAGTGAGGGGGAGGTATTTAAGGGGGTTTAGGTTGAGGAGGGGGGGTTAGAATGCGGAGGGGGGTTTAGAATGAGGAGGGGGTTGAGGATAGGGGGGTTGAGGAAGGAGGATGGGGGTTGAGGATAGGGGGTTGAGGAAGGAGGGTGAGGATGGGGGGTTGAGGAGGGAGGTTGAGGATGGGGGGTTTGAGGATGGGGGGTTTGAGGAGGGAAGATGAGGAAGAGGTAGAGGAGGGGGGTGAGATTGAGGAGGGGGTTGAGGATAGGGGGTTGAGGAGGGAGGATGAGGAGGGAGGATGAGGAGGGAGGTTGAGGATGAGGAGGGAGGTTGAGGATGAGGAGGGGGGTTGAGGATGAGGAGGGGGGTTGAGGATGAGGAGGGGGGTTGAGGATGAGGTGGGGGGTTGAGGATGAGGAGGGAGTTTGAAGACGGAGGTTGAGGAGGGGGTTGAGGATGGGTTTGAGGATGGGGGGTTGAAGAGGGAGGTTGAGGATGAGGAGGGAGGTTGAGGATGACGAGGGAGGTTGAGGATGAGGAGGGGGGTTGAGGATGAGGAGGGGGGTTGAGGATGAGGAGGGGGGTTGAGGATGAGGAGAGGGGTTGAGGATGAGGAGAGGGGTTGAGGATGAGGAGAGGGGTTGAGGATGAGGAGAGGGGTTGAGGATGAGGAGGGGGGGGTGGAGGAGGGAGGTTGAGGTTTTGGATTTTGCTTCAAAGTTCTTTATTTGAAATTTATTTATTTTTTCCTGAAATTTCCTTCTTAAAATGAGGTGCGTGTTATACGCCGGTGCGTGTTATACGCCGATAAATACGGTATTTACAGATTACACATAACATAAAGAACACACATAGAGACACATAGAGCTAGGTCACTCCATATATACATATCTGGGGTCAGGAAGGAATTTTATATTTTTTTCCCCCTTTTGAGACAATTGGCCAGGTTTCACTGTTTTTTTCCCCCCTGTTTGCTTCCTCTGGATCAATTAACAATTAATCTGCATATTGCAGAACAGAGGAGATCTATAAAGGTTCAACTTGATAGACAAAAAAAAAAAAAAAATCAACCTCAAATACTATGTAACTATGATAGTCCATGTGTTGGTGTGCCCAGTGCAGCTTATGCAGTTACAGACTGCAGCCGGAATCAAGATCGTGTTAGGAGCCAAGAACGATCCAGACCAGGAACCAAATAATAGATCACATCTAGCGAATGACAGCTAATCCGAGGTGCAATTAGAGAATTATCCAGGTTCAAGCCTAGATGTCAGATAGTTAGGAATGAGCACAAAACATTGTATTATTCATCATACTAATCACATATACCTTTCCGTTCTATCTTTCAACATCAAGGAGGTCTGGGTCCAGTGGCTCCATTGGAGCAAGAAGTGGAGGAGCAAGCCCCCACCCAGCAGGAACCGGAGCAGGGGGAGGGGGGAAGAGGACCAGAGGGTCCTGGCTCAGAGTAGGATGTCATATGGCTAGTGGGGTCACCATCAGGACCACCGGCAACACTGCCCAAAGACTGAGCATCTCTCCAGGGCCCTCACCCTGGAGCAATTATGATGCCAGCAGCCTGCCACCACCTCCCCCCATAGCAGTGCGCTGGACTGGCCGCCACCACCACCACCGGCCCACCCGCACCACCACCAGTTTTGCCCCAGGCTCCAGTCTGGACCCAGACCCTCCCCGCTCAGACAACGCCCCGTCCTCACCTGGCCATGCCCCACAGGCCTCCATCCCTGACATCAGACCAGGCTGCACAGGTGGAGATGCTGGCCCTCATGAAACAGCAGGTGGAGTTGCTTCGGGGGATCCAGGCCAGCATCTCCACCAATCATGCAGAGGTCATGCGCAGCCTGGTGAGGCGCAATAGGGAGGAGAGGAGGCATCATTTAATGACAGAGTAGTATCTGGCCAGGCTGCTCAGGGTTGGGGCGGACCAATCTCCACCCTGGAGGCATCCCCCAGCAACCCGCAGCCTGGCCCCTCCTCTCATCTCACCATACCTCCACCAATGCAGGTGCTGCTGCCTCCAGGGGGGTTGCCTCCCTCTGCCCCACCACCACCAGCCAGGAGACAGCGGCCGGCCACTGGGGATTGCGGACCTGTGCCTAGGAGGAGGAGGACATAGGGGCTGTGGACATGTTTGTGCCTGCTCAACAACACTCCTCAGTGACAATCTATTGGTCACAATGGTATAGTAATCTAGCCTGGCTACAGTGTCTTGGATCTTGGCCTATGCGATGGTGACGTTTTGTATGCAGATGCCTACCTCCCATCACATGGTCCATGATCCCCTTCTCTGTTAAACATGTCTCCAATTGATGGTCACTGAGGCATGCTGTTGAGAAGGTTTTTGGACCTTCTGTTTTAGTTTTTTTTTTTAAGTTATCATATAGTCAGATATCTAAGACATGATTGTTGTTAGATTAAATGTAGACTAATACCGCTATGGCGGTGGACTTGAAAAGTGTTACAATGGCATGTTATTGGCAGCCAGCATTAATATATGCACTAGTGACGCATGTGATCCTGACCTCAATATCGGTCTGAGAACAGATCCTCGGGTCTGATGTAAGTGACCGTGACTGTGGCTGCTGACCTTTGTGTCCTCTAGGTATTAATGGATATTTCCCCATATTGCTGATTATCCAGAGACCTAGGTAATAGCTAGTAATGCTTGCAGCTGGGAATCAGGTGAGTTGTTATCTTGGTACAGTATTTAGCACTGTGCTGTCCATGCATTGTCATTAGTTTTTTTATCCTCCTCTGCCTTTTTTTAGTTTACCACTTTTTCTCAGATTTTTCTTTTTGTCACCACACTGTAAGTGTGAAACTGGATTGAATTACACAGTCCAGAGATTGAATCATCTGTGTCCTCGAGCAGATCTAGACAAGGTGTAAGTGCTATGCACATTAATGGTTTCTTCAATTAAATGGAGTCATTTGGGATGATCCTTTTTTTCATCAGATTCCGGTTGCAGCGGTGTAGTGACAACACGTGACCCTGGTAGGTGCTATGCATCATGCTTATTCTAGACTATCACATTACGACCTGTAGGTATCCCCTTTTTCCCACAAGCCTTTGCTCTCACTGGATCCGCCCCCACACCACACCCATGATATTAATGCACAGTCCTGTCCATTTCTGAGTGTGCTCTGTGTATGAAATAAAGCTTTGTTATACCGTTCTAAACGGGTCAGTGTGTAGTCAATTATTGGGTTTATGGGACATCCACATACATTATTATTACTATTATCGTTTATTTGTAATGAGCTGACATATTCCATAGCGCTGTACATAAAATAACTTCCAGGGAAAGGTAAATACAAATCAAAACATAACAAAAGCAAGGAGGGCCATGTCTTTGAGCCTCAAATCCAGTGTCCATGGTGCTTTCCCCAAAGCACCCTGCAGAGAAGGAACTGGCAACCCACTCCAGTATCTTTGGCATGCAAACCTTTTGGATACACACAGACTGCAGTCCATATGGTCACAGAGAGTCGTACACAAGTGAGGGACTGAACAACCATAAGTGACATGTTCCTGATATATGTGATGTAATTTGTCCTCTATTTGTTTTCCCAATGTAGATGTGATGAGTGATATATATATAAGATGATCTTTGTATTTTTAGGCTCCACATTAGAGCCTCCGTGAGTGTGAAAGGGTTAATATGTCAGCCATTGGCATGTATTTGTGTTGCAATTTAATGAGGTTTAAAAGCTTTCCTCATGTTGCAGCATGGCTTTTCATATTGGCATATGCATGATCATTACAACCTATAAGGAAAATATATTTATATATATATTTTTTTTTTAAAGCACAGTAATTTGAACCCAATTGATCAGATACATGATCATCAAATAAGAATTGGGACTGGTTGGAAGAACTTTTCCAGAACAGATTAGGTTCCAATATTCTGCTCAGAACTATACATTGCTTCCGTCCACTAGCCTCATGTGAGCTCCTTTTTCTTTTCTAAATATATAAATGTTTTTAGACACTAATAGTGGTCCGTGTACCGGTGAGATATGTTATTTATATTTTTTATGGAAAATACTATTTATTTATTTATTTATTTATTTATTACCCGAAGTATTCCCCTTGTCTCATTACTGGGCTTTTCTGAATACGGAGAATCTCTCTCTTAGCTTTTAGAATTCATCACAGAACGCTGACTCCATCAGACGCTGCGTCGCCTGCAGCACTCGCATATGGTGGCCTACACCTAAGTCACTACAGACTGCCCCCCTCAATCTTATCCACAACCACGGCACACTATACACACACGCTACATCCAGAGGTGCTCCTGTACTGACTTTAGAGGAAATCTTGAGGAGACTTCCAGCAATATAAGATTACTAGTGACTTGTGCATCAAAAAATTACGGCAAGAAAACTGTAAGCCAGGGAATGCTGTTTGGCAGACAATGTAAGGCTTTTGGTCCTCTGAGTACCTTCGGCGCTCATTGCGAGCTTCTCTCCATGATGTCGTTTTGGTCTTGTGAGCTCCTTTGAATTGTGCGTCCAGTTCAAGTGATGATGCAACATGATCATATTAGCATTACCAAAGAAAGAAGGAAGCAGCAATCACTGTGGCAAAGTCTCTACATGTTTTACCCACAACAGTGCTTCTTCAGGAGTGATTGCCACACTAATTGCCAATACCATGTATCCTTGGCAATGTAAGAGCTCCACATTCTAATTGGTTACACTAAAGGATTATTGGAAAAAATAAATATAAGTTATAGTTAATGTATTAATTTATCTCTCATGATCTGCTTTGTGAGTCCGGAGATCATATTCATGCACTAATAGCTAAGGGTCTCTTGAACCTTCCATTATAAACTCATTTTCATAGGCTTTTGATGTATGTGTATGATTATTACCATTGATAAAGCCCAATAGACAGGCGAAATGCGTTTGGAATTACAGGTAGACACATTGGTATCTGGTCTTTATTTATATATACATATTTAGAATTATTTGTTATTGTTTGTTTTTTCTTTCAATTTTTTTTATTGTTATATATTATTTATTACTAGCGACTTGCCCGTCAAAAAATGACGGTCAATAAAAGAAAGTGTTGAAATGCTGTTTGTCACACAATGTGAGTGTACTGTGTGCCTCAAGTAACTAAATTCCTCAAAAAGCAGAAATCTACATTACATAAAATAAGAAAAACTCAAATCACCAAAAATAAAAAATGTACATTACAGAACCAAAAAAGAAAACCTAAGTCAAAAAAAAGGAACATTACAGAAAATAAAAAAATACATTACAACCTCCCGTCACTACAACATTTAAAAAAAAAATTACACACCTGAAAATGAAATACATATAATACAATACAATACAATTAAATAAAATACAATACACCCCTATCTAATATACATGCCACTATCTAATATACATGCCACTATCTAATATACATGCCACTATCTAATATAATATACATCCCACTATGAAATATACAATACTATCTAATAATACATCCCCCTATCTATCTAATATACAATACACTCTATATATATATATATATATATATATATATATATATATAGCTACCCTAATTGTAAGCTACAATAAAATAATTAAGATCACTTACCTTTGAGATGTTTCTTCAGATCAGCAACCTACGGTAAAAAAGATTCAAAAAATTAATACAACACGTTTACATGAAATACCTAAACATTTCTAAACATTCTAAATATTATTCTCACCTTTCCAGCATGTCCAGTTCCAGCATGTCACGTCCCAGCATGTCACGTCCTCCATGTTCCGTCGTCCATCTTTGCTTGTCCGGTGATACTCCTGTAAAAAAAAAACATTACGTTAGTAAACATAAACCAAATTTAAATAAACACAATCTACATTATACTTACCTTTCCGCGATGTCTCTGGCCTCGTCGCATGAAGGAAAAAAAAAACACACACACACATCCGCCCTGGCGGATGTCTCCGATGCTAATGACCTTCCTATGGAGTGTTCCAGAATAAAATTGGCAATGGGGTCTTCTGATTGGCTGAAAAGTCTGTCTATCAAATTCAACCAATGAGAAGACCATTTGTGAACCAATGAAAAAAGTATACACCGCAAAATACAACGGTGATTGGATAACACACCTGTCCATCTTTATTTGAACCAATCCTATGGCTTTATTGCCATCAGCCAATCACAATGGAATATACCCCCACGTACTGATTGGTGAAGACATCTGCGCCTTCCCATTGGCTGTAATATTGATTGATATTAACAATAGCCAATGAGAATGCGCAAATCCTTCACCAATCAGTACGTGAGGGTGTATTCCATTGTGATTGGCTATTGTCAGTGCAACCAATCAGAATGCGCAGAGGCTCCAACCAATCACCCTGTGGGGGTGTATTCCATTGTGATTGGCTGAAGGCATCTGCGCCTTGTGATTGGTTTAAATAAAGATTGACAGGTGCATTATCCAATCAGAGTGGGATTTTAAGGTGTATCCGTTTGATTGGTTGAAAACGCTGTCTATCAAATTCACCCAATCAGAAGGCGCCATTGCTTATTTTCTTCCGGAAAATTTTACTGGAGCCTCATTAGCGTTGGGGATGTCCGGGAGTGCAGATGTAAGTATCTCTATATATTATTTTTTTCTTTTTACAGGGCATGGCAGAAGAGGATCCGGAGGAGGCCGGAGACATCGCGGGGAGGTAAGTAGAATGTAGATTATGTTTATTTTATTTTGATGTATGTCTATTAATGTTGTGGTTTTTTTTTAACAGGTGCCGCGCCGGGGAAGGATTTAAAGAATGCCGGACGGGACATGCCGGAAAGGTGAGTAGAATATTTAGAATGTATCGAATGTTTATTTTAGACCTGTAAACGTGTTGCACTAATTTCTTTTTTTTTTTCCCCGTAGGTGGCTGATCCCAATTGACATCTGCAAAGGTAAGTGGTCTTAATTATTTTATTTTAGCTCAGACTTAGATTAGTTAATATATAGATAGCATTTATTGTATGTTAGCTAGGGGTATGTGTTTTATTTAGATAGCATAGGATGTATTGTATATTAAATTGTGTTATTTATTTAGCTAGATTGGGAATGTATTATCATATAGATAGCATGTATATTAGATTATGCTATTTATTTAGATAGATTGTGTGATGCATATTAGATAGGGGTGTATTGTATTGTAATTGTATGTATTTATATTGTATGTATTTCCTTTTCAGGTGTGCATTTTTTTTTTCTGTAGTGAGGGGGGGTTGTAATGTTTTTATTTTTTTCTGTAATGTTCCTTTTTTATTTTTTGTGACTTAGGTTTTTTTATTTTGTGTAATGTAGTTTATTTTTTCTTGTGAGTTAGGCTTTTTATTTCATGTAATGTAGATATTTTTTTTGTGTGACTTTAGGCTATTTTATTTTCTGTAATTAGAGTGGTGGGGGTTAATAGGGGGTAGGTAGTGTAGATGTTAATAGGTTAGTGTAGAGGGTGTTTAGTTGATATTTAATGTTTTATTGGGGGGGTATAGTGCAGTATAGTGTTTATACTTAGTGTCATAATGGTCCTTGAGGACCATCACAGCACTTATGTGGTTAATGAAGTGTTGTAACAGGCCCATAATGGTGTTAATATACCCTTATGGGACTGGTGGGGTTAAATAGAGGCTTATGGGGGTCTGTATTGACCCCATGAGTGACAGGCTTAATGAAGGGCTTATGGGGGTCTGTATTGACCCCCATGAGTGAAAGGCTTAATGAAGGGCTTATGGGGGTTTTATGGGGGTCCGTATTGACCCCCATGATTGACAGGGTGACAGTGTTAATTTTTTTTTCTTTTACAACGGGTCCTTTAAGGACCTTTACGGTCCTTTAAGGACCTGTAACGCGGGAATTTGGAATTTTGATTGCAGAGAGGGTCCCTGATCGCGTGCAATCGGGACCCGCACTGCGATGGTTAATGTGGGGTTGATTCAGGGCTCGGAGCTTCTCGGATCCCCTGCGGTTAATCCGGGTTTCCGAGCTTATCTCGTATCCCTTCTTGGGTAATTTGTAGGTGGCTGAGCGGTCCTGGGTCTTTGAGCCTCGTTTTCATTTTTTTTCGGCGGCCATTTTTTCTCTCGCTTAGGGGATTTTCGTGTGTTTGAACTTGGGAATTTGGACTTAAATGGAGGTGTAACTTCACTTTCAGAGGTCCTGGGTGCTTCGCGAGGATCCGCATTTGCGGGGACGTTGTTTTTTTTTGGCTGGGAGGTTGGTTTTTTTTGTTAAAAAATCGTGTGTGTGGTGTGTTTGTGTTAACACAGCCGACGTTGGGATGCTCCACCACCGCAAATGCGGCCCCTCGCTGCGCGAGCCCGCAAGCGTGAGCAACGGCTCGTATGCTCACAACTATATATGTGACTAGCGACTTGCCCGTCAAAAAATGACGGCAATGTTATGTATATGTTTGTCAAGTTGTTTAGTTATTAACATATATTTTTGACACTTGTAAGTATTTTAATATGAACGTGTATTTTTGTAAAATGTTGATGTAATGGTTTTTTAAAATGTAATTAGTATCTGAAGAATTGTTAACTTGAATATACATTGAATGAATAGGAAAGCCAAAAGTAAAAACCCTTTTTTAAACGTTGCAAATTTTAACATGAAGTTTAAAATATATGTAAGCAATAACCATCAAAGTATATATTTTTAAACTTGAACTTTATTTTTTATGTAAGTTTAGAAGTTGACAAAACATTGGTATAATTTTGAACATTATAAACAGGAACATAGTGAATACATTTTGTAAAGTAATTTTTTATTAAAAGTATTAACATTTGAATGTAAAAACAATTGACATTTAAATTAATCAGTATTAAAATGCAATTTCTATCACAATAATTGTTAACTTGAATATACATTGAATGTAGAGGAAGGCATACAGTCAAACTCTTCTTAAAACGTACGTAATTAAACTAATTTATTACTGAGCACATAAATTGGCGATAAACATTAATGTAGGTAGTAATCTTAAGATAACAGACAATATTTACATTGTGACTTAAAAGGTGCTTGACCTCTTAACATCCACTTTGTAATATGTTGAATGAAATAACTTCAAAATATATTTTTTAAACTTTTAACATTAGAAACATTAACATAGTGACTTAACATTTTAACATAATTTTTACTAACAATGCAAGGCAAGTATTTTGTGAGGCGAATCATTCATAAACATGACTTCCATTAATTATGACTGAATTAAACAACCAATTGTTATGTATTTTGCAATGCTTTTAAAAAATCTTGGCACCTTTAATTAGTATCCTTCAAAGTTATAGTACTTCATAGTAGACAATGTTTTTAGTAAAAATACGTCCATCTTCTAATAAATCACCTTGACTTTCATTGTTTTCAATGTAAACTTTAATTGCCTGTGGATTTTTGCACCTTGACAACGCAACGTACAATTGACCATGTGCAAAAACTGGTTCTTCCAAGAAAATACCCACAGATTTGAAAGTTTGACCTTGTGATTTATTAATGGTCATGGCAAATGCCATAATAATGGGAAATTGTCTTCTTTGAAGTATAAAAGGGAGACTACTTTCACTTGGTGCTAAATCTATTCTTGGTATGAAAACTCTCTCTCCTCTATGGGTCCCAGTTAAAATTTCAGCATCTATAAAATGATCCTTTAATTGTTGAACAATTAATCTTGTGCCATTGCATAGGCCTTTTTTGGGATTCATATTTCGCAGTAACATGATAATTGCACCTTTCTTTAGCTGCAAAATATGTGGTGGCATTCCAGAAGGAGTTAAAGAGTTTATGAATTCAGTGGAAAAGTTAGCCTGACTTTCATTGTCATCAGCAAGTACAGAATCAGCACTGTGATAATTTCTTTGTGGTGCATAAATTTTTTTTAAGATTTTATTATTGAGGATTAATGCATCTTTATTTTTACACGTCAGTATGACTTGGTTGGCAAGCTCGGAATATTCTTCGTTATTTATGCTCCCTTCAAATATAGCCGATATAATATCTTGTTGACAAATCATATGAGGTGGGATCTCTACAGTGTCGTCAGGTAAATGTAGTATTTTTTCTGTTCTGCCTTCTCCAATTTTAATAAGCCAATCATTGAAATCAGTTTGGCCTTCTGATCTCATATTTTGTTGCAGTTGAAGATGGGTAAAATGTTTCCATACTGTACTTGACTTTATACATGTTTCGATAATGTCAGTTCGATTTCCATGTACAACAACAGGTAATGTTTGTCTAAAATCGCCACCCAACAACATTACCTTTCCACCAAATGGAAAAATATTATCCATGACTTCACGAAGCAAACGGTCAATACATTGGAGGGCATAGCATGACATCATTGTGGCCTCATCTATTATAATTAATTTACATTTCTTCAATTTCTTTGCTTGTAAGGATGTCATGCGAATATCTGACACAGAATTTTCTAAAATAGGCACTGGCAGTTTAAATCCACTATGAACAGTTCTTCCACCTTCTAATAAAAGTGCAGCAATTCCAGTAGTGGCAAACGCCATTGCTATTTTTCCTTGTGCTCGTACTGAACTCATTAATAAATTGTACAAATATGTTTTTCCTGATCCGCCAGGTCCATCAAGATAGAAATAACGCTCTGTCACCATGTCATCATCTATAGCATTTTTAATGGCATGAAATGCTTGCAATTGTAGTGTATTTAAAGTTGCAAGTCTTTCTTCTGTTCTTTCTGCTTGTAGTTGAATGTCATAGTCTTCAAAGTTAATGTCATCTATAAGACCTGGATCAGGCAAATTAAAACTTGCACAACTTAATCCATGAGTTAAAAAGACTTCTTGGATTTCCATTAACGCTTTTAAGTGTGCAATGGGTTCATTGTATCGTCGCATAAAGTCTTCAGCCATATTACTTTTAAAAGTCTCCCACAAAGCTAATGCATTTGGAGCATTTGAGAAGATACAAATAAAAGCAAATTGTTCTCTCATCTGTCGTGGCATTTGACATTGTGCTGCTTCTTCTAAGCATCTTTCCCACTCTGTATCATCAGCGAGTAAGTTTCTATGTCTTGCAGCTAAATGGAAGGATTCATATACAATGTCATTAACAGTTCTTAAGTGTTCAAAACTTTGTGCTCCAGGAACATTTAAAAGTAATATCCGTAAGCAAAAACGTTCAACATCTCTTGGACTGACTGTGTAAATTCTTGGAATAATTTTATTGCCTCTAGTTTTTCTTGGTCTCCATAATCCATTCACAAAAACATAGTGATATGGAATTTCAATATATAAGTATTGTGTTGCTTCAGCATCAGTGGAATTTAATGCAAACCATGCAGTTAGTGTAGTGTGACGATCTTCACTTTGGGCCAATGCATTCATTTCATTTCCAGCATGGAAATAGACTAAATGTCGTTGTGGCAAATGTACTGCTAACCTATATACTGCATGTGATCTATCATGCATTTCAAATTTTAAAAGCCGCCACATAGCTTCTGGCGCACTGACATAGCGAGCATCTACATGAGATGCAAGTTCATCATGTACTAACTCACTACTTTCAGGGTTCTCTGCACTTTTGACGACTACAGTAGCTGCATCGTAACCTTTGTAAATATATTTGTAGACATATTTAATGGATTTGATGGAAGTGCAGGCTTCTACGTTGATGTGGGCGTTGTACTTCATGAGTAAATGTGGATTGTAGGGTACTACATATCTATTGTCCACTTTTTTCCCACGAATAATGGCACTATCTCCTTCTCTTCTTTTATAAAGTGGATATCCATCACAATTGGCATAGGTTTTGTCTCTATAATCTTTGGGAAATTCTTTGGAACATTTATTATTTTCCATACATGGTGATTGTGGATTAAGGTCACCACAGGGTCCATGAATCATGCGATGAGTAACAATCTCATATAGTCTACCATATAGTTCTGGATCTGGTAGTTCAGCAACAATAACTGCATCCACTTTGTCTGAAGTATCTAATTTATCTTTTTCTTGAAGTATTATTAGAAGATGTGCATGTGGAAGGCCTCTTTTTTGAAATTCAATGGTATATACATAAGCAAGACATTTGCCAAATAACTGATTTATAGTGAAGTCACGTATTAATTCATTTAATTTAATCTTAAAAACTCTGGCTACTAAATCTGGTCGATCTGAAGCAGTTTGTCCAAGAAGTAGATTTAGTGTAATTTCTGGCCATTGTGGATTACATGTAAATGTCACAAATAAATCGGGTTTGCCAAATTTTGTCACAATAGCCATAGCATCATTGTATCTTTCTCTCATATTCCGAGGAGATCCTTGAAAGGAAGATGGTAAAATGATGGCTTTGCCAGCTGTCATGTCTCTGCTTGTAGCCACGTCAGCAACATAGTCCATGAGTCCAGAATATTGTTCTACACGGAGTTTATCTTGTTGATATTTGATAAAGTTTAAATTATTTGCCTCAACTTGCAAATATGAATCAATAATCCATTGTTGTGTTAGTTTCCCACCACATAAAATTGGATTAAATACATTGCGAATGGCAATTTGAGCTACTTTAAATTCAAGCATAGAAACATTATTTCGGATTCTGGCTTTAGCATTTGGGTAACTGGGAAGAGTTAATTTTGGTTGCCAACCTGCTTCTCCGTGTGGGAAAAAGATGGGATATGTCATTGGATCTAAATTTGGACTTAAGATACTCATATTAATAAACGGTTGGTCCTCATTTCTAGGATATATTCGTATGTCTCTTTGAAATGGTGGTTCTCCTTCATCATTGTGAAACACCATTGCAACCTCATTTGTTGTTGGCAAGTTATAACGACGTTTATCAGTATGTCTGTCTCTTTTAAGCACCATATTAACCTTCGGCATTGGTAATTGATGTGTTTGTGAATGAAGTAGTTGTTCATTTTCTACTTCTGCCAATTTTTTATAAGCTTTACTGTAGGGATTGTTGTCCATAATGTTATTTAGCTCTATGAAAACAGTGGGTAAGCATTTTTTATTTTCTTCCATCTGCATACGTTGGTCAACAGCTTCCATTGTATCTAGGACATATAGTTGAGCGAATTTTCTTTTATTTCCTTCCTCTGGATGTAAATGGGAAGTGCGATGATAAATTTGTCCTTGGACTTTAAAACAGTAAGGACCATGTCCTGGTACATTAGCAGCTAATGTTGCCCCCATGGATGCAAAGGATATGGCACTATTGTAGGATCTTATGTTTGTCTTAAAATTTTTGTAGTTTGGAAAAGTAGGTTCAGTCATAATATTTTGTAAATAAATTGGAAATTCTTTCCTTTCTGGAAGTTTGAACTTGCCTTTTTGACAACAACTAATAAATTGTCCATCTCTGGGTCTCTCCTGTTTAAAATAATAAGCCTCACAAAACTGACATTGAGTAGTCATGTCCCCACAACTATGAACCTCTACTGCTAAAGACTTGAGTAGAGGACAATTTGCAAAGCATATAGGATTTTGCCTTTCATATTCATCAGGTGAAATGTCATATAATGTTTCAACAACAGGTTCTAAATGTTTTGTTTTTTTCGTTGCTTTTCTTGGTATATGTTGTATTGTTTGAGGTAAAATGTCATCTAATGTTTCATGAAACGGTTCTAAATGCTTTGTTTTCTTTGTTGCTTTTTTTGGTATCTCTTGTCTTTTTTCTGGCAAAATGTCATCTGATGTTTGAGCAACAGGTTCTAAATGCTTTATTTTCTTTGTAGTTTTTTTTGACATATCTTTAATTTCTGCAAGTGACAGTCTTTTGCTTGCAATTCTTTTGCGTTCTTTTTCTCGTCGAATTTCCTTCTTCTCCGGTGTCTGCTGGCTGTCTGCTCTCTGTCGTCGTTCTCTAGCTTGGCGTCTTTTCTTTTCTTGTTTACTCTCATTATCAGCCATGTTAATCTGTAAAAATAAAATAATGTACCATTAGTTTATTTTGAGATGTTAAGTTGTTTTTCATGACATATAGTTATCAATAGTGTGTTAACATTTTATAGTTAATCAATTTCAATGCGTTCAATTGAATAAAAGTCTAAATAAGGGCATGAGATAATTATTTAAAGACATTTTTATTTATTAAACATGTATCCAAAAGCAAGTGTTTCAGTAACTAAAAAGGTATTTTAAAAAAGATGTTATGTCCTTATTTACAGCACTATTCAATTTGTCAAATGGCAATTAAATTAGGGTTTAGGACTGGAATGTTACAATGACAAATTATATAGATTCTGTATTTTTAGACTTTTTTGGACTATGCCAATTTATTTTTTAAGTTTACATTGAAGTTTGTATTTATTGTTAAAGATTATTGGCCCTAAAAGACAAATAAGAGATAGATGATAGATATTACTTTTTATACTGTACCTTGGTTGAAGTTTGATTTCAAGCAAAATTCTTTGTTGGTCCTGTGTTGAAAGCCTTCGTCCGATGGTCTCGTCCTGTGTTGAAAGTCCTCGTCCGATGGTGTAGTCCTCTGTTGAAAGTCCTCGTCCTCTGGTGTGGTCCTCAGTTCCAACTCCTGTTCCGATGTTCTTGACGCAGTATCTGATATAAAATAAAAATGAAAATGTTATGTTATTTGAATGTCTTTGTATGAATGAAAAAATGGCATTATTTCTGTGTTTTTCTACAATCCATTTTGGTGCGCCACAATTTTGGTATGCTTCTGTAGGCTATTTTCTAAGGCTTATAGGTGGTTAAACATTAAAGAAGAATATTAATTAATTTTTCTCTTTTTTTACTTGTTATACTGTACCTTGGTTGAAGTTTGATTTGAAGCAGAATCTTTGTTGGTCCTGTGTTGAAAGCCTTCGTCTGATGGTCTGGTCCTGTGTTGAAAGTCCTCGTCCAATCGTCTGGTCCTCTGTTGAAAGTCCTCGTCCGATGGTGTAGTCCTCTGTTGAAAGTCCTCGTCCAATGGTCTGGTCCTCTGTTGAAAGTCCTCGTCCGCTGGTGTGGTCCTCAGTTGAAACTCCTGGTCCGATGTTCTTGACGCAGTATCTGATATAAAATAAAAATGAAAATGTAATATTATTTTAATGTATTTGTATGAAGTAAAAAATGACATTATTTCTTTGTTTTTCTACAATCCCGTTTGGTGTCCACCACTTTTGGTATGCTTATTTAGGCCTTTTTCTAAGGCTTATAGATTGTTAAACATAAAATAAGTATCTAAATGTACTTTGGTATGTGTTTGTGTGAGTTTTCATACAATCCTGTTTGGTGCGCACCACTGTTGGTATGCTTATTTAGGCTTCTTTATAAGGCTTATAGGTTGTTAAACATAAAATAAGAATGTAAAAGTACTTTGCTATGTGTTTGTGTGAGTTTTCATACAATCCTGTTTGGTGCGCACCACTGTTGGTATGCTTATTTAGGCTTCTTTGTAAGGCTTATAGGTTGTTAAACATTAAAAAAGAATCTAAATGTAGTTTGCTATGTGTTTGTGTGAGTTTTCATACAATCCTGTTTGGTGCGCACCACTGTTGGTATGCTTATTTAGGCTTCTTTGTAAGGCTTATAGGTTGTTAAACATTAAATAAGAATGTAAATGTAGTTTGCTATGTGTTTGTGTGAGTTTTCATACAATCCTGTTTGGTGCACACCACTGTTGGTATGCTTATTTAGGCTTCTTTCTAAGGCTTATAGGTTGTTAAACATAAAATAAGAATGTAAATGTAGTTTGCTATGTGTTTGTGTGAGTTTTCATACAATCCTGTTTGGTGCGCACCACTGTTGGTATACTTATTTAGGCTTCTTTCTAAGGCTTATAGGTTGTTAAACATGAAATAAGAATCTAAATGTAGTTTGCTATGTGTTTGTGTGAGTTTTCATACAATCCTGTTTGATGCGCACCACTGTTGGTATGCTTATTAATGTAGTTTTGTAATGCTAATAGGTTGTTAAACATAAAATAAGAATGTAAATGTAGTTTGTTATGTGTTTGTGTGAGTTTTCATACAATCCTGTTTGGTGCGCACCACTGTTGGTATACTTATTTAGGCTTCTTTCTAAGGCTTATAGGTTGTTAAACATAAAATAAGAATGTAAATGTAGTTTGCTATGTGTTTGTGTGAGTTTTCATACAATCCTGTTTGGTGCGCACCACTGTTGGTATGCTTATTTAGGCTTCTTTCTAAGGCTTATAGGTTGTTAAACATAAAATAAGAATGTAAAAGTACTTTGCTATGTGTTTGTGTGAGTTTTCATACAATCCTGTTTGGTGCGCACCACTGTTGGTATGCTTATTTAGGCTTCTTTGTAAGGCTTATAGGTTGTTAAACATTAAATAAGAATCTAAATGTAGTTTGCTATGTGTTTGTGTGAGTTTTCATACAATCCTGTTTGGTGCGCACCACTGTTGGTATGCTTATTTAGGCTTCTTTCTAAGGCTTATAGGTTGTTAAACATAAAATAAGAATGTAAAAGTACTTTGCTATGTGTTTGTGTGAGTTTTCATACAATCCTGTTTGGTGCGCACCACTGTTGGTATGCTTATTTAGGCTTCTTTGTAAGGCTTATAGGTTGTTAAACATTAAATAAGAATCTAAATGTAGTTTGCTATGTGTTTGTGTGAGTTTTCATACAATCCTGTTTGGTGCGCACCAATGTTGGTATGCTTATTTAGGCTTCTTTCTAAGGCTTATAGGTTGTTAAACATAAAATAAGAATGTAAATGTAGTTTGCTATGTGTTTGTGTGAGTTTTCATACAATCCTGTTTGGTGCGCACCACTGTTGGTATACTTATTTACGCTTCTTTCTAAGGCTTATAGGTTGTTAAACATAAAATAAGAATGTAAATGTAGTTTGCTATGTGTTTGTGTGAGTTTTCATACAATCCTGTTTGGTGGGCACCAATGTTGGTATGCTTATTTAGGCTTCTTTCTAAGGCTTATAGGTTGTTAAACATTAAATAAGAATCTAAATGTAGTTTGCTATGTGTTTGTGTGAGTTTTCATACAATCCTGTTTGTTGGGCACCAATGTTGGTATGCTTATTTAGGCTTCTTTCTAAGGCTTATAGGTTGTTAAACATAAAATAAGAATGTAAATGTAGTTTGCTATGTGTTTGTGTGAGTTTTCATACAATCCTGTTTGGTGCGCACCACTGTTGGTATACTTATTTACGCTTCTTTCTAAGGCTTATAGGTTGTTAAACATAAAATAAGAATGTAAATGTAGTTTGCTATGTGTTTGTGTGAGTTTTCATACAATCCTGTTTGGTGCGCACCACTGTTGGTATGCTTATTTAGGCTTCTTTCTAAGGCTTATAGGTTGTTAAACATAAAATAAGAATGTAAATGTAGTTTGCTATGTGTTTGTGTGAGTTTTCATACAATCCTGTTTGGTGGGCACCAATGTTGGTATGCTTATTTAGGCTTCTTTCTAAGGCTTATAGGTTGTTAAACATAAAATAAGAATGTAAATGTAGTTTGCTATGTGTTTGTGTGAGTTTTCATACAATCCTGTTTGGTGCGCACCACTGTTGGTATGCTTATTTAGGCTTCTTTCTAAGGCTTATAGGTTGTTAAACATAAAATAAGAATGTAAATGTAGTTTGCTATGTGTTTGTGTGAGTTTTCATACAATCCTGTTTGGTGGGCACCAATGTTGGTATGCTTATTTAGGCTTCTTTCTAAGGCTTATAGGTTGTTAAACATTAAATAAGAATCTAAATGTAGTTTGCTATGTGTTTGTGTGAGTTTTCATACAATCCTGTTTGTTGGGCACCAATGTTGGTATGCTTATTTAGGCTTCTTTCTAAGGCTTATAGTTTGTTAAACATGAAATAAGAATCTAAATGTAGTTTGCTATGTGTTTGTGTGAGTTTTCATACAATCCTGTTTGATGCGCACCACTGTTGGTATGCTTATTAATGTAGTTTTGTAATGCTAATAGGTTGTTAAACATATAATAAGAATGTAAATGTAGTTTGTTATGTGTTTGTGTGAGTTTTCATACAATCCTGTTTGGTGGGCACCAATGTTGGTATGCTTATTTAGGCTTCTTTCTAAGGCTTATAGGTTGTTAAACATTAAAATAAGAATGTAAATGTAAATCCTGTTTGATGGGCACCACTTTTGTTATACTTATGTAGTGTTTTTTCTAATGGTTATACATTGTTAAACAATCACATTTGAATGAGGCCCTCGGCCATTAAACATATTTAGGTCCTGAATCAATTGCATTTTGACCAATTGAATAGGGCTCTATATAAGCACATAAAATATTTTTTGACAGAAGTTTTTAGTTAGTGAAGACCTATTATGTGCTTATATAAAGCCCTATTCAATTAGCCAACTCACAATTGAATAAGGCTCATGGTTCGGTTCTTTTTTATACTTAAATACTTTACCTTGATTGAAGTGTGGAATGACAGAGGGTCCCCTCCTGCCAATCTTAATCCGCCGGTCTTCTTGTAGTGTCTGTTTGAAAAATAAAGTGAAATAGTGAATTATAGAATTTTTTATTTGTATTTAACAAAGCATGGCCTTTTCAGCATTTAAAGTATTTTTGTATCTTACCTCTTGTTCTTTGTTGGTGTTCTTTAAAAGGGATTGTGCTTCACAGTGTACGGTGCAAATTGTTGAAAGACGCTGTTGATGCAGAGTCTGTTTGAATATTTAAAAAAGTAGAAAGATTGAGTTTTAGGTGATCTATTAAATTGCAGTAAATTAATTTCATTGAATTATACTTCTGTAATTAATTTGAATTAACATTATTTTTTGGTGGGTGCTACACACATATGTCACATACATGAAGCACATTTCCATAGTTGAAAGTAATTTTTTTGTGTGCGTGTGACATATCAGTATACATGAATCATATTTTTGTTTAATTAAAAATGTGCGTGTCACTTGTCAGTATACATTATACGGCTAAATGTGCGTGTCACTTGTCAGTATACATTATACGCATAAATGTGCGTGTCACTTGTCACTATACATTATACACATAAATGTGCGTGTCACTTGTCACTATACATTATACACATAAATGTGCGTGTCACATGTCAGTATACATTATACGCCTAAATGTGCGTGTCACTTGTCAGTATACATTATACGCATAAATGTGCGTGTCACATGTCAGTATACATTATACGCATAAATGTGCGTGTCACTTGTCAGTATACATTATACGCCTAAATGTGCGTGTCACTTGTCAGTATACATTATACGCATAAATGTGCGTGTCACATGTCAGTATACATTATACGCATATATGTGCGTGTCACTTGTCAGTATACATAAACCTCTTTGTCTTCTTTAATTTTTTTTTTTGATGTCCTGTCTTGAAAATAAGTAATATATTATAGCTTACCTCTCCGTTGTAATTTGCACAATGTAAAGTAGTAAATTAGGAAAGAATTATCTTCTCAAGTTTTAGCAGCAGTTATCTCCGAAGTCACTCTGTTCATCACCTGAGGAGAAATGTATTTTTCTCTGTCAAATAGACAGTATTTATAAACTTGTAGAACATTCTGGAAAGTTAGACCGTTAGAACGTAATACGCATGCGCTATTTGCGTTCCAGCTTACAATTTGCGTTCCATCCGCCATTTTGTGCGTAGTAGTGTTTAAAATGGTGTTTAATATGAGTGTGATCCGTTCCGCATAGTATGTGTTTCATTATTGCGAGTAAGTGTAGTGTAGTTACGTCTGGAGCCTCGTTTTCGTTTTGTTCGGCGGCCATTTTTTCTCTCGCTTAGCCGATTTTCAGTCGTTTAAACTGTTTGTTTTCACTTAAATGGACGTGTAAATGAACTTTTGGAGGTGCCGGATGCCCCCCCGTGCTGTAAGTAAGCTTTTTATGTGTTTGTTGTGTTTATTTCTTGTGTTTGTGATGTTTTGATGCGCGGCGGTTGGAATGGGTCTTTCGCGGCCGTATTTTTTTCCGATGCGGCCGTATTTTGTTGCGATATACGCAGTTAGCTTTTACGTGTACGACGCAGTGTATTTGTTTCTAAGTCGTGCGTATGTGTGTTAAGAGCGTGTGAGGGGCCTTTTTTACTGTTTTTTTGTTAAGTCTTGCGTCTGTGTGTCTGGGTGTAAGCGGGTGTGAGGCGACTTTGATTTTTTTTTTGTTATGAAGTTATGTGTGTGTGTATGTGTGTGTTAACACAGCCGATGTTGGGATGCTCCCACCACCGCAAATGCGGACCCTCGCTTCGCGAGGATCCGCATTTGCGGGGACGTTGTTTGTTTTTTGTTGGCTGGGCGGTTGGGTTTATTCTGTTAAAAAAGTCGTGTGTGTGTATGTGTGTGTTAACACAGCCGACGTTGAGCCTCGACAACCGCAAATGCGGGCCCTCGCTTCGCGAGGACCCGCATTTGCGGCGAACTGCGTCCCTCGCTTCGCGAGGGACGCAGTTTCTTCAAGCGTGAGCAACGACTTGGGTTTTTGTTGGCTGGGCGGTTGGGTTTATTCTGTTACAAAAGTCGTGTGTGTGTATGTGTGTGTTAACACAGCCGACGTTGAGCCTCGACAACCGCAAATGCGGGCCCTCGCTTCGCGAGGACCCGCATTTGCGGCGAACTGCGTCCCTCGCTTCGCGAGGGACGCAGTTCTTGCGGGCTCGCTACGCGAGCCCGCAAGCGTGAGCCGACGTTGAGCCTCGACAACCGCAAATGCGGGCCCTCGCTTCGCGAGGACCCGCATTTGCGGCGAACTGCGTCCCTCGCTTCGCGAGGGACGCAGTTCTTGCGGGCTCGCTACGCGAGCCCGCAAGCGTGAGCAACGACTCGTACGCTCACAACTATATATGTGATACGCTATATGGACCTATTGGTTCTCTTCACATGGACTTTTAAATGGACCTTGGATTGGAATTTCATGTATTATACAACCTTGGTTATTCTATCTGATTTGGAATGCCAACTAAATACTCTTAATAGAAGTTTGGCCACCTTTTCTGATCACTCACATCTCTTGGGTCTGGTACCCTCAAGTGAATGATATCAGAGTTGATAATCTAGAGATACTAGCAAGGTGGACTTTTGTCCTTAAATACAGTTTTAATCATTTTTGGGTAATAATAGATAGATACAAGATGTACTCTACCTTTGTGATCATACTCTACTATTTCTGCGAATAAGGATTGTCTCATGCAAGCCGTGCACCAAGCAGATGTGGAAGATCTGAGTATATTTTTATGTACATTATCAATACCTCTTGTATAGAGGATAATACATGTAAGTGTCCATTTTTTATGCTTGTACTTTAGGAAATAAAACCATTTTTGATTTGCACTAGGAAGTGGCGTGCGCTCTCCCCCTCTTCTTTTCATTTTTCTACGTTTGATGTATGTGTTTGAAATTTGTACTTTAGGAGGCATTGGCAGTCTATTTTTTTTTCTCCAATAATCATGAAATTCTGTCTTGCCAAAAAAAGGTAATTTATATAGAATTTTGTGGTAATGATATACAGCCTCATTCAATTCAGGGCCGTAACTCGATCGCAAACAGGCAAATTGCTGTGATCGAGCTGCGTCCTCCCGTTGCTCTACTTTTACTCTGCTATTCAATTGGCCGGGCCCGAAAGTTAGGCACTGTTTGTGAGATTCGGAAACCATGCTATCGGAAACCATGCTATGCTAAAGTGCTCTGATTTGTAATTAAGCCCTTTGCGAGACCTCATTAGTACCAGTAAACTGTGGTTCGAGTTTAGCCATTTGCGGGCTTGACGGAGGGGTTAGCGAGGGGGAATCGGAGCAATTGAATAACAATTTGCGATTTTAGTGATCGTAACTTTTGCGGCCCTGAAGGATCAAAGGCTTGGAAGGAAGTAATGTGCAATTCTACAAATCGCAATGGTTCGCAGCTCGATCAGAGCCCACAAACAGAAGGCAATTGAATAGCAAAGTAACTTGCGACTTGCAAGCCCGGATCTCCAAAAAGGAGGAATTAAATGAGGCTCATGGTGTTTTTCCCATAGGCATTTTTGCTCACTTGTAGGGAAAATTGTCTGAATGGATTTGTTTGTAATTTGGCAAGATAATAGGGATTTAAACAACATTCTTTATTTATTTTTTTAGATAGCTTAAGGTATTTTTGATACATATTTCTTTAAAATGTTAATGTTACCTTTTAATATATCAAACCCTTTTCTAAATTTTAACATAAAACTATTATCCACAAAAACGAGTTTATAAGCATAGCAAGTCTTTATTTCAACTTATGAAGCTGGAACATTTGCTACTTATGTGGCAAAGTACTACTTCATAAAAAAGTAGTACAGAACTGGCACAGTCTTCCAGTGCATGTGGTAGGGACAACACATTTAGAGAATTTAAAACTGTCTGACATAAGGCTATCATCAGGATAAATGAACCCAAACTGTCCATACTAGATGGATATCTTACTACTGGTCTGCAGTGTGTTATTCTATGTTAAACAAAAAATACACATTCATTAGGTAGTAGTCACCACCAATCAATTTTTGGAAAAGAAAAACAGATCACCATTTATTTACAACAATTAAACACCACATGTCACTTGTATAACAATACATATTACTTCATACATTAACACAACTAATGTTTTCACAGTTTGATATTTTCTTTAATTATAGTACAGTTCTATTATTACAATTAAGTTATCACCGAGCTTTTAAGGAGGATTAGAAACACAATATTAATATAACATGTACACACATAAATGATACTTGCTCTGTTTTAGGCTGTTGGTGCCAAGACCCGGTCTGTCTCTCTGCAAACAGTCGCTTTGAAAAAGTCAGCTTTTAACAAATAAACCAAAACAGTTAAAAACTGATACAAAAGGCACAATGGAGGTTTATAATTACAAAAGAAATGTGTTTTTTCCTCATTTATATCCTCCTTACATGTATGGACTTATGTCTGTTTTTTAAGGACATTATAGGACCGTCACAAGCCTTGGCTTGTATGTGTAAACATGTATATCATGTCAGTTGTTTAGGAAGGGTAAACATTGTTTTATATTTTCTTTTGACTTTAAATAATATAATAATATATTGATACAAAATTAGTATCAATGTATAAAGAGATAAGTTAATTAAAAATATTTAATTATAACAAAATTGAGAAAAACACTGGGAATTAATTGGCAAAAACTGTTTTATAGTTAAAGTGCAGGAGCTGGAAATGTCAGAAAATGAAGCAGAGAAGACATGTACCTGTCTGGCTTCTACACTTTTAAACAAAAAAGTAAATTAGTAAATAAATAAATAAGAAATTTATAAAAGCTGTTACTTGAGATTTTCACCTCACATCCCTCTCACCCCAGCATTTTGGAATAACAGCCCATCCATGTGATTGTGCACTTCCATCCTATTTTTATAAATAATATATTTATTAGTAATCATTACCCTCCATGACAGGCCACACATACAAATAACCCCCAACATTGTCCCAGAAAGAGAAACAAACTTGGTTGAATAAACTCAATCAGTTTTTATTATATTACCACTGATTGCCTCCAAAACTCCAAAGGGAACCATGGGAAAATAATGGCAGACCTCAATAAACTTCCTCCCGTCATATTATTTTTACTAACTGAACCTTTCTGTTTTCTGTCAAGCTCTGGAAGTTTATATTTCACAATCAGCTTCAGGCAAACCATTATTTGCATGATTTCACTAACTCAGTAATCTAACCATGAATGGGTGGTGGATTTGCTTACTGGGAGAGTGTCCAACAAAGGTTCTTCTTCAGAGCTCCCTTCACTTGTTGGTTCCTTAAACTATAAATGAAAGGGTTAAGCAGAGGGGTGAGAACTGAGTAGATAATGGTTACAGTCCTATCCTCCACCACAGATGCCGATGATGATGAATGGAAGTAAGTGGCAAAAATTGTTCCAAAGTACAGTCCAACAGAAGTGAGGTGAGAGGAGCAGGTGGAGAACGCTCGATGCCTTCCTGAGGTTGAGGGAATCATTAGAATGGTTTTGAGGATCCTGATATAGGAGACCACCACAAAGACAAAGGGGATCATTGTGACTAGAGAGCCTTCTGTAAATATGAGAAGATCATAACTGGCTGTGTCAGAGCAGGATAGAGCTAGTATGGGAGTGAGGTCACAGAAATGTTCATGAATCTTGTTGGGACCACAGAAAGACATGGCAGAAACAAGACAAGTATAGAGGAGAGAATGAAAGAAGGTGAAGCTCCAGGTGCTGCCAATGAGAGCCACGCAAGTCTTCTTGTCCATGATCATCAAATAGTGGAGAGGATTGCTGATGGCCACTAGTCGGTCATAAGCCATGATGGCCAAAACAAAGAACTCCATACATACAGTACAGATCAGGAAGAAGAGTTGTGTCATACACCCTTTAAAAGAGATGGCTTTTTTCTCCAAGAGGAGATTAGCGAGCATCAGGGGAACAGTTATGGAACTTAAGCAAATGTCTATAAAAGAAAGATTCCCCAGAAAGAAATACATCGGAGTATGGAGTTGTGGGTCAATATTGATTACATAGATGATTAAAGAGTTTCCCAGAAGTGTTACCATATAAATAGTGTAGAATAACGCAAAGAGAGGGACTTGCTGATTGGGATCCTGAGCCAGGCTGATGAGGATAAACTCTGTGATGGATGATAAATTCATGTTTTCTGTCAGCAACGTGCAGTCTTGAGAAAAGAGGAAATAAAGTTTAAATAAAAGGAGAGCGTTCAAAGAAAAAGAGGTTATTTGTAGTGAAAAAAGGGAAGAACAAAAGGGATTTGCGTGGTGCGTACGACTTAGCGATGAACGGCAAAGGCGCTCATCGCCGGTGAGCCTCGCATAGAGAGGCGAGCCTTTAACTCGGAGCACTTAGGCGATGAGCGCCGAAGGTGCTCATTGCCTGCGAGCCTCGCAAAGCGAGGCGAGCAGTGGAGGTAATGAAAGACGCAGGACTTACAAACACTTCCAAAACGTGGGATTGCCTTAGGCAGCAAACAGTTGACGAACGCGGGACTTCGAAAAAAAAAATACGAGACTCGGGACTTAGAAAAAAAAAATACGACATAGGAAAAATACGAAGTTAACGGCCGAACCACGCAAATCAAAAACAAGAAAAACACAAAAAATACAAAAAGAAATACAACAAAAACATCACACATAGCACGGGAGAACAGACAGGACGTTTGGAAGTGAGGTGAAACGCAAATTTATGTTGAATGTAAGCAGTTTCTGCACTTGAAACTTGGCTAAGCGAGAAAAAAATGCCGGCCGCAAAAAAAGAAAACGAGGCCTAATTGCGCAAAACACAGGCAGCAATGTACGCAGTAGAAAAAATACTAATAGGAAGGATGCAGAATTCAGGCGAAACGCGTAAAGCATAGTCTAACGCCGACATTTTACAACACTAACTTACATATTTACACATTAAGATTCTGAAATGGCAGATTTCCCGCCTACACCAACGCGCACACAGCCTATATATAGGGCACACTTGCCACAGAACTAACACTTTCTCCTCAGATGATGACAGTCTGATTGGACATTTTCTGCTGCCGGAAAATCCAAAGAGATTGTTAGCTCTTCAGGATACTGATTGATGAATATTAAATACAAATAGGTAAAGTATATTAATATTCATTAATAAATAATAAATGTATTAATTATTCTTAAAAAAAAGGTATATATTAATAGTTAAAAAAATTGAGCAAAAAACTTATAATTTACGCTTGCTTTAGTTTAGCAATACTTTAACGCTTAGCTGTTTGTAAGATTAATTCATTGAATAATTAATTAGTAATGTACATTAATTTTGTAATTATTAATAGGTAATCATTCTGGAAAAAATGTATACAATTGTAGACTGACTTAAGTTTATTAATACACTAATGATTACCTCTTTCTGATATATTTAGACATTGATGAATTCATTATTAATGTACATTATTTTATTAAATAATTATTAGTAATCATTATGAACAACAAATATTCTATTTTTTACAATGCTTTTAGTTTATTAATATATTAATGCTTAGCTCTTTAGAATACATTTAGTCATTGATTAATTGATTATGATTTTCATTAATTTCTTAAATATTTATTAGTAATATTATAAAAATAAAGAAAAGGACCATAAACAATATGTATATTTTACCATGCACTGATATATCCCTTTTGCTGCTGATTGCCTTATAGGGATGAATCCAAATATTACAAATGCTTTCCATCTTATTTGACACTTTCATCATCTCCGCAGCTGACAACACATAGAGTGACGTTTGCAGCCTTTGAACCGAATTGAACCTTTACAGGTATATCATTTAATTATGTTCTTATGGAACAAAAAAAAGATTAAGTATTTTTATTTTGAATTGATGACAGTTATTGATTAATTAAAGTATAGTATTATATTAAATAAATAGTAATCATTACAAACAAAAAAACATTTTTATACTGCAATAAAAGTAATACCATTTTTAAACCTGCACTTATATATCTGCCTTACTGCTCATTCATGTACATTGCTTTTGGAACTATTAATTAATAATAATAAAAAATACAAAAATAGAACATTTATAATAGATCAAAAATATGTACATTTTAGAAATCACTTACATATCTTGAGTGCTTATAATTGCCTGACAGGTATAGGACCTTCAAAGTACTTAAATATTTAAAGCACTTTCTGGGATTATGACATGTGCTACATTTAAAATGTTATAATGATTTTATTTATTAACATATTGATGATTATGCATTTATATTTTGCATATATGCCAATTAAACATCATAGTTTCAATGAGTCACAAATTAATTGAATAGAAAAATTACATTATTTTTATGTCATTTCACAGATTACTCATCTCTGCACCTGACTGAAGACAGAGAGTGAATTCTGCAGGCTTTTTTCTAAAATAACATCAATTTTACAGGTGTATGATTTCATGATGCCCTTATTGTTTTGCATTGATGAGAGTTAATGATTAATTAATTAACTTTTATTTATTTAGTTCATCATTCAATTGTAATTTACGAAATTGAATAGGGCTCTATATAAGGACATAGCATATTATTTTTACATACATTTTTAGTTAATGAATATCTATCCAAAACTAAGGTTTTCACCAAATAAAAACTTAGAAAAAAATATGCTATCTGCTTATATAGTGCCCTATTGCATTGCACACTTGAAAATTAATGAGACCCTTAGTATTTAATTATCCATTCATAATAACCAACTTTTGAAGAACGTAAATTACACCTCATAAGTCAATATATTTCTTTATTAATAAAATTACAAAATTGCACATTATTTTAAGCCCGATCTATACTTTGCTCATGGCCCTTTCTGTTTGCCCTTCTTTAGGAAAACATAATTACCTCTTTAGGTTTACCATTGATGTCAGTTATTGATTAATTCATTAAGGTATATTCATTTATTAATAACTTAATAATTAAGTATTACAAAAAAAAATAGTTATCAATATATATGTGCAGTGCTTTCCTTTTTAATGTATGCCAATAATAAAAATGAAAAACGTAATGGATTAAGTTATTTCAAGGAAAAATTCAAACTGCTTTGCAAATCATTGCATTCTTTCATTAATGCTATTTAGGTTTGGATTGAGAGCAGCTACAAACAATATGTACGATACAAAAAAAACATTACATCTTACACATGTATTTACAATTTCAGATTACAATGGTGGACAACGGAGAAGACAGGATTAAACGCAAAAGAAGAGCAGCAAGGGAAAGGAAGCAAAGGTGGAGTGGTGCACAGTCCCCGGAACCTTCCCAACGCTTAAGAGAAGACAGAGACTTTTAAATAAAAGAAAAATGAGTAAGAAAGCACAAAGTGAGTGTGCTGGAGCTTCAAAGAAAATAAAAAGTTAACAAAAACATGTCTGTGAAATATTGCACAATGATCCAAAATTGCCTCATGACACCAATGTTCAGACACATGACACCAATGTAGATATAGAAAGTTGGAGTGATATCTATGTTGAGGAAGCTCTGGATACTGCTTTCATTACAGCACTAGCAATAGACACTCATTATTGTGGATTACTCAATGTTGTTTGTCAGTTTTGTGGGGCCTATCATTTTCTCTAGGAAAGACCAACTGACGGAGACTTCATTAGTTGCTGTCAGAAAGGAAAGGTAAGACTTCCACAAAGACACACATTTCCAGACTACTTACAAAGTATCATGAGCGATTCAAAATTTCCAAATTATACCAATTTAAAAAAAAATTAGGTCTTATAACAGTGCAATTTCCTTTTGCTTCTATGGGTGCTACATTAGCAGAAAAAGTCCCAAGACATGGTCCTTACTGTTTTAGAGTTCAAGGTCAAATTTAGCACAGTTATATGTCTTAGATACCATGGAAGCTGTTGAACAAAGGAAGACACTTCCGGAAAATAAACAGTGTTTGCACATAGTCTTTGAACAGCTGGATAAAATTATGGCCAACAACCAATACAGTCAAGCATACAAACAATTAGCACAGGTTGAACAAGAACAACAGCAACATGCTCAAATACGTCAATTGCCAATGCCAAGAGTAAATATGGGGCCCTACTAAATTCTCCCTCTTAGTTCTCTCGGTGCTCGCAAAAGGCAGTTTTCCTGCTGTTTGCGAGAACCGAATCTCTCGCAGCCTGCTTTACGATATGACTGCGAGAAAATGGCCGAGAATAGGCTCCGAGAGAGCTACGTAGCCTTAAATCTATGCACGAGTCTCGCATATCGTAAGAATCCCTACGTGGACAAAAAGTCCACGCAAGGGATCCGAAAGCCTCTACGTGCTGCCTCGGAACAGCCCGAGACAGCAGTGTGAGGCTCCCCACTGCACCCTATACACATCCCCATGCTGCAGGGGTCTCTATCAGGACCCCTGCAGCACCCCCACATTAACCCCTTGCAGTGGGGGTCCCCGATCTGCATAGATCAGGCCCCCCGCTGCATTTAAAACTTTTAAATTCCCCGCCGCGGCTCCTTAAAGGGACCGCGGCAAACTATTACCCAATCCCGGCCGCGGCACTTAAAATTAACCCCCCTCTATGCTGGGGGTCTCCATCGGGACCCCCGAAGTGTCCCCACATAAACCCATTGCAGGGGGGGCCCCGATCTGCATAGATCAGGCCCCCCGCTGCATTTAAAACTTTTAAATTCCCCGCCGCAGCTCCTTAAAGGGACCGCGGCAAACTATTACACAATCCCGGCCGCGGCACTTAAAATTAACCCCCCTCTATGCTGGGGGTCCCCATCGGGACCCCCGAAGTGTCCCCACATAAACCCATTGCAGGGGGGGGGGGGCCGATCTGCATAGATCAGGCCCCCCGCTGCATTTAAAACTTTTAAATTCCCCGCCGCAGCTCCTTAAAGGGACCGCGGCAAACTATTACACAATCCCGGCCGCGGCACTTAAAATTAACCCCCCTCTATGCTGGGGGTCCCCATCGGGACCCCCGAAGTGTCCCCACATAAACCCCCTGCAGCGGGGGGCCCCGATCGGCACCGATCGTGACCCTGCTGCAATTCAATTTTAAATTTCCCGCTTCGCGGGTCCTCAAAGGACCGTAAAGGTCCTGAAAGGACTCGCACTAAAAATATTAACCCCAGGCAACTATAATTACCCCATTAACTCATGATGGTCAATACAGACCACCATAAGGCTCTATTTAACCCATTAACTCATGGTGGTCAATACAGACCACCATAAGGCCTAAATTAACCCATTAACTCATGGTGGTCAATACAGACCACCATAAGGCTCTATTTAACCCATTAACTCATGGTGGTCAATCCAGACCACCATAAGACCTAAATTAACCCATTAACTCATGATGGTCAATACAGACCACCATAAGGCTCTATTTAACCCCATCAGTCCCATAAGGGTATATTATTACCATTATGGGCCTGTTACAACCCAACATTAACCACATAAGTGCCATGATGGTCCTCAAGGACCATCATGACACTAACTACAAACACTACACTATAACCCCCAATAAACCATTTAATCTAAACTAACCCCCCTCTACACTAATATTAACACTTACACTACCTACCTACACTACCTACCCCCTAATAAACCTCCCCAACACTCTAATTACAAAAAACAAAAAACCTACAGTACAGAAAACAAAAAAACCTACAGTACAGAAAAAAAAAACAATTACAACCCCACCCCCCACTACAGAAAACAAAAAAATACATTACAACCCCACCCCCCACTACAGAAAATAAAAAAATTACACACCTGAAAAGGAAAGACAGATAAACACAATACAATACATACATATAATACATTACATACATTACATACAATACATGACATTACATACATTAAATCTAATATATTACATATAATATATTACATATAATATATTACATATAGTCCAAATCAAATACCCCCTATCTATCTAACATACAATCTATTTAATTTAAAATAAATCCTAACTATATCAAATACATCCCCCTATCTATCTAATATACAAAAAATCCTAACTACATACACAGACCCTTATTCTAAACTAAAATAAAATAATTACAGTCCTAACTACACAGACCCTAATTCTAAGCTAAAATCAATAAATTAAGACCACTTACCTTTAAGATGTTGCTTCAGATCACTAACCTATGGGTCAAACAAAAAATAAAAATTAGTACAAAACATTAACATCAAATAAATAAACATTCTATACATTCTAAATATTCAACTCACCTTTACAGCATGTCCAGTCACTGTTTAGCTCTTCAGGCGCGGCCCTGTTAAAAAAAAAACACAATACATGAATACATGAATACAATATATAAACAATAAATAAAATACACAAATAAACATCTAAATATACATTTAACTTACCTCCCCGCGATGTCCCCGGCCTTCTCTCCTTCAGCCCCGGCTGGGCCGCGGAACCATCCGCGCTCTAAAAAAAAAAAAGAAAAAAAAACTAAAGGAGGTCTGCACTGGCAGACCTCCCCGACGCTAATGAACCTCCCGGAGTCGTTTCCGGGAGGAAATTGGCATTGTCGGCTTGTGATTGGCTGAAAAAGCTGTCAGCCAATCAAAAGTCGTCAATGTAGGAGCCAATCAGGATGCGCAGATGTCTTCTACCAATCACTCCGTGGGGGTGTATCCCATAGTGATTGGCTGAAGGCATCTGAGCCTTGTGATTGGTTCCCAGAAAGATAGACAAGTGTTTTAGCCAATCAGGGTGGGATATTGGGGTGTATCCCATCCTGATTGGCTCACACATTGACGACTTTTGATTGGCTGAAATTGATAGACAGCTTTTTCAGCCAATCACAAGCCGCCAATGCCAATTTCCTCCCGGAAACGACTCCGGGAGGTTCATTAGCGTCGGGGAGGTCTGCCAGTGCAGACCTCCGTTAGTTTTTTTTCTTTTTTTTTTAGAGCGCGGATGGTTCCGCGGCCCAGCCGGGGCTGAAGGAGAGAAGGCCGGGGACATCGCGGGGAGGTAAGTTAAATGTATATTTAGATGTTTATTTGTGTATTTTATTTATTGTTTATATATTGTATTCATGTATTTATGTATTGTGTTTTTTTTTTAACAGGGCCGCGCCGGAAGAGCTAAACAGTGACTGGACATGCTGTAAAGGTGAGTTGAATATTTAGAATGTATAGAATGTTTATTTATTTGATGTTAATGTTTTGTAATAATTTTTATTTTTTGTTTGACCCATAGGTTAGTAATCTGAAGCAACACCTTAAAGGTAAGTGGTCTTAATTTATTGATTTTAGCTTAGAATTAGGGTCTGTGTATGTAGTTAGGACTGTAATTATTTTATTTTAGTTTAGAATAAGGGTCTGTGTATGTAGTTAGGATTTTTTGTATATTAGATAGATAGGGGGATGTATTTGATATAGTTAGGATTTATTTTAAATTAAATTGATTGTATGTTAGATAGATAGGGGGTATTTGATTTGGACTATATGTAATATATTATATGTAATATATTATATGTAATATATTATATTTAATATATTATATGTAATGTCATGTATTGTATGTAATGTATGTAATGTATTATATGTAATATATTATATGTAATGTCATGTATTGTATGTAATGTATGTAATGTATTATATGTAATATATTATATGTAATATATTATATGTAATATATTATATGTAATGTCATGTATTGTATGTAATGTATGTAATGTATTATATGTATGTATTGTATTGTGTTTATCTGTCTTTCCTTTTCAGGTGTGTAATTTTTTTATTTTCTGTAGTGGGGGGTGGGGTTGTAATGTATTTTTTTGTTTTATGTAGTGGGGGGTGGGGTTGTAATTGTTTTTTTTTTCTGTACTGTAGGTTTTTTTGTTTTTTGTACTGTAGGTTTTTTGTTTTCTGTACTGTAGGTTTTTTGTTTTTTGTAATTAGAGTGTTGGGGAGGTTTATTAGGGGGTAGGTAGTGTAGGTAGGTAGTGAACGTGTTAATAGATTAGTGTAGAGGGGGGTTAGTTTAGATTAAATAGTTTATTGGGGGTTATAGTGTAGTGTTTGTAGTTAGTGTCATGATGGTCCTTGAGGACCATCATGGCACTTATGTGGTTAATGTTGGGTTGTAACAGGCCCATAATGGTAATAATATACCCTTATGGGACTGATGGGGTTAAATAGAGCCTTATGGTGGTCTGTATTGACCATCATGAGTTAATGGGTTAATTTAGGCCTTATGGTGGTCTGTATTGACCATCATGAGTTAATGGGTTAATTTAGGCCTTATGGTGGTCTGGATTGACCATCATGAGTTAATGGGCTAATTTAGGCCTTATGGTGGTCTGGATTGACCATCATGAGTTAATGGGTTAATTTAGGCCTTATGGTGGTCTGGATTGACCATCATGAGTTAATGGGCTAATTTAGGTCTTATGGTGGTCTGGATTGACCATCATGAGTTAATGGGTTAATTTAGGCCTTATGGTGGTCTGGATTGACCATCATGAGTTAATGGGTTAATTTAGGCCTTATGGTGGTCTGGATTGACCATCATGAGTTAATGGGTTAATTTAGGCCTTATGGTGGTCTGGATTGACCATCATGAGTTAATGGGTTAATTTAGGCCTTATGGTGGTCTGGATTGACCATCATGAGTTAATGGGTTAATTTAGGCCTTATGGTGGTCTGGATTGACCATCATGAGTTAATGGGTTAATTTAGGCCTTATGGTGGTCTGGATTGACCATCATGAGTTAATGGGTTAATTTAGGCCTTATGGTGGTCTGGATTGACCATCATGAGTTAATGGGTTAATTTAGGCCTTATGGTGGTCTGGATTCACCATCATGAGTTAATGGGGTAATTATAGTTGCCTGGGGTTAATATTTTTAGTGCGAGTCCTTTCAGGACCTTTACGGTCCTTTGAGGACCCGCGAGGCGGGAAATTTAAAATTGAATTGCAGCAGGGTCACGATCGGTGCCGATCGGGGCCCCCCGCTGCAGGGGGTTTATATGGGGACACTTCGGGGGTCCCGATGGGGACCCCCAGCATAGAGGGGGGTTAATTTTAAGTCCCGCGGCCGGGATTGGGTAATAGTGTGCCGCAGCCCCTTTAAGGAGCCGCGGCGGGGAATTTAAAAGTTTGAAATGCAGCGGGGGGCCTGATCTATGCAGATCGGGGACCCCCGCTGCAAGGGGTTAATGTGTGGGGGCTATGGGGGTTCCTATGGACCCCTGCAGCAAGGTGTTCATGTGAGGACACTTCGGGGGTCCCGACGGGGACCCCCGCATTGAGGGGGGGGTTAATTTTAGGTGCCGGGGGGGGTATTCGGAGTACCCCCACGGCAGGGCTTATGTGGGGGACTGCCGCGGAGGTCCCTTTTAGGACCCCCGCAGCAATTGATGAGGAGTGGGAGCCTGCGATATCATCTCGCAGGCTGTCACTCCTCATGTACAGTTACACAGTGTAGATACGTACGGCCCTGCTGCGTAGCTCATACGTTGCTCGCAGCAGGGCTAAATTAATAGCATTGTAAGTTAGAGAAACTTTGCAGTACGTAGGGCTTAAGTAGAAGCCTCTTATTTACGAGGCTGGAATTTAATAGGGCCCATGGTTTTGAAAAGAGATTGCAATACTGATCAAAGACGGTATAATTGAGCAACAGTAAATGAGGTTGCCATGGTCTTTAAAAATGAGGATGGTGAACCACCTTTTCAGCGGGCTATTAGAATATATCCACTCAATAAAGACCAACCTTTTATAAACATAAATAGATTAAGTTGTAATTTGGATCTAATGACATATCCCATTTTCTTTCCAAATGGTGAGACAGGATGGGAACCAAAATTACAATTGCAAAATTATCCCAATAGTAAAGTTCATGTTAGATGCAATATTTCTATGCTGGAATATAAAGTGGCACAAACTGCTATTCAGGATTATTTTAATCCTATTTTATGTGGGGGCAAACTCACACAACAATGGATTATTGATTTCTATCTACAAGTTAAAGCAAATAATCAAAATGTTATAAAATTTCAACAAAACAGGCTTCGGGTAGAACAATATTATAGATTGATGGATTATGTCACTGAATCTGCTACTAACAAAGACATCCCAGCCAGAAGAGCAATCATTTTGCCATCCACTTCCCAAGAATCTCCTTGCAATATGCGAGAAAGATATAATGATGCCATGGCTATTGTCACAAAATTTGGAAAACCAGATTTATTCATTACATTCACATGTCATCCACAATGGCCAGAGATCAAGGAAAATTTGAATCTTGGACAAACTACTTCTGACCGACCAGATTTAATTGCAAGAGTATTCAAAATAAAACTCAATTCATTAATAAAAGATATAACTAAAGCACAGTTATTTGGAAAATGTGTGGCTTTTGTTTATACCATTGAATTTAAAAAAAAAAAAGAGGACTGCCACATGCTCACATACTTTTAATCCTGCAGGAAAAACATACATTGAATACTGCAGAGAGAGTGGATTCAGTAATTACTGCTGAATTGCCACATCCAGAAAAATATTACAAACTTTATGAGATTGTAACACACAGAATGATTCATGGGCCATGTGGAGATATCTATCCAAATTCACCATGTATGGAAAATAAAAAATGTACAAAACAATTTCCAAACAATTTCCAATGCAAACTTATGCTAATTGTGATGGATCCCCTGTGTATAAAAGAAGAGAAGGACAAACAGCTATTATCCATGGCCAAAAGGTTGATAATAAATATGTTGTTCCATACAATCCACATTTGCTGATGAAGTACAATGCACACATAAATGTGGAAGCTTGAACTTCTATTAAATCCATCAAATATGTGTATAAATATATACAAAGGACATGATGCAGCAACTGTTGTTGTGCAAGGTGCACAAAACAAAAAGAAAAATCCAATTCTACATGATGAACTTTCTAATTATTTAGATGCTCGCTATGTCAGTGCCCCTGAAGCGTCTTCTGAAATTTGAGATGCATGATCGGTCACATGCTGTGTATCGATTAGCTGTACATTTGCCACAAAGTCAGTTTGTTTTACTGCACGCAATGAAATAACTGCCTTAACCCAAAGTGAACATCGAGAAACAACACTTACTGCTTGGTTTCAATTAAACTGCCTGGTCACTCAGGCCAGACAATTTTTATACATTGAGATTCCATATTACTATGTATTTGTAAATGGTCAATGGTGCCAACAAAAAAGAGATACTCATAAAATTATACAACAAATCTATTCTGTCAGTCCAACAGACATTGAACGTTTCAGTTTAAGATTACTTCTTTTAAATGTTCCTGGTGCATAAAGTTATGAACATTTACACACAGTGAATGACATAGTTTGAGACTTTCCTATTAGCTGCAAGACATCAAAACTTCATAGCAGGTGAAACAGAATGGGAGAGATGTCTGGAAGAAGCAGCGCTATGTCAAATGCCAAAGCAAATGAGACAACGATTTGCATTCATTTGCATCTTTTGCAATGTACCTCATGCATTTACTTTGTGGGAAACATTTAAATTAAATATGTCTGAAGACTTCTTGAAATGTCACAATGAGCCCATTGCGCTCTTAAAAGTGTTAATGGAAATTCAAGAAATATTTCTTGCTCATGGATTAAATTGTGCAAGTTTTAATCCAGGATTTATAGATGACATCAACTTTGATGATTATGACACTGAGCTACAAAAACAAAAAAACAGAAGAAAAACTGGCAACTTTAAATACTTTACAATTGCAAGCATTTAATGCCATCACAAATGCTACAGATGATGAAATGGTCAAAGACCGTTATTTCTATCTAGATGGCCCTGGTGGATCAGGAAAAAGTATCTGTACAATTGTTTGATGAGTTACATTCGAGCACAGGGTAAAATAACAATGCCATTTGCAACAACTGGAATTGCAGCACTTTTGTTAGAAGGTGGCAGAACTGTGCATAGTGGATTTAAACTGCCAGTTCCCATTTTAGAAACATCAATGTCAGATATTCGACTGAATTCTTTACAAACCCAAAAAATTAAAAAAGTTAATTAATTATCATAGATGAGGCAACAATGATGTCATGTGATGCTTTGCAATGTATTGATATATTATTAAAATAATTGATGGATAATAATTTGCCATTTGGTGAAAAGGTGATGTTGTTAGGAGTAGATTTAAGGCAAGCATTACCTGTTGTGCCCCATGGAAATAGAACTGATATCATTGAAATATGTATCAAGACAAGTAAACTGTGGAAAATATTTATATTTATATTACACACCACAAATTGGAATGAAATATGAGATCTGAAGGCCAACACGAATTCAATGATTGGCTCATTCAAATTGGAGAAGGAAAACATCCACTAATACATGATTTACCCAATGATACCATTGAAATTCCATCACAAATGGTTTGCAGGGAATCACTCATATCAGCAATCTTTATAAACACTCTCAATAACAACGATTACTCAGACATTGCAAACAAAGTGATATTAACATCCAAAAATATAGATGCCTTTAATCTAAATATGACATTTTAAAATTCATCAACGCACCCCAATATAATTATTACAGTGCAGATTCAGTTCTAGCTGACGATAAAGAGAGTTAATGTAATTTTAGTATAGAATTTATTAATTATTTAACACCATCTGGAATGCCACCACATGTTTTGCAATTGAAAAAAGGGGCAATTGTCATGCTATTGAGAAATATGAATCCCAAAAAGGAGTTTGTAATGGGACTAGATTAATTGTGCACGATTTAAAAGATCATTTCATACATGCAGAAATTATGACTGGGACTCATAAAGGTGAATGAGTTTTTATACCAAGAATTAATTTGGCTCCAAGTGAGAGTGGTTTGGCTTTTGTCCTTCAAAGGAGACAATTTCCAGTTATCATGGCTTTTGCCATGACCATAAATAAATCCCAAGGACAAACTTTTAAGTCTGTGGGTATTTTTTTACAGGAACCTGTTTTTGCACATGTACAACTCTATGTTGCTTTTTCAAGGTGCACAAATCCAGGATGAAATTTCCAGGATGAAATTTAATGTCACTTGGCCGCTTCTTAGAGGACCACTATTTCACTTACAAAACTCTATCTACAATTTTTAAAAACTATAACAATAACCAGTGGTTAGATCCCATAGACACAATTACAAGTCTGCTGGGCTCTTTTAAAGGGAACCACTTTGACAGACAAAACAAAACAAAAATAGAATGTCTTGGAAGTGACTTTCGCCAGGATTGGCTCCACGAAACAGTTACCTTGCATGTTCTTACCTTTGCATTGTTAACATTGTATTTTACAAGGTTTGAAAAGTTCATTTATTGAATGCTATTAAGGATTTATATCAGTAGCAGCAGAATAATTTGTTACAAATTTAAATGCATAATTAAATAGACAGGATTCATCCAGGGAGTAATCCAATCACCAGTTACTGGGGTCAGGAAGGAATTAATGTTTTCCCCCTTTGATACAATTGGCCAAGTTGCAATGGGGTTTTTTACTGTTTGCCTTCCTCTGGATTCAATACCTATGTGTTTTACCAGGAGCATGTTAAGAAGCTTCTGTAATGGTTTAAAATCCTCATTTATACAAAGTTGACCTATTCATGTTAGTATTGTTACAAATAATTAATTCACCACTGCTTACAATATAAGTTGCATGTAAGAAGCCTTTATGTAATGGGTAACAACACGTAATTATACAAATTTCATGTATTGTTATATTATTACTACATACATGACAATTAAAAAGTTTAATATGGTTTAACAGTTCATTGTTAAAAAAAATGAAAAAAAATATTCAATTTTTGTACTTCTTTGTAGATAACAAAATGATTCAGAGTCTCAGAGAATCACATTGTGTCACAAAGAGCATTTTCAGCTTTAAAATTTTATTGACCGTCACTTTTTGATGGTCAAGTCGCTAGTTACATATTAAAATTGTCAAACTACGAGACGTCGTCACGCTTAGGCAATAAGCGCCGAAGGCGCTCATTGCCTGTGAGCCTCGCAAAGCAAAGCGAGCAGTGGAGGCAATGAAACACGCAGTACTTAGCCAGAAAGGAGCGCCTGCGAGCCCCGATCACACATAAATACGCGGGACTTAGCCTACAAACACTTACGAAATGCGGGATCACCTTAGGTAGGAGATAGGAAAAATACGAAGTTAACGGCTGGACCGATCAAACCAAAAAATAAGAAAAAAAAAACAAAAAACATCACACACAGCACGGGGGAACAGCCAGGATGTCTGGGAGTGAGGTGAAACGCGAATTTAAGTTGATTATCCAAAGTTTCGGTACTCGAAAATCGGCTAAGCGAGAAAAACAAAAAGGCGGCCATACAAAATGAAAACAAGGCTACAAGACTCTGGGCCGCGCAAAACACTGCCAACCGTGTACCACTTTCACCCACAAATGTACGAGGTACAAAATACACTATTACAAAGAACGCGAGGAGAGGCTCGCAATGAGCGCCGAAGGTCCTTAGAGTATAACAAACTTAACATTGTGTGCAAACAGCATTGCCATGGCTTCAAATGTTATTGACTGTAATTTTTTGACGGGCAAGTTGCTAGTATAACTATAAAAGGAAAAATAAACTATTTGAAATGTAATTTAAAAATCCACTATCCTGGAATAGTTATTTAGTTTTTAGTGAGGATTTGAAGGATTTGAGGCAAGAAAAGTCCTGAAGGTGGGAGTGAGAGGAGGTAACAAGAGAGGAGGAAAGAAGTGAACAGGGAGGTTGGGGAGTATTTTGAGATGAGAACAGAGATATAAGGGAGTGCATTATTGTTGAGGGCTTTATCAGTTAACATCAGGATTTACATTTAATTCTGGAGGCTACGGGAAGCCGGTGGAGTGATTGACAGAGGGTGCTACAGATACTGAGCAATGGGTATAGTAGATGAGTTTGGATTGGAGTGGAGAGAGAAGAATAATGAGGAGGCCAGCCAGAGGAGAGTTGCAGTAGTTGAGGAGAGATATGATGAGAGAGTGTATTAGAATGATAGGATTTTGTGATTAATTGGATGTGAGAAATGAAAGAGTGGACAGGGTCCAGTAGAACCCCAAGATAATGGGACGCTATGGTAGGGGGTGGGAAGATTAATAGCTCAGGCTTTGTCATGTTGGGTGTGAGTGTAAGTTGAGGGTGGACATCCAGGAGGATTTACTTGAGAGGCAGTTAGCAATTTGTGCTAGAATAGAGGGGGATAGATATGGTGCTGAGAGGTATATTTGAGGATCATCTGAATAGAGATGATACTGAAATCCAAATTATTTTATTAGGGTAAAAAGGTGAGGAAGTATAGACGGAGAAAAATAGTGGGTCTGAGAATAAACCCTGGGGTACACCAACAGTCAGAGGGCAAGACAAAGAAGAGGTGCCAGAAAGGAGACACATACAGCCTCATTAAATTCGGGCTACTTGTTAAAATTTAGCCTGTACCGCTGATATTAGGACTTACGGCTATTAAATTAGCCCCGTAAAGCAGCCAGCCGCCCGACTTGAGGGTTAAGATGCAGGACGGCTTAAAAATGCCTACATTTACATCCCGCAAATCCTTTGATCTGTCAAGCCCGTAACTGCTACAATTCCAATCATGCTATTAAATTCTTAATTAATACCTTTATATATGAAGATTAGAGTTATAGATTTTTTCATCAGGACTTTCTTACACTTACAGTGGCACATAGCCCTTTTGGATGTATATCACTTGTGTCCACATGGCTTTAGGCCAATTACACTTTTGGTGTACACACTTAACACTGTACACCTATACACTGGACACCAATACATACAATCACAAATTCACTATATATCTTAGTCATTCTTACTTTATAATGTTTTTTTCACTTATTGTATATGTTTATCATCTTCAGAAGACAGGAATGACACTCCTCCATTATTCCACTATTTGTTATTATATTTCCTAAACCCCAAGTTATATAGTAGCTTGCACCCTCTTAGGAGACCTTATTTGGTCCATTTCCCTATGGAATAGGTTTATACTAGTCACTATACTTTTAATCCATATAGGTTAGTTCCTTTTGGAACCTATGGCATTAATGCCTTATTATATATGCCACCAATATGGATGAATTCATTTGATCCTATATAGATTCACAGTATAGTTTTACACTCCCCACATGAGACCCCATTTGGCGCAGTTCCCTATGAGATAGGGTTATATAAGTCTATATCTCTAATCCATATATTTTAGTTCCATCTTGGAATCTATGGAATTAATGTTTTAGTACATATGCCATTAATATGGATGAATTTACTTGATCATATAAAGTCTCAAAGTGGAGATTTATACTCCATTTTATACTATTTAGATCACTGTATTATTAGGCATCCTGACTCAATATATGCCGAATTCAGGTTAGCCTTATGTACAGTCATGGCACTACTGTCCTAACATGTATATCAATGTAGCGGGTGGATTCCACTACCTATGGACTGTACATAAAGCCTCAACCTATTACCATCTTTAAACATTGAGAGACTATCCCAGATATTTGATTATGTATTTAATAGATTATACACTGCATTGTGACATATGATTTCAGACCTATTATGTCCCTTGTTACTATATCTAGTCTTGTCTAGAGATATATGGGACATCTACATATTTAAATAGAAAGAGTTGCTGTTCATTTCAGAACATAGATCAACTACCCCAAATAGATTTAAATATAGCTTATGTATTACATACCGCATTGTAATATATGACCTGGGTTATAATTATGTCCTCAATTAATAGATCTTATTTTGTTCTTAGATCTTTGTGCCACCCAATGGTTATTTTAAATTGAGCCGTTTACATTATTCGGTTTATCCTATATACAAATTTACAGGAGGCTTGGGCCTTCACTAAACATGGCCTCTATCTAACCATGATTCCAGTACTGGTTTCCAAGGCAAACAAGCTAATATATAAGATCAGCGACGGCTCTACTGCCTCCCGCTTTGAGAAAGACGTCATATCACGTTGAAACATGCGTCATCACGCACGACGCCGTCCACGCTATACTAGGAAGTGAAGCCATGCAGCATTATCGTTCCTAATAAGAAGCATGGCACTAGTTAGGTAACTCTATTACATTTTAGTATGGTTTCCCCAGAATTATCAAGGAATATCATATAGGCCACTAGATGCATAAATAAGCGAGTACAAGTAACTGTACATACAAAGTTTAATCTATTGGATGCCTTTACCCCAAAAAAGGGAATAAGTAAGGACATATCTCCCCAGAATAGGGGGAATCCCACCAAACAAAGATAGTGTTATTAAACGTACTACACACAGATCACAATGTGGGTTTAAGAAGTCCTAGAAAACTAAGTTTTGCATGTTATAATTCCATAGATTAAAGACAGGAGACATTCCAAAGATCAAGTCTCCTATAGCAAGCTCTTATATAGAGAAATCAAACGTGCCCGGTCTCTTATCTACATCTAAGGTAGTGCCTTTTTCATATTTACCATACTATTTCCAACAACTCACATAAAAGAAAGTCTGTACTAAATCTTCAATTGGAAGGACAATGTATACTTGAGTAATAGACTTTGTGATATTTTGGAACAGAGTTACCTTTAGTGGAACATTATAATCCTCTTCTAATATTAAAGAGAAAGTTTATATCTCTACAGATTATTTACAAGTGAACTATATCACAATCCCTCAGAGGAGAATTTTTTCTTTCCAATGATTTTAGATTGTTTTTAAATCCTTTTTTTAATTTCGTCGTTGTTACCATTCAATTAAAGAATACAATTTAATAAACTTGTTGGCCAAATTGTAAATATACCCAGATGATATTTCTATGCTATTAAATTGCAACAAAGTCACCCGCGAGCTAAGCCGTACCAGAGCAAATGGAGCCCAAAGCCCAACGTGTGCTGGAGAGTACTCGCAAGTGGGGTAAAGACCAATACATAGCCCCGTAAATGCAAATAAAAACACACTACTGTACTTCATATAATAGGGAAAGTGATGTTAAGTCTTAAAATTAATAGCACAACATTCTCAAGCCCGCAAATCAGCCCCAAAAAATACTTTATTTCATGTTTGATTTACGTGTTATATCGATCCCGGCAATCAATGTGTTAATACATATATTGTAACTCGCATGGACTAGGATATCATATTTACTGCTTTATTAATATTGCATTATTCTGGAATGCGGGTCCGATCGCAAACTGTAATTGTAGCCCGTAGGACTTTGAAATCTAACCTGCCCTTTTTCAGTGACGTAACTATAACGATCTCTTTTTCCATCGGCTCCGTCTAAACCCGTAACTACGGTCTCCACCAATTGATCGACGCACGTCCGCAAATTCAACTTTCTATGAACAAGCTACAATTTGCGTCTAAAACTCATAGCTCGAAGCCCAATCTAATTTAATAGCACTGTAACGCAACCAAATTTTAAGCTCGCAGCCGTTGTGAGCTTCATTGTGGAGCTATGGGCGTCAAATTTAATAGGGCTGTAAATGTTCGATGGTCTAGGTCTGATGCAAACTATGAGAGAGCTACAGTATGTCATGGATGAGCAAAGAGTGGAGAATTTGAATAAGGAGAGGGTGGTCAACTCTGTCAAAGGCATCAGAGAGATTGAGATGAACTAGAATAGAGAAATTACTGTTTGACTTGGTGGTAAGCAAGTAATTAGTGACTTTTGTGAGAGCTGTTTCTGTGGAGAGATGGGGTCGAAAGCCAGATTGGAAGGGGTCAAGAAGGGAGTTGGAGGAAATAAATTGGGTTAAACAATTGAAAAGATTTGCTCAAGGAGTTTTGAAACTATCAAAAGTAGAGAGATATGGCAATAGTTAGATGGAGCAGAGCCAGATGAGGGTTTCTTAAGAATATGTGTAATTATGTCATGTCTTAAAGATGATGGAAACTTGCCACTTTTAAGTTAAAGGTTGAATACATATGTAAGGACAGGGATACGTGTGGTAGAGAGGGGAGGGATAAGTTGTGATTCTTGTCTATCTACTCCCATATGTTCTCCTAACACATTCGTTGTCTCTTCCACTCACCTCTCTCCCTCTAGCACATTTTCCTCTTGCTCTTCCAGACTCCACCTTAAGTCCTGCTTTTAACTAAATCTACTGCCCTCCCTCCCTGCCACTTACTCACCCACCCCTGATCTGTCTTAATTTATTGAAACACACATGACCTGCACCTGCTTATTCCGCAACACCTGATAAAAGGAAAAATAAATAAAAAGTATCACCTACTTACCCATTACAGCCAATCTGATCAACCTTCCCTCACTCATGTCCCCCTGCCCATCTGAAATTATATTATTATAATTCATTATAATTATTATGATATATTAGGCGAACAATTTTACATTCACCGCCATTTATTATACTGCTCTGTGCTTACACATTGTGTCAAAATGTTTTCTCACATCTTCTTCTTTCTCAGACTTTCCTACGCAGCTTCTCCACTTCATGTCTCTAACAAGATAATCATCTCACGTTCCCTGCTCTCCTCACCTCTTATATGCTCCCATTAGCTCCTCTCCTTATTCCATGCAGAAACTCTACTGTAAGTCCCACTCCCATCTCCTCTCACTCTCACTCCTTCTGCTGGCTTCTACAGATATATCCTGTCATGACTTATTTTGTGGTTCCCCTGCACCCCAACAAGTACCATTGTTATCTTGGACTCTTACGCATCTCATTAATAACCTAAAAGCTATTAAAATGGACATGGGATGTGGTCTAAGGACTGTGACAGGTGTTTTCCTTTTATGTATAATGTATAATGTTTAAGAAATGTATGTTGTATGTTGATACAGTGACTTCCATCCTAGGTGTTAACCTCCCCCAATAGCAGAAATAGGCAAATAACTAGTGTACAACCAGATACAGTAACCTGCCAGGCATCTGGCCTCTGACCTGGAGTTTCAAATGCCCTCTGTCCCCCATACAGGTCTGGAATATTGGTGACCTAGCCAGATGACCCCAGCTCTAGTGTATCTGGCAATGGGAGGGGGGGGGGGGCTGGTGACGCGGTGAGGAGGTCACATGAATAATTCAGACCTCCTCTAACAGAAGATAAATGGACAACATTCAAATCCTTACTAAATAAACATACTCATCAGCATGTACCATGTGGAAATAAAATAAATAGGAGTAAATCACATCCCATGTGGCTTAACAATGACTTAAAGATCATGATGAGGAAAAAGAAATATGCATTTAAATTATACAAGAAGGAGGGAACAGAGGCAGCTTTATGTGACTATAAGGAAATCAACAAGGCTTGCAAAAGGGCTATTAGACTGGCTAAAATAGAAAATGAGAAGTCAGTTGCAATGGAAAGTAAGACTAACCCTAAAATATTTTATAAATATATTAATGGGAAGAAGGCCAGGAAGGAATCGATAGGAACATTACAATGTGACACAGGCCATCTGATAATTAGTGACCAGGAAAAGGCAGATGAGCTAAATAGGTTATTTTCGTCGGTTTACACAAGGGAGGTACCAGTGGTTGGGACACTGCAACATAATGGGGCTACACTACCTTCACTAAATAATTGGTTAACGCAGGAAGAAATACAAAAGAGGTTGGAGAAAATAAATGTTAATAAAGCCCCAGGTCCTGATGGAATACATCCAAGGGTACTGAGGGAGCTGGGTTCTGTAATAGCCAAACCATTATATCTAATCTTTAAAGACTCGCTCACTACAGGGTCTCTACCAGATGACTGGAGAAAAGCAGAGGTGATACCTATATTTAAGAAGGGATCTAGAGCAAATCCGGGGAATTATAGACCAGTGATAAGGGACAGAATACAAGAATATGTCTATTTGAACAGGATCATAGGTAGCAGTCAACATGGATTTATGAAGGAAAGGTCGTGTCAGACCAATCTGAATTAGTTTTTATGAGGAGGTTAGTAGGAACTTGGATCAGGGCAACTCAGTGGATGTAGTCTTTTTAGATTTTTCAAAGGCATTTGATACAGTGCCACATGGAAGACTAGTGAGCAAACTAAGGGATACAGGAATTGCAGTAAATATCTGCTCATGGATCGAGAGCTGGCTAAAAGACAGGAAGCAAAGGGTTGTTGTAAATGGAACATACTCCGATTGGTCTAATGTGATAAGTGGGGTTCCTCAGGGCTCAGTATTGGGTCCTCTCCTTTTTAACATATTTATTAATGACATTGAAGTAGGACTCGAATGTAGTGTCTCCATTTTTGCTGATGACACTAAGTTGTGCAAGGTAATAAAATCAGATAATGATGTACTTTCCCTACAAAAGGATTTGCATAAATTAGAGAAATGGGCGGCTAAATGGCAGATGAGATTTAATACAAATAAATGTAAGGTTATGCATTTGGGAAGGAACAATAGCCAAGCAATCTATAATCTTAATGGAGCAAATCTAGGGGTATCAGATATTGAAAGGGATTTGAGAGTACTAGTGGACAACCACCTAGGTAACAGCGCTCAAAGCCAAGCAGCGGCTGCAAAGGCAAATAAAATATTAGCATGTATTAGGAAGGGTATAGAAGCCAGGGAAGAAGATATAATTCTGCCACTATACAAATCTCTAGTACGCCCTCATTTGGAATATGGAGTACAATTTTGGGCACCACCTCACAAAAAAGACATTTTAGAGCTGGAAAAAGTACAGAGAAGGGCTACAAAACTAATAAGGGGAATGGAGGGGCTAAGTTATGAAGAAAGACTAGCAAAATTAAACTTATTTTCGCTAGAAAAAAGGCGTCTAAGAGGAGATATGATTACGTTATTTAAATACATCCAGGGTCAATATAAGGCTTTGTCAAGTGAACTTTTTGTAGCAAGAGATTTTCAACTGACAAGAGGACATCCGTTGAGGTTAGAGGAAAAAAGATTTCACCTTAAACAAAGAAAAGGGTTCTTCACAGTTAGGGTGGTTAAACTGTGGAATTCTCTACCAAAGGAGGTGGTGACAGCGAATTCGATAGACAACTTCAAAAAGGGGTTAGATATATTTCTGAATAAAGAGGGCATTCAAGGCTATCCTAGATAACTAGCAAGGAATATTGATCCAGGGAGAAATTTGATCGCCAGTTTCTGGGGTCAGGAAGGAATTTTGCTTTTTTTCCCCCTTTATGAGACAATTGGCAAAGTTTCAATGGGTTTTTTTTTATGTTTGCCTTCCTCTGGATCAATTAACAATAATTAACAATTAACAATAATAATAAATAGTCCAAATTAAAAAGATCAATAGAGATCTAAAAAGGTTGAACTTGATGGACTAACTCTTTATTCATTCTCCAATACTATACTATTAATAATTATTTAATCAATAATTTAATTAATAACTAATCCGCATATTGCAGATCAGAGGAGATCTTAACAGGTTGAACTTGATGGACTGAAAGTCTTTTTTCAACCTTAATTACTATGTAACTATGTAACTATGTAAGGGGTGGGGGTGAGATCTTTCTGTGTTTGAAATATCTGTGATAATAATAAACTGGGCAGTCTTCTATGCAATAAATAACGGTGCCGTCTGATTTTTCTGTGGCTCCAGGACTGATGTCTGGATCTAAATTGCTAGTGAGATAAGCATAAAGTCACAACCTGCAGATTGCTCCTATAAGCTACAATAGGAGAATTAGGGGTGTACTGAGCCCCTTAAATCTGGGTCATAAAATATCCTCTAACCCAGGCCTCACTCATTTCAACCTGCTGTCAGCCACACTCCACCCCAAAGCAAACACCCAACACCCATAATTTGTAAACCATCACCTGTCAAACCATCTACTTTGCCTTTCTTCTCTACACTCTGGAAACCACAGTCTATTTGCAATAAACCTCCATTCATTCATTACCTATTTATTTCCAACTCTCTCAACCTACTGTCTCTCACTGAAACCTGGCCCTCTCCATCAGACACTGCCTCCCCTGCAGCACTCTCTCGTGGTGGCTACCCCAGTCACCATTACCCACAGAAATCATCAAGCACTTGAACTACAACCCCTCACTGACCTCACCTGCCCTGACACTGCCACCTCACAGTACAACACATCTCTTACTTTCACCCTTAACACTCATGCAACCCCCCACAATATTATCATAACCATGGTCCACTACACACAATACATCCAAATATACTCCCCCCGTAGTGAACGACTGGAGGAAAACTCGCACTCCAGCAGACTTCCTCCACTACAAGTTTATTTTGCACTCCTTCTCTTCTGCCCTCAACCTTGTCTAACAGCATTACTTCTCAACGTAATATCAAATCTATCCTCCAACCCCAAAAGTTTGTTCACCACTTCCAACATCTCCTCCACCAACCATCACCTCCCGCCCCTTCCTGTCTCATGGCGGAAGACTTTGAATAGATTTTTTTCTTGTACTATTTTTTGCACTAGTGTTATTTTATTTATTTTTTATTTACCTTGTTTATAATTATTTAGATTTTTTGGCACGATTGTGCACAATGCACTTTTCGCTCACACTTGGATACAGCAATAAATGATTATTTTTTCACTACCATTAATTTATTGGGTCGGATTATTTGCATTTCTTACCTATACTAGTCCTCCTTTTATTTAGATGAATATTAGTAACTATCATCTTATAGACGTCCTGGTTGTGACTCTCATACAGGATACAGGTGGAGATATATATATAAATATATATATATCTCCATACCTACCATATACCACTTACCCTTCCTCCAAGGAAATTACCTTGGGTACACACTTACATGTTTCCAATACTCTGAGTTATCTTTTAAATTTTATTCACCATTTTTTCATATTTTAACATATTTTTTATTTTTTGAATAATAAAGGTGATTTTGGCCATGTATATTCAGTTGGGTTATACTTAAAAGATGAATCATTGTTGAACCAATAACTGCACAACAAACACACCTTTAGATTGTAAGTCTGTGAGTTTTCAGTCTTGCGCGGCACTTTGGGGAAAGCTCTATGGACGCTGGACTCTAAGCTCAGACAGGGCCTCCATCTTTGTAATGTGTTAATATTGTTTTGACTTGATCACAACTTATGTACAGCGCTACAGAATATGTTGGTGCGTTATAAATAAACGATAATAATAATAATAATATTTATTTTTCTCTTACTTAACATTTAATATTAACACATTGCAAAGGAATAGAGGGCGCGGTCTTTGAGCTTAAAATCTTATGAACATGGGGATATTTTCCAAGGCGTCTCCCAAGAATGAAAAGTGTACAATCTAAGGGGGCTGGGAAAGACTGAAACCTGAGAAGAAACAGAGAAGGAATCGGATGGGTCAGGAGAGGAGCGAAAGGTGAGTGTGATAAAGGGCGACCGAGAAGAAGACCATTAACAAAAGTGACTTAAATTAGACATAAATAGGGAATGGGGCCAAAATCCGAGGGGTCGGAGGGTGATCAGGGCGGCCATAATGGGTGGCTTGGTGATACTGGACAGATGAGGTCAGATGTCTTCAGTCTCCCATATTATTCTATGAGGCTCATTCAATAAAGTGCGATCGGAATCTAGAATACACAGCTATGTATAATAACATGGGATCTGAGACCTTAATGGTAAGACCACCCTCGCCTAATACATAATACAATCTGTGTGTGTGTGTATGTGTGTACATATGTCTGTGTATTTGTGTACATATGTGTGTGTGAGTGTGTACATGTGTGTGTATTTGTGTACATATGTGTGTGTGTATGTGTGTACATATGTGTGTGTGTATATGTGTGTACCTATGTGTGTGTACATGTGTCTGTGCATGTGTATACATATGTGTTAATGTATACATATGTGTGAGTGTGTACATATGTGGGTGTATTTGTATACATATGTGTGTGTAAGCGTGTACATGTGCCTGTGTATACATATGTGTGTGTGAGTGTGTACATGTGCCTGTGTTTGTTTGGACATATGTGTGTGTGAGTGTACATATGTGTGTGTATGTGTGTACATATGTCTGTGTATTTGAGTACATATGTGTGTGTGTATGTGTGTACATATGTGTGAGTGTGTACATATGTGGGTGTATTTGTATACATATGTGTGTGTAAGCGTGTACATGTACCTGTGTATGTGTGTACATATGTGTGTGTGAGTGTACATATGTGTGTGTACATATGTGTGTGTACATGTTTACATGTGCCTTTGTATGTGTGTACATATGTGTGTGTGTGAGTACATATGTGTTCTTATACATATTATTATTACATTTCTGGTGAAGTTTCTGTATATTTTTGGTCAGGTTCCCAATGGTGGGAGGCTTGGAGACCTCATGTACACATCTTGGAGATCTTCTGGAGACCTCATGTACACATCTTGGAGATCTTCTGGAGACCTCATGTACACATCTTGGAGATCTTCTGGAGACCTCATCTACACATCTTGGAGATCTTCTGGAGACCTCATGTACACATCTTCTACACATCTTGGAGACCTATTTGAGACCCCAGTCCTATGTTATTCTTTTGCACCCCATCATGTTCTCCCATCTTATTATCTTCATGATCACAATAAAGTACTCACATAATGGACTGGACCATATTAGGATCAGGGAATGTCCAGGTGTCGTCTGTAGGATGAGCTGAGCCCGGACCGGGGATCATGTTTATAACCCACTATCCGGGCACAAGGGACCCAATTATCTAAATACTAATTACTAAAGCTCGTCAGGCAGACTATTAGCGTCACCTCTGCTGGGACTGCATTATCTCGTGTCTTTATTGAAGCCAAATGTAGATTTTTAAAAATATATTTAACATTAATCTATAATAGCACCGACAGATCACTAATTACAGTATAACCTAACACTGCGCATTATTACCTAACACTGCACATTATAACCTAACACTGCACATTATTACCTAACACTGCACATTATAACCTAACACTGCACATTATTACCTAACACTGCACATTATAACCTAACACTGCACATTATTACCTAACACTCCACAATATAACCCAACACTGTACTGTGACGAAGTGCCCTTCGCCACTTTGTCTTGGAGAGGACTGTTTGCCAGCCTCCTGCCTTTTGACTATGGACCGGCATTTAAATACTTTATTTTCCTATGCAGAAAGACTTTGGTTCCATGGCCATTGAACTATATGTATGTGGTCTGAGCGCCATTCAGTAATAATGTGTGCTCAGACCTAAGCTATCTGCAGATATGTTCTGGGTTATAATATGTTGTGGTTATGTCTGTAAAAATATTGTATTGTGTGGTATGCAGTCAAATATCTTTGGTCTCATACACTTGGTCAGGAGTTGCCCATCTGCCGCTTAATACTATCTGCGAAAACACACAAGAGATAGCAGGAGCTGAACAAGATAAACCTCACAGGGTGTGGCCAGGACTTGAACAAAGAGCCAGTATGGGGTTTCCCCAGGGGCATAGTCCAGGAGGAAAAACAGGAAGTGTTCACTGGGACAGTCTGGGTGAGAATGAGCATAGTAGCCACGCCTGGGGTTGGCCCATGGGAGGAGTCTCATGGTTCCCACGTAGGGACCCTGTCTGATTGGCCAGAGGTAATTAGGGGTTGACCAAAGGTAGTCACTGCCCCTACTGTGTATGTGAAGTGTTTAAAAATGTGTGTTGTTTTAAAAATAAAGTCAGTTCTACTTGACCCTTCAAAACGTAGTCTCATCTTGTTCTTTGAGGGGATTGCTATATCATACTGGGGATTGCTATGCTTTTGCATACTCCCTTGAGCTGTAACTACTGAACGCTTGTTCCTGATGTACTCTTCCTTGGAGGAGAGGTCCGGTGCGGTGCTTGTAGGCCTCGACGCAAACTAGGACGCGTCCATCAACGGAGGTACCCAGTCGGGGTGCCAGTAGATCCGTTACATGTACATTATAACCTAACAGTGCACATCATTACCTAACACTGCACATTATAACCTAACACTGTACATTATTACCTAACACTGCACATTATTACCTAACACTGCACAGTATATCCTAACACTGCACATTATTACCTAACACTGCACATTATAACCTAACACTGCACATTATTACCTAACACTGCACATTATAACCTAACACTGCACATTATAACCTAACTTCACATTATTACCTAACACTGTACATTGTATCCTAACACTGCACAATATAACCATTGTGTAATCTCTTGGCACAATGTCAGGATCCAAACAAATAATCTTGGAAATTTATATTTTTTTACTGAGATTATAACATATTTATTTGTTTAGTGGTATCAGATTGAAGTTGCAGTTTGCCCATCTATTAGACGCTTTATCAATGTCATCTATAAGGCAGTGGGGGTCCCTCTGTGTGTGAGCTGCGTGAGCTGCGTCAGTTGCGTGAGGTGCGAGTGCTGTGGGTGCTATGTGTGCTGTGGGTGCTGTGTGGGCTGTGGGTGCTGTGGGTCTGGGGTGTGCTGTAGGTCTGTGTGGCTTGTGTGGGCTGCGTGGGTTGCGGGCTGAGTGGTCTGCGTTGTTCAGTCTGTGCGCTGTGTGGGTGGGTGCTGCGGCTGCGTGGGTGGTGTGTTGCGTGTGCTGTGTCTGTGGGCTGTCCGTGTGCTTTGCCTGCATTCGCAGGGGCGGGTGTTAGTTTGCTCATGGATCCTGGGGAGTTAGTGGCCCTTTTGGCAATGGTTAGGTCCCGAGCTTTGTGTCATGGGGTTAGGTGGGTCCAGGATAGATTGTTTTCGGTACTTCTGGGGAGTGAGGGCCTTTCCACGGAGGCGCAGGGCACGTGGGGGAGGTCACTAGCCCAGACAGGTACCATAGGCCGACGGAGCCACGCAACAGCAGCAGTTCCGGCAATAGGGCCAACAAGAGGGCAGGGGCCACGGCAGCGACGGCAGTCAGGTGGTGATAGACGACTTTCCAGTCACAGCCAGGGCAACAAGCAGGTACAGTCCTTTGGCTTTTACTTCCACCCGAGCAAGGAGACAGAAGTCCCCGGACAAAATAGTTAGGCCACAGCTTAGGTTGACTGTCACGACAATACCCTAGCTAAGGGGACTCCAAGGGGTACAGACAATCAAGATGGGTTAGGTTACGGCATTGGCCCAGCCCTTAGGTTGTTTAGGTCAGTTTAGTCTCTAAGCCCTGCAGTTGCCCTAGATTTGGTTTCCGAGCACTCCTCAGGATGCGAGCGGACTGCCGGGGCAGCGGGATACAGGCATAGGAGAGCTAGTAATTGTTCTTCCTGCCTTCCCAGATCCAAAGGCAGGTCCAGGTCTCGAAGTGAGAGGCGGTTGCAGCTGCACCTGCTCATGAGCCGGCAGGGAGAAGAGCCCTCAGGGAACAAGGCGGGCACGGACTCCTGTTTGGACTGAGCGGCGAGAGTGTTCCAGAGTGGCAGCTACCCCTGCACGATGGGAGTAAGGTGAGCGTACGAGGGTTTTGGGGGTGGAGCAATACGAAAGGGGGGGCACCTCCTTCCATGGCACCCCAGTTGCTTGCATCCCTAAAATCTTTTATGTGTGCCCACGATCTCCCAATTAAGCGACGAAATAGCCAGGGCTTGGGTGGGTAGTCTATCTGGGAACGCCCGGGCTCACCTGCGTCACTCCTCCGGGGTAACCACCCTCCCCGGTATGGCAATCAACATTTCTACCCTTCCGGCAAACCCTCAAGGGGCGCGGTCCCCCTCCATTCAGAACAGTCCCCTAGTCGGGATGGGTGGGTCGGCGGAGTCGGCCTGGAGGCCCACCATTGTGTGCTCTGAAGACAACCTTGGGGGGCATTTGCCTCTGGATATCAAAGAAAAGATCTGGCGCAGTGGATTAGTCGAACTGTTCTCACTATTGCCCATATCCCGGTTATCAGATCCCTCGGAGCGTTTCCCTAGGGAAGGTGATGAGCATAAGAATTCCTTTAGGCGGCTTCCGTGTACATTCGACAACTGGCTTTTTTGCCTTCTCAATCATGGCCTGCGTACTAAGTGAACAGCCCCCGGATCAATGCTCTGGACTGTTCGTATACCTGGAAAAGATCAGGAATGCGTATCGGACCTACGGGGGCATGGCGTGGTGGCGGTACGATGAGGAGTTTCGGCTATACATGGCGTCAAGGCCACCATGGCATGAAGCGACAAGCCAGTAGCCTATTGGCTGAACATAATTGTGACAGATCCATCTATATGGACTGATATTGCTGGTTCGTCTGTTTTGCCTCCGTCCATGGAATAATATATATGGATGTATATAATAGTATGGGGTAGTCCTGTTGTACACATTGCAACATACATATTGCAATATGAGAAGGGCACCCAGCTGGACACAAAGGCTAATCACTTAAGTACACACACTTAAGTGATAGCAGCCAGGAACAATAAGGTCCTAACAGACAGAGAGACGCCTTAACTCTGTCTGATTGGACAGAGGTAATTAGGGGTTGACCAAAGGTAGTCACTGCCCCTATTGTGTATGTGAAGGGTTTAAAAATGTGTGTTGTTTCAATAAAAGGGAGTTCACTTTTTGACCCTCAACATGGAGCGTGGTCTCGTTCTTGGGGGTGCCGTAATAACTGGTGGCAAGTGACGGGATGACCCTCATCGCCCAGAGAGACAACTACATCCAAGATTAATGGAAAGATAATACCAAGGGCTGAAAAGAGCTACCCTTAAAGACCTACTGGAAGAAAGAGGCAGACAAGCCAGTAATCTCAAAAAAGAGAGATTATTGTACTGCTAAACGAAATGGATGAAGGAACCAATGGGCCCAGCACAGCTGACAGAACCCCCAAAGAGGCAAGCTTTGACCAGGCTGTAAGAATCAGACTGGCTCATTATGGTCCCAACCCGTCTCCAGAGTTCATCAGCCGGGTCATGGACACTGTAGATGCCAACCTGCGACGCCAAAGCTTCGCTGCAGCATCCCTGGTGGAGAAAAGGAAGGTATAGTTTGCAGCTCTTAAATCCTTCATTGAAACAGAAGGGGAGATTGATGGGTACCTTGCTGATTTTGAGCGGCAATGTGCGCTACACAAGGTACCCGCAGAAGACTGGGTTACTATATTGTGCGGAAAGCTATCCGGCCGGGCCAGTGACGCTTTTTCGGGCCATTCCTGATGAGGAGATCGGGGATTATGTGGCTGTAAAGGAAGTTTGCTCTCCCGGTATGCCGTCACACCGGAGGCATACCGGAGGCGGTTCAGAGACACTGCCAAACTAACTGGGGATTCCTACGTCAAATGGGCATGTAAAGTACACCCCACAGCCGCTCACTGGATGGCAGGGTGTCAAGCCGTATCTGGGGAAGAGGTGCTGCAGATGTTCCTGCTGGAACATTGTTTTGAGAAATTATCCCCAGGCGTCAGAGAGTGGGTAAGGGACCGCAAACCCTCCACCCTGCATGAAGCAGCCCGTCTGGCAGATGAGTACACGGATGCCCGTAAACTGGACAGTGCTATTGTTAAGACTCCTGCCAGAATGGAGTACCGACCAGCAGCACCCCCTCCAGCTAATCACTACCCTCAGCCGCCCCGGCCTAATTCACGGGACTACTCAACGCCCATACGGTGTTTTGGGTGCAAGCAGCTAGGGCACAAACGACCAGAGTGCCCGCTGAATACCGCTAACCAGGCCCAGTCTTGGAGGAGACCCACCAGCGGAAATCAGCGCAACGCTCCGCCTGCTGCCCACTGCGTAGAGGAGGAGGAATGTTGGGGTGTCCTGCACGAGGCAGACCCCGTCCAAGCTGCCCACCGGGATACCCCAGAGAGATACAGGAGGGAACCGGACAGAGGAGGGTGGAGCTCGTGGACGGGAGGGGGAGGAGCCAAAGAGGCTGATACAGCAGGAGCGACCATACCAACAAGAACACGAAGGGCCGACCAAGCGCGAGACCCCAGGATGAGCACCAAGCACGTGACCTGCAGGTATTTTATGCATGGAGTTTGCAGAGAAGGAAGTAGATGTATGTTCTCACATGACTTGGCGACGAGTAAACCATCAACAATCTGTCAGTTTTATCAGAAAGGACAGTGTGCTTATGGCATCCATTGCAGGGATGACCATGTGAAACCCTGCGGTGGTGGGGCTGTTTACTACTCTCAAGAACCTCCATCACCATCCGAGAGAAGGTTTGGGATCTTATCCAACTGCAATCACACATACTGTTCAATGTGCACCCAACAATGACTGCTGCGGTGGAGTTTAGCCCTACAACCTTATAACTTCACCATCAGCTACCGACCCGGTAAGCAGAACAGGAATGCTGATGGATTGTCCCGGCAAACTGACATCCCTACCACTTCCTATTCCGGTCATCCCCAAGTTGACCCGCCAAAGGGTCAAGCCGGGTCTGCCGGAGTGTCCCACATGGAGGGAGCCGTGTGACAGATCCATCTATATGGACTGATATTGCTGGTTCGTCTGTTTTGCCTCCGTCCATGGAATAATATATATGGATGTATATAATAGTATGGGGTAGTCTGTACACATTGCAACATACATATTGCAATATGAGAAGGGCACCCAGCTGGACACAAAGGCTAATCACTTAAGTACACACACTTAAGTGATAGCAGCCAGGAACAATAAGGTCCTAACAGACAGAGAGACGCCTTAACTCTGTCTGATTGGACAGAGGTAATTAGGGGTTGACCAAAGGTAGTCACTGCCCCTATTGTGTATGTGAAGGGTTTAAAAATGTGTGTTGTTTCAATAAAAGGGAGTTCACTTTTTGACCCTCAACATGGAGCGTGGTCTCGTTCTTGGGGGTGCCGTAATAACTGGTGGCAAGTGACGGGATGACCCTCATCGCCCAGAGAGACAACTACATCCAAGATTAATGGAAAGACAATACCAAGGGCTGAAAAGAGCTACCCTTAAAGACCTACTGGAAGAAAGAGGCAGACAAGCCAGTAATCTCAAAAAAGAGAGATTATTGTACTGCTAAACGAAATGGATGAAGGAACCAATGGGCCCAGCACAGCTGACAGAACCCCCAAAGAGGCAAGCTTTGACCAGGCTGTAAGAATCAGACTGGCTCATTATGGTCCCAACCCGTCTCCAGAGTTCATCAGCCGGGTCATGGACACTGTAGATGCCAACCTGCGACGCCAAAGCTTCGCTGCAGCATCCCTGGTGGAGAAAAGGAAGGTATAGTTTGCAGCTCTTAAATCCTTCATTGAAACAGAAGGGGAGATTGATGGGTACCTTGCTGATTTTGAGCGGCAATGTGCGCTACACAAGGTACCCGCAGAAGACTGGGTTACTATATTGTGCGGAAAGCTATCCGGCCGGGCCAGTGACGCTTTTTCGGGCCATTCCTGATGAGGAGATCGGGGATTATGTGGCTGTAAAGGAAGTTTGCTCTCCCGGTATGCCGTCACACCGGAGGCATACCGGAGGCGGTTCAGAGACACTGCCAAACTAACTGGGGATTCCTACGTCAAATGGGCATGTAAAGTACACCCCACAGCCGCTCACTGGATGGCAGGGTGTCAAGCCGTATCTGGGGAAGAGGTGCTGCAGATGTTCCTGCTGGAACATTGTTTTGAGAAATTATCCCCAGGCGTCAGAGAGTGGGTAAGGGACCGCAAACCCTCCACCCTGCATGAAGCAGCCCGTCTGGCAGATGAGTACACGGATGCCCGTAAACTGGACAGTGCTATTGTTAAGACTCCTGCCAGAATGGAGTACCGACCAGCAGCACCCCCTCCAGCTAATCACTACCCTCAGCCGCCCCGGCCTAATTCACGGGACTACTCAACGCCCATACGGTGTTTTGGGTGCAAGCAGCTAGGGCACAAACGTGTGTTGTTTCAATAAAAGGGAGTTCACTTTTTGACACTCAACCAGGAGTGTGGTCTCGTTCTTGGGGGTGCCGTAATAATAATGACCCCGATCCGGGCCATGCCATCCTTTCGCTGGAACGCAAGCGGGGCAAGGAGCAACGCCACGTCGGGAGCCCCCGGCCGCGGGGTTTGCCGCTCCTTTAATGATGGCAGCTGCAAATGGGCCCCAAACTGTAATTTTAAGCACTCCTGCTCAGGCTGCGGCGGCGATCACCCAGTATCCAAGTGTAGCAGGACCAAGGAAGGTGCAAGAGCGGGGGAGTCTTCTCCAAAGATGCAGGACTCCTATCCAGTTGGCCGCAATGCTACCGTGGCTAGAACGCTACTGTAGACTGCTGGGAAAGGCAAAGCAGCTTTGCTGCTGAGGGAGGGCTTTCGGGATGGTTTTGAGATCCCGTGTTCCCTCCTTTCAACCGCTTTGCGCCCGAAGAATTTGAAGTCAGTTAGTCAGTTGAGTTTCCCGGGGTGTCTGTGGAAAAGATCCGGGCGGAAGTGGGGCTCGGAAGGATGGCGGGTCCATTCTCAATTCCCCCAATCCAAGACTTGGCAATTTCTCCGTTGGGAATAGTGCCGAAAAAAGAGCCTGGACAATTTAGTCTAATGCAGCACCTGTCCCACCCTTTGGGGGGCTCGGTTAACGACGGAATTGGTAGAGAATGGTCCACCGTGTCCTATGCGTCTTTTGACTGTGCCACGGGGCTCGTTAAGGGAGCCGGTGTCGGCTCCAAGATGGATATTGAGTCGGCTTTCCGGTTGGTCCCCGTTCTTCCCCATAGCCATAGGCTTCTGGGGTGTTTCCTGGAGGGAGAGTACTTTGTGGACCTTTGTTTGCCCATGGGTTGCTCCGTCTCGTGTGCGTATTTTGAGACATTTAGCACTTTTCTTCAGTGGTTGGCCCGAACAGCGACGGGTTACCCCAGCATCACCCACTATCTCAATGATTTTCTCTTTGTGGGGCCAGTGGGCCGTGATACGTGTGGTTTTATTCTCGAGATGTTTCCTGGTGTATGCCAGATTTTCAGGCTTCCATTGGTGCACAAGAAGACGGAGGGTCCCACCATAGAGTTAGCATTCCTAGGCATATGGATTGACTCCCAAAGAATGGAGTGCAGCTTGCCCGTCGAGAAGGTGGCAGACCTTACAGAGGACCTTTCGGGGGTGCTGGGAGAGTAACCTTGAGGCGCCTTCAATCGATTCTGGGGAAGCTCAACTTCGCATGCACAATCATCCCAACGGGCAGGATGTTCAGCAGGCGATTGTCCCTGGCTACGGCAGCCGCATCACTTTGTAAAAGTGTCAAGAGCAATGAGGGTGGACGCGAAAGTCTGAATAGCGTTCCTTCAGTCGTGACGAGTGCCCAACTCGGGCTGTATACAGTGGCAGGATTAGAAAGGTTCGGCGCTTACCGAACAGGATCATGGTTAGCCGCGGCATGGCTCGAGTTGTGGGTTTCTGGTGGCCTCACATCGAATTCAGCCTTTCGGGAGTTATTCCCTATGGTAGCAGCAGTTCAAACATGGGGCACGGAGTTCAAGGATCGGCAGGTTTGCGTTGGGTCAGCCTGCGAGACAACGGTTTGAGCAATCAATAGCCTCTCATCATCATCATTGCCGCACTACACCTTTTACGGAGGTTGGTGCTCCTTTGCTTGAGACTGAACATATGGCTACGGGCATTCCATGTGTTAAGTCCGGAGAAGGGCATTGTTGATGCCCTTTCTCGGTTGCAGGAAGCGCGTTTCAGGACATTGGCTCCAGGGGTGAAAACCCAAGGCGAGGTCATCCCCTTCGGAACTCTCGGATCTTGGAGCGGTTGGATAGCCAAGTATGTAAGACAGTTGCTGGCACCGCGGACTTGGGCGGCCTATAAGACGGTATAGAACAAATGGAAATATTTGGTGGAGGTTGTCGGTGGTACCGCTTCGGAAGAAGAATCCTTATACTTGTTACAATGGTTCCTGTTGCGATGCGCAGAAAACGGCGACTCCAAGGCATGGCAGGTTAGTTGGCAGGTCACAGCCCTGGCCTTCATGTTCAAGGTGGCTAGTACAAGGGACCTGACAAAAGAATTTTTGGTTCGCCGAGTGGTGAAAGGCATGTTCATGGGCGACCAGGCAGGACAAAAGGCGTCCGATTACCTTCTCATTGTTGGTGCGCATGGAGCAGGAGTTGGAAGTACTCTGCAGGGACCCCTTTGAATTCCTGCTTTTCCAGACAGCTTTCTCCCTAGCGTTTTTCGGTGACTTCAGAATCGGGAAGCTAGTCTCGGCGAACAGGCATGGTTCGGTGAGGCTGCAGGCGGTGGATGTCTGTCTGGAAGGTGACAGAGTGGTGTTATGGTTGAGGAAGTCCAAGACCGATAAGGAGGGGAAAGGAAGAGAGGTGACATTGCACAGAATTTGCTCTGGATGCTGCCCCCATGCGAATGTGAAGGAGTATTTACAACGGCGACCACAGGCACCTGGCCCGCTGCTCATACATGCCGACGGGCAGGCATTGTCTTGGTTTCAGTTCACAGCAATCTTAAAGGTGGTGCTTGAGCACTTGGGTTTGGTTGCGGCAGAGTTTGGGATCCATTCTTTCCATATCAGAGCCGCTACAGATGCAGTGAGATAAGGCTTGCCAATGGAGGTGGTCAAGAGGATTGAGAGATGGGAATCGCATCGGTATAGGTCTTATGTGCGACCCGGGAAGGGTTATCTAAATGAGACTTTCTGTGTATTACAGGTGGACAGAGACAGCTTTGGATTATCGGCTATTCCTACATGTACTGGGCCCACAGGTTAGCCAGAGTCATCAGGAGTAACGCTCAGCTGGGCATACCTGAAAAGGACCTGCAGGTACGATGATTTGGTTTCCGAGGCTTGAGGTGGGCACAGGTGCAAGGCTTGCTGGACAATTACGCACATCACTACGGTGATCCTGATCTGGTGCTCATCCACGCTGGGGGCAATGATTTAGGGGTCGTTCCCATGTGCCAAATGTTGTCGGACATGAAGAGGGAAATTTCCCTCTGGGTGCGGCAGTTCCAGGGCCTTTTTATCATCTGGTCTGGAATGCTAGAGACCCAGTTTTAGTTGATAGGGCCCGTCAAAAAATCAATAAGCAAATGGCCAGTTTTGTGCGAACTTTAGGTTTCATTTCCATCAGGTACCAGGAATGAGTTATTTTGTCCGGATAAGGTGCACCTAACCGAGATTGGATTGGAACTGCTGACATTAGAATTCAAGGAAGGGGTGACTCGGGCACTTGCTTTATTGAGCGCAGGGGGGGATCGCAGCCTCAGGAGGTGTCCCTCAGCCGCTCTGTGGCGGGTGGTGAGTTGCCCGGCCCACTGGCTTAAGTGGGCGTTTTCCTGCCTCATGGGTGTGCCTGGAAAAGCACTGGATGGCCCTGGACGCGAGCCCAGGGAGTGAGATTACTGTCCTGGCAGGGCTCCTCCTCCATTATGTTAATTAAGGAATGTTATGTTAATTACGGTAATTATGTTTAAGTGATGTATTATGTTAATCCAGTTGATTAATAAAGCTGTGGCCCGTGTTACTCCAATTTGGTGTCAGTCGTTATTTCACAAGCTAATGGATCAAGCATGTAATCTGTGTCCTGAACATCAAGCCCACGTAGTCTCTCCATAATATCTACCTCCATATATGAATCTGTATGTACATCCAAAGCACACGTCCACATACACAACAAAGAGACAGGTCGGGAGGAGTGTGGACATGGGGAGTGTTCCTGATAGGGTTAGTGTATCTGTGTCCAGGACAGGGTATAACCTTCAGATGAATCACAACTGAAGGGACCAGCTGGAGCAGCCAATGAATGGATCCCATTGTTTAGGTGACGAGGAGGGATCAGCTGGAGAAGCCAATGGATGGATCCCACCCGGTAGGTTATGAGGAGGGATCAGCTGGAGCAGCCAATGAATGGATCCCACCCGTTAGGTTATGAGGAGGGATCAGCTGGAGCAGCCAATGAATGGATCTCACCCGGTAGGTTATGAAGAGGGACTAGCAAATCGATGAATCCCACCGGTTAGGTCCTCTCTTCTACTGGTTTCTGTGTATTGATGCTATGGATTCCCTGGTAGGAGGCTGCGTCAGGATCTGGGCAAGATTGCAGTTAGTAAGTGTCCCAAGCACTGAATAGGAAATGTTTTTAATGCCTCGTGTTTCCTCACTATATCTCAATCACACAACTATAAGCAGAGTAGAAGTGTTAGGTATCCATAATGTTAGGATAATAATCTGCTCCAATTCCTCATGAGCCAACACAGCACTTTGTCTCATGCAGAAAACGTATTTTTCAACTGACACCATTGACATGGCAACCCACAACAGCACTTCACTTCAAGAATCCCCCATGAAATCTGTTGTCACAATCACTCCCATCCCTCCAGTCAACAGGAGATTCAAGACCCCTAACAGGTCATGGGCAACTGGAGATCTGATGTGTCCATATGCCTCGAGAGGCCATCAGCATTCGGATGAGGTCTACTTTGCCTGTCTGTGACAACCACATGCTCTCACCTAAAAATATAGGACTATGGTTTATTTAGGACCAAGACAACTGCCAGGCACTCCTTCTCAATAGCCTCATAGCTGATTTCTCAGGGCAGAAGCTTGTGGGTCAGGTATGAATGGACAGTCCCAATGCCGTAAGTGGAGGCATCCGTCTGGACCAAGTAATGTTGAGAATAATCAGGGGCAACTAGGATGGGATGGGATTTTAGGCAAGCTTTCAGGTCCTGAAGGCTTTGTTTCATATTTGGGTGTCCATTGTACTAGCCAGAGCATCTTCCTATTGGTAAAGAACATCAGTATAAAACTGACTCTGGCTGGACCCTCCCACACCCTACTTTGTGAACTAGCTACTGCACCTGCCATCTGGCAATTTCCAGGGCAATTGGACAACACTGCTTGCTGGATCTGACCTAGGACAGTGGATAGATGGGCGACATGTTCCTGCCAAGTATGTAATCTAGGTATGCATGAGTGTAATCCTGGCACCCATGTAGTAGTTTGCCAACAAGTCCATGGAAGCAGTATTTGCCATACCAAAAGGCCTAACTGTAAACTAGTATACCCCAAATTGGGTGGTCAATGCTGACTTCTTTGTAGCATTTTCAGCAAATGGGATCTGCCTGTAGCCATTAGACAAGTCCAGAGTGGTCACTTAGGTTGCCCATCCTAGGCTATATAGCAGTTCATCTACTCTATTCATAGGCTAAACATCAGTAGTCATCTTGTTATTTATCTGTCTGTAATCCACACTAAACCGAGTGGTCATGTTCTTCTAAGGCACCAATACCATAGGGGACACCCAAAGACTATAGGTTGGCACAATGACCGGTAGCTCTAACATCTCTTCCAGCTCACTCCTGATATTTCACTTCACAATCTCAGGGACCCTATGAGGGCTGCTTTTGTGTGGAAGTATAAAAGGTCCGGCTTTGCTGCCTGGTCCAGAACAAACCTAGATTGCAACTCAGAACCCCCTCAAGCAGCTGTCTCTGGTCAAGTGACAAGTCAATTGGGATGAGGGAAATAGGGTCAGCATGGACAAATGTGCCTCGTAGCACCTCATCCTCAGAATCGGGCCATTCTGCTAGGCATGTGGCTATTACTTGGGGTTTCTCACTCTAATATGGTTTCAGAAAATTAACACTTTCTGAATCTGCTGTTGATCAATCAAGGTCTAACTCATAGGTGGTGTTGTCTAGTTTCTGGACAATTTGGAAGGGACTCTCCCACATCGTCCTCAGCTTGTTCTGGGGTTTGGGTACCAACATTCATACCTGCTGGCCTACCTGGTCATACTAGCTCTTCGGCTTACCTTGGGCCCAGTCAGTATCTCCAGCCTATCACTGAACTGCAGCACATATGACACCACGAGGAGTTTGTCCTCCAGGTGGTCCTCTTCTCAAAACTCATGTAACAGGTCCCATAGACCCCTCACTCGCTGCCTCTACAAGAGTTACATAATTACATAGTAATTGAGGTTGAAAAAATACTTTAGTCCTTCAAGTTCAACCTTCTTAGATCTCTCTGATCTGCAATATTTGCATTAGTTGAAAGATGGAGAACCCTGCGGACTCTGTAGGCAAAGGGGAGGTAAAGAAACAACCTTTCCCAGTCCTTCTCCTGGTTCACAAAGGATCTACACTGGGTAGCCTGATCTGATAAGATTTCACTGGGGAACCAAACCCAGGTGAAAAGAGCTACCATTGTTACTGCAGTAATGTGGCTAAGAGCACGAGCCACCGGATACTGGATGGCATCATCCACCACAGTGAGGATGTATCTCTTGACCAACTTACTAGGCCTGGCAAGGGGGTAAATGATATCTACAGCCACTTGGTGGAAGGGAATTTCTATAATGGCCATGGTCTGCAAGGGAGCCCAGGGTACTTGTACATGGCCACCAAAGCACTGACAAATATCACACAAAGCACAGAAACTAGTGACATCTCATGATACTCTGGTCCAATAAAAGGCCTGAGTCAGGTTTTGGCAAGTGCTGTGGTTGCACTGGTGACCCCTGCCTACATAACCCTTGCAGTCATTCACCTGAACAACGCGTGGTTATGTAGGCCATTTGTCACTCTGAACCTCTGATTCGTGTCTGGCCAAACCTGAGGCAATCCTGCGTAAAATTCACCCAATCACTATTAGGCAGGTTGATCCTGGATTGGTGGACTCCAGAGCAAGTGGCCAATGAGGAAAAGTCCTACCATAGCCCCGGCTACAAACATGTTTGTTTTACTGTTAATGATTGTACTAATTGTACCTGGGTATAAATAGGAGCACCAGATATAAGGGTTAAGTCTCTATTGGGGACACATAGTTGTGTGTCTTTTTTAAGAAAGTGGTTATTGCCTTATACTATGAAGCTGTGTCCTGCTGTCTGATAGGATGAGATACCTGAACCCTACACAACCCGATCAGACGAGAATGAGCGCAGCATGGCGTGCTGCCATCGCCCAGGTCATTACAGCAGTGTTATAATACGTGTTAATTAGATGTCCGTATTAATTGCTGTATAATTAGTGCACAGAGGAAACTCACAACCAGCTCAATAAACCAAGTCTCAAACTCATTGTGTTTTTGTTTTTATTTTTGTTACACTTATTGTCTAAGATTCACTTAAGTGGCACCTTCCCGACGGCTTCTTTATCAAGGACAACTACTGTGTGCGTCTTATCTCTTAATAGCCCTATTAAATTGGGGTTACGCGTTAAAACGTAGCCGTAACTGTCACCTTAGGGCTCTTTGTGTACAAAGATGCCTCGTAACGTGGCTGGCAGTGGACTTTGCGTGGTAACACCAGGACGGCCGAGAATCGGCTTGGTGGAGAGCAACGTTGATCTTTGCGCACGTAAATCCTTTGACCTGTCATGCGCGGAACCACTAATTGTTCAATTCAGCTATTAAATTGCAACGTGGTCACTCGCGAGCAAGCACGTAACCCGCAAATGGAGCCCAGAGGCCAACGCATGCTCGAGAGGACCCACAAGGAGGGTTAAGTCCAACACGTAGCACTTGTAATGTAAATACAATCACTCTAATGTACATTTATTATACGGGATGTTAGGTCTTAGAATTAATAGCACAACATTCTCAAAGCCGTAAATCGCCCCAGAAAAATACCTTATTTCATAATTATTTTTTGTGTTATATTGATCCTGGCAATCAATGTGTTACGACATCACGTGTAACGCGCATGTGATAGAATATCGTATTTACTGCTTTATTAATTTTGCATTATATCTGGGACCGATCGCAAACTGGAATTGAAGCACGTAGGACTTCGAAATCTACCCTCCCCTTTTTCATTGACATAACGCTTACGATCTCTTTTTCCATTTGCTCCATCTGAACCCGTAACTACGTGCTTGCTCAACCCCGACGGCCGCAAACTGGTTTACGAAATACCCTCTCTCGCTCGTAGCTCCCAGCCCTTTCTAATTTAATAGCAACGTAAGTAGGGCAGCATTGAAGCGTGCAGCCTTTACGTGCTACACATTGGACTAACGAGGCCCTTAATCTCTATGATAAGGCAACAAGGCAAGAAAAAGTATAAACGGACCTTTAATTACAGTATATTACTTAGTCACATATATACTGTATACAAAGCACCAACTTCTAAAACAATTTTGACTCCGTTCCTAATTCTGACCTCGTTCGTTGGACCCTGTTGGGACATACTGTATACTCCTGTAGATTTCATGCTTCTTCATTTCATGGAGATTTCATTTTCAGTAGACAATCTGTTTCCTGGGGGACTTGTCCGGTTAATTTTCAACAAATCAATATCTGTAATGTTTATTTGATTACTGAGGTCTGATATCTAACCATGAAAGGATTCGCTTACTGGGAGAGTCTCCAACAAAGGTTCTTCTTCAGAGCTCCCTTCACTTGTTGGTTCCTTAAACTATAAATGAAAGGGTTAAGCAGAGGGGTGAGAACTGAGTAGACAATGGTTACAGTCCTATCCTCCTCCACAGACACTGATGAAGATGAACGGAAGTAAGTGGCAAAAATTGTTCCAAAGTACAGTCCAACAGAAGTGAGGTGAGAGGAGCAGGTGGAGAACGCTCGATGCCTTCCTGAGGTTGAGGGAATCATTAGAATGGCTTTGAGGATCCTGATATAAGAGACCACCACAAAGACAACGGGGCTCATTACTACTAGAGAGCCTTCTGTGAATACGAGAAGATCATAACTGGTTGTGTCAGAGCAGGATAGAGCTAGTATGGGAGGGAGGTCACAGAAATGTTCATGTATCTTGTTGGGACCACAGAAAGACATGGCAGAAACAAGACAAGTATAGAGGAGAGAATGAAAGAAGGAGAAGATCCAGATACTGCCAATAAGGGCAATGCAAGTCTTCTTGTTCATGATATTTATATAATGGAGAGGATTGTTAATGGTGCAGCTGCAAAGGCAAATAAAATATTAGCATGTATTAAGAAGGGTATAGAAGCCAGGGAAGAAGATATAATTCTGCCACTATACAAATCTCTAGTACGCCCTCATTTGGAATATGGAGGACAATTTTGGGCACCACTTCATAAAAAGGACATTTTAGAGCTGGTAAAAGTACAGAGGAGGGCAACAAAACTAATAAGGGGAATGGAGGGGCTAAGTTATGAAGAAAGACTAACCAAATTACGCTTATTTACTCTAGAAAAAAGCCCCCTAAGAGGAGATATGATTACCTTATATAAATACATCCAGGGTCAGTATAAAGATTTGTCGGGGGAGCTTTTTGTGCCAAGAGGTTTTCAACTGACAAGAGGACATCCTGAGGTTAGAAGTAAAAAGATTCCACCTTACAGAAAGAAAAGGGTTCTTCACAGTAAGGGTGGTTAATCTGTGGAATTCTCTACCAAAGGAGGTGGTGACAGCGGATTCGATAGACAACTTCAAAAAGGGGTTAGATATATTTTTGAATAAAGAGGGCATTCAAGGCTATCCTAGATAACTAGCAATGGAATATTGATCCAGGGAGAAGTTTGATCGCCAGTTTCTGGGGTCAGGAAGGAATTTTGCTTTTTTCCCCCTTATGAGACAAATGGCAAAGTTTCAATGTTTTTTTTTTTCTGTTTCTTCCTCTGGATCAAATAACAATTAATAATAAATAGTGCACATTAAAAAGATCAATAGAGATCTAAAAAGGTTGAACTTGATGGACTAACTCTTTATTCATCCTCCAATACTATACTATTAATAATTATTTAACAACAAATTAACTAATAACTAATCCGCATATTGCAGATCAGAGGAGATCTTAACAGGTTGAACTTGATTGACTGAAAGTCTTTTTTCAACCTTAATTACTAGGCTCCTGTATAACCTGGGCCAGATAATGATCCCTGAGTGTACTAAAGAACCTGCTCCCCTTCCCGGATATCCGGCACCCAACTAACCGTGACTCTCAAGCAATCGGCACCTTCAACAATACCCCTGTTTCAAAAATCTCCCTCTAGCCCGGCATAACCGGCACTATACAGAGTCCGAGACTGCAAAAAAAACAAATGCCAACTGTTTTTTTAATTATTTTTTCTGGGCCTACAGTTGGCTTACTTTAGGTGCTAGGGCCTTTTTTAAAGGCATTTTGAGGGTTTTGAGGGGGTTTAATGGTCGTTTAGATTCATTAATTGCTAATAATTCTAATTCCCCATTTTTCCTGGCAAGCTCCTGGCATTAGCGAGCACACATCTTATGTTATGAGTCTGTAGTGCTGAAGTGCCTGTCTCTGTACTCGAGTTACTTAGCAATACCTCCCTATTGACTATACTATCCCTCCCCCATCTCCTCACGGTAGTACATTAAATAAATAAGACATTTGTATGCACATTTGAATGTCCCTCTCCAGGTTCCCAGAATGCAGTGTAATAACTGTATTTTTAACTAGTTTTATATGTTCAAAGATAAACTTCCTGAAGGGCGGTTGGGGATCGCCGGAGGCCATGGCAGGACACATTGGCCCTAGGGGGCTGAGGGGGGAAGGCCCCCAGGGGTCCCTACACTACAGAAAAATAAAAACTATTTAAATAAAAAAATAAAAAATAAGAAGCCAGCACTGGCCCCTTCAGAGCAGGGCCCCGGTGCACTGCCCCCGAGTCCCTTTTAGGATGGCTAAATGTTGGTTGAATGGTACAAAACGTTTGCTAGGAGGTACTTGTAGAGTGGAATACATTTTGTTTTGAGTTAAAATGACCTTTTGTATGGTGTCCATGTGGGTGGCCCCCAAAATATGATCAGAAGCAATTATAGTTTTGTTAGAGGTTCAGATTGTTTTGGCCGATCACAAAGCATCTTGTCATTTGGCTGATTCAATAAACTTGTACTTGTATTCTGTGATGATGGTGATTTATATAGCACCCCCCCCCCCCCCCATTCTTCCATTGCTATATTAATGTCCAATACGTCTTTAGTTCCAATGACATAATACTTAGAGACAGAGAATGTATGGGACACTAAAGCTCGGGGTGCCGGGAACCAGTAGCACAACCTGTTGAGATAGTAAAGCTCCAAGATAAGATTCATGAATGTTCAGCTGGAGACAAGATGCTCTAGAACTGGAGCTGAGACAAACTGGTCTTTTATAAGTTGCTTGAGTGCTGGAACTTCTTCAGGAGGGCATCTGGATGCAGAATTAGGTTTCTTGGTTAGTGAGGTTACAGAAGCAATTACAGTACAAAATGTATTGAGAAATGTACCATAATATTTGCAGAACCCAATAAATTGGCACGCCGTCATTCGCCCGCTTCAGAACAGTGCTCCTTCATCAGGGCACCAAGAACTGCGCCCTGATGACGCTATGCGCTCCAGCCTGCAGGTCTAAGTAGAATATATAGAATGCCAGCCTGCATCCCATCTGTTACAGAGCCCCCCCCCCCTCATATTTACTGGAGGCTGCCAAGGTCCTACCCATGCCAGTCCCACTGCCCCACAAACATATAGCCCCTTACCTTAGCCTTGGCAGCCTCCAGCAATGAGTAAATATGATGGGATGCAGGCTGGAGCGAAAAGCGTCATCAGAGCGCAGTTCTCGGTCCCCTGATGACGGAGCGCTGGTCTCCAGCGTGCAACATACGTGCCACCCAATAAATCTCTATGTTGCCTTCAGGATTATGGGTTTGATATTCACAGATAGCTGATAATTGAGCTTGGCCCATAGAAAACCCCCTGTACCAAAAAAGGGTATATTTTGTAAAAAGCATGCTTCCCAGCCTGGAACACAAGTTCCTATCTTGAAGACACTGGAGAACTTATACAATGGTCTGATAATCCTCCAGTTGTCACTAGAAAATATTAATAAATCATCTAAAAATTCTATGATGTTTTCCTGGAGATCCTGGAAGACATAATCTATAAAAGCTTTAAACACAACGTATTTCAAACGGCATGACACAATACTTGTAGTGCCCATTGTGAGTATTGGATCCATCCTATTTGATCCAAATGGAGTTGAAGATTGGTGAAAAGAGTAACTTATTTTAAATGGCCAGACAGTTCTGATATAAGGAATTGGTTACATAGATGAAGCTATCACCTCTTGGGGCCCTCCCGCAGATCCCCTGTGGACCCTGTGGCCTTGTGTGTCTCCCGCTGCCCTCCTGTGGCCCTGTGGGTCTTCTGTGCCCCCTGTGGATCCCCTGTGGCTCCAGCGGAACCCCTGTGGCCTCTGCAGGTCCCCTGTGGCCCAGCAGATTCTCTGTGCCCCGCGCGGATCCTCTGTGGGACTCCTGTGGCCCCTTACGGTCCACTGTGGCCCCTCACAGGCTACAGGGGCCCCACTGTGCCCCCTGACAGCCAAATGACCCCCACAGCCCCTTCTGGCCCCTGCAGACCCTTATTGCTCCCTGTGGCCCCCCAAAGGCCCGAGCGGCCCCATCAAGCCCTGTGTCCCCCACAGCACCTTATGCCCCCCGTGGACCTCCAGTGGGTCCCCTGCAGCTCCTTATTGCTCACTGTGCTCCCCCCCCCATCCCCCAGGGCCCCCCTGTGCCACCTGCAGGCCCTCTGGTTCCCCACAGCCCCTTATGGCCCATGCGGACCTCCCGTGGGTCAACTGCAGCCCCTTATGGCCCACTGTGGCCACCCCACAGGCCCCAGGGGCACCTAATACACCCTGCAGGCCCTGAGGCCCCCACAGACCCTTATGGTCCCTACGGACCTCCCGTGAATCACCTGCAGCCCCTTATGGTCCACTGTACTCCCCACTACTGGCCCCTGCTGCCCTCTCTGTCCTCTGTGGCCCCCTCTGCGCTCTGACCAGAAGTGAACCCTCCTCACCCCACGGAGTGGAGTGCAGCACCGGTCCAGTAAGAACGTATTTATAGTACTATAATATATATAGATGTACATGTAAATATAAATATACTAGCGACTTGCCCGTCAAAAATGATGGGGCAATAAAAAAGTGTTGAAATGCTGTTTGTCACACAATGTGAGTGTACTGTGTGCCTCAACTATATAGACCCCTATAGCACACTAATGAACCCATGTAATAACACTATAAATGCCATGAGGGTCATCCAGGACCCTCATGACACAAAGAGTAAGCACTACACCATTTTAACCCAGTCTTCTATGGGGTCTATACACATATACCCCACTATCTAAAATACATTAAATCCTATCTAACATATATACATACCCCACTATCTAAAATACATTAAATCCTATCTAACATACATACATACCCCACTATCTAAAATACATTAAATCCTATCTAACATACATACCCCACTATTTAAAATACAAAAAATCCTATCTAACATACATACCCCACTATTTAAAATACAAAAAATCCTATCTAAAATACACTCATACCCCCCAATTTATCTAAAATACACCCCCCATCTAACATATAATAAATCCTATCTCCATACACAAACCCCTAAATCTAACCTAAAACAAAAATAATTAAGACCACTTACCTTTGCAGATGTCCCTTCAGATCGCCACCCTTGGGGAAAAAAAAACAACAAATTAGTACAACACATTTACATACAATAAATAAACATTCTAAATATTCTAAATATTCTACTCATCTTTCCAGCATGTCCCTCTCCTTCTTATTTTCACACACAAAATAAAATACATTGAACTTACCTTGGTGTGATGTCACCATGCTCCTCCTCTTCTGCCCTGGCTGGGCCCTGGATAAGTCTGCACTTTAAAAAAAAAAAAATACTAACGGATATCCCCGACACCAATGAGCCCCCTAGAGCCTTTTCCGGAAGGAAATTGGCAATGGCGCCTTCTGATTGGCTAAAAACTCTTTCAATCAGATTTCAGCCAATCAGAAGGCGCTAAGATGTGAGCCAATCACAATGGGATACACACCCATATCTTATTCTGATTGACTAATGCACCTGTCAATCTTTTTTTAAACCAATCAGAAGGCTATATTGCCTTCAGCCAATCACAATGGGATACACCCCCACGGGGTGAGTGGCTGGAGGATCCTGCGCATTCTGATTGGCTGCAGTCTGATTGACAGTGATTGAAGTGCTATGGGGGTACCGATATTGGAGAATAGGTATGGAGGTACCGCTATTGGAGTAGTGCTATGGCTGAAGACATCTGCGCCTTCTGATAGTCTGTTGTCACTGTTAATCAAATTACAGCCAATCAGAAGGTGCATATGTCTTCAGCCAATCACTCAGTGGGGGTGTATCCCATTGTGATTGGCTGAAAGTAATAAAGCCTTCTAATTGGTTTAAAAAAAGATTGACAGGTGCATTAGCCAATCACCTGGTGGTGTATCCCTTATATGGTGGTGTATCCCATTCTGATTGGCTTACACCTTGGCGCCTTTGGATTGGCTGAAATTTGATTGACAGTGTTTTCAGCCAATCAGAAGGTGCCATTGCCAATTTTCTTCCTGAAAAAGCTCTAGGATTCTTCCAGGACCCAGCCAGGGCAGAAGAGGAGGAGGACGGGGACATCGCAGGGAGTTATGTAAATGTGTTGTACTAACTTTATTTTTATTTTTTTCCTAGGGTGGCAATCTGAAGAGACATCTGCAAAGGTAAGTGGTCCTAATGATTTTAGTTTAGGTGAGAATTAGGGTTTGTGTATGTAGATAGTATTTATTGTATTTTAGATAGTGGGGTATGTATGTATGTGAGATAGGATTAATGTATTTTAGATAGTGGGGCATGTGTGTATTTTAGATAGGATTTAATGTATTTTAGATAGGGGTATTGCATTGGATTTGATTTGTATTGTATTGTAATGTACTGTATATATTGTGCATTTATTTCCTTTTCAGGTGTGTATATTTTTTTTATTTTCTGTAGTGGAGGGGAGGGGGGTTGTAATGTAGTTTTTGTTATTTTCTGTAATGTTAATTTATTATTTTTTGTGACTTCGATTTTTTTATTTTCTGTAATGTATATTTTTTATTTTCTGTGACTTAGGTTTTATTATTTTCTGTAATTAGTGAGGTGGGGGGGCTATTAGGGGGTAGGTAGTGTAGGTAGGTAGTTTAGGTGTTAATAGGTTAGTGTAGAGGGGGGTTAGTTTATATTTAATGGTTTATTGGGGGAGTATAGTGCAGTGTAGTGTTTTTACTTAGTGTCATGAGGGTTCTTGAGGACCGTCATGGCACTTATTTGGTTAATGTTAGGGTTCTAACGGCGCCATAAGGGTCTTTGTATTCTCTTATGGGAATACTGGGGTGAAATTGAGGCTTATGAGGGTCTGTATAGAGACAAGGTTAAATAGGCTTAGATGGGGTTAGATATGTCCATTTAGGGTTAAATAGGCCCAGTAAGGGTTTAATAGACAAAGTTAGGGTTAGATAGGTACTTTTAGGGTTAAGTAGGCCCATGGTTGGGTTAATGGTGTATAGTTAGGGTTAATAGTATAGAGCTTACACTTTCTGTCATAAGGCTCCTTGATGATCCTCATGGCACTTATAGTGTTATTACATGGTTTAATTAGTATCCTATAGGGGTCTATATAGGCCCCTATTTGACTGATAGGGTTAATTATTGGCTTATGGTGGTCTAAATTGACCCCCATGAGTGACATGGTTAATTAAGGGCTTATGGGGGTCTTCATTGACCCCCATGAGTGACAGGGTTTATTAAGGGTTTATGATGGTGTGTATTGACCCCCATGAGTGTCATGGTTAATGAAGGGATTTTGGGGGTCTTCATTGACACCAATGAGTGACAGGATTAATTAATGGCTTATGGAGGTTTATTGTCCGCCATGTAAAAACAGGGTTGATTAAGGGAGTTTGGGGGTCTGTATTGACCCCAATGAGTGACAGGGTAAATTAAGGGTTTATGGTGGTCTGTATTGACCCCTTTGAGTGACAGTGTTAATGAATGGATTATGGGGGTCTGTATTGACCCCCATGAGTGTCAGGGTTAATTAAGGGCTGCTGGCGGTCTGTATTGACCCCCATTAGTGTCAGGGTTAATAAAGGGCTTATGGGGGTCTGTATTGACCCCCATGAGTGACAGGGTTATTTAGGGTCTAATGGGGCTCTATATAGAGCCCCATGAGTGTTAGGGTTACGTTTTTTATTGCGGGTCCTTTAAGGACCTTTACGGTCCTTTAAGGACCCGCAAGGCGGGAAATTCGAATTTTGATTGCAGCGGGGGTCATTTTTTGGTGCCGGTGGGGGTACTTAACGTAACCCCGCTGCCGGCCTTAACTGTTTGTGTGCTGCATGCCCTTTGAGGACCCGCGGCAGGGACTTAACACCTTTAAAATGCACTGGGGTCGTGACCCCCACTGCAAGGGTTAATGTCGGGACAATGCTGGGGGTCCCCCATGGGGACACCCAGCATGGGCTTAATGTGGGCACACATTGGTTTTAATGCAGGGTTCCGAGCTTATCTCAGATCTCTAAAAGGGGTTAATGTGGGGTTCCAAGCTTATCTCAAATCTCTTGTGTAAGTTGTACGTGTCTAGCAATGTGCTGCGCAGGCCGGGGACGTGGTGCCTCATTTTCTTTTCTTTTGGCCGCCATTTTTTTTTTCGCTTAGCCGATTTTTGAGTGCCGAAACTGGGGAATTTAGGGTTAAATTTGTATGTAACCTCACTTACAGATGTCCTGGCTGTCCCCCAGTGCTGAGGGTGAGTGTTTCTTTTTTTATTATTATTGTGTTTATTAGTGTGTTTTTTGTGTTTTTATGTTTGCGCGATTGGTGGAGTTAGTGCGTTGATTTACGACCTTGGGTACTTGTTTTTCTAAGTCCCGCAGCTCGTAATGTTGGCCTGCAGGAGTAGGGGAAGAAAGACACAGGTGAGGGAGAGGAGGAGGGGAAGAGAGAGACAGGGTAAGGAGAGGAGGACGGGAAGAGAGAGACAGGGTAAGGAGAGGAGGAGGGGAAGAGAGACACAGGGGAGGCAGAGGAGGAGGGGAAGAAGAGGAGAAGCGGAAGAGAGACACAGGCGAGGGAGAAGAGAAGGGGAAGAGAGACACAGGGGAGGGAGATGAGGAGGGGAAGAGAGACACAGGGGAGGGAGATGAAGAGTGGAAGAGAGACAAAGTGGATTGAGAGGAGAAGGGGAAGAGAGACACAGGGGAAGGAGAGGAGGAGGGGAAGAGAGACACACATGGGAAGGAGAGTAGGTGGTGAAGAGAGACAGGGGAGGGAGAGGAGGAGGGAAGAGAAACTCAGGGGAAGGAAAGGAGGAGGGGAAGAGAGACACAGGTGAGGGAGAGGAGGAGGGGAAGAGAGACACAGGGGAAGGAAAGGAGGAGGGGAAGAGAGACACAGGGAAGGAGAGGAGGAGGGGAAGAGAGACACAGGGGAAGGAGAGTAGGTGATGAAGAGAGACAAGGGAGGGAGAGGAGGAGGGAAGAGAGACACAGGGGAAGGAAAGGAGGAGGGGAAGAGAGACACAGAGTAAGGAGAGGAGGAGGGGAAGAGAGACACAGGGTAAGGAGAGGAGGAGGGGAAGAGAGACACATGGGAAGGAGAGGAGGAGGGGAAGAGAGACACATGGGAAGGAGAGTAGGTGGTGAAGAGAGACAGGGGAGGGAGAGGAGGAGGGAAGAGAAACACAGGGGAAGGAAAGGAGGAGGGGGAAGAGAGACACAGGGAAAGAGAGGAAGAGGGGAAGAGAGACACAGGGGAAGGAGAGTAGGTGGTGAAGAGAGACAGGGGAGGGAAAGGAGGAGGGAAGAGAGACACAGGGGAAGGAAAGGAGGAGGGGAAGAGAGACACAGAGTAAGGAGAGGAGGAGGGGAAGAGAGACACAGGGGAAGGAGAGGAGGAGGGGAAGAAAGACACAGGGGAAGGAGAGGAGGAGGGGAAGAGAGACACAGGGTAAGGAGAGGAGGAGGGGAAGAGAGACACAGGGGAAGGAGAGGACTAAGTGCCGCGAGTTAACGGCTGTTGTGGGGTGGTTTTGATACAAAGTGTGGCGCCACCTCCGCACCTTGCTTAGCGAGGGTCCGTATTTGCGGCCAGAGCTGCATCCCTCGCTTTATGAGGGACGCAGTTCTGACGAGGCCGCTTTGTTAGCTCTCAAAGCGTGACGACACCTTGCAGTTTGACAACTATTATATGTGATATATAGACCCACATATTTATATACTTATTGTATTTTTTCAATATTTCTATATATTTTCTATATATTTTATATATGAACTGCGTTGAAGTTGGAGGGTGTTCGGGAAGTGCAGATTATTTTTTTCGCACCGGGGCCCCCTATGCACTGATTGGGTATACATACTTCATGACAATTTAATTTAAGTCTCTATACTCCATGACGGGTCACAAGGCCGTAAACTTTCCTTGAAACATAAAAGAAACAAGAAACCTGATCTTGCAGGAGATGAAGATTTTTGTCTTAATACTTTGCTTACGTTTTCTTACGTATTATTGGTATTAGTATCTATTATGGACAGATGATGTATTCTTCCTCTATGACACATAAGACTTTCATGGCTCCCGTAGGAATTCCCATACACTGACTCTACGTTAGTTCTTTGCAGATCCATTACATTGTCCCCTCACGTTATTTCATGTAGGCGCTCATGTATGCCTAGTCGCGGGGGTTTGTCACGTTAGGATAATTAGCTCATGACCACTTACAACGTTACGTGTTACATAAGCAGCTAGTTGATTGAACTAGCGAGTAAGAGCCAATAAGTAAAATAATTTCTGTAGCAACATCAACGTCAAGTTACAGAAAGTCAATACGTTTTGTCTATAAAGCTACAAGTTTCCCACTAAAATGTTGATTGAATGTGGAAAAGATAAAGGGGGGCCTGAGGTAGAGGAGGAGGAGAGAGAGGAAGAGAGAAGGGTGAGACATGGTAAAGGGGAGAGTAGAGGAGGACAGGAGTGTAGAGGGGGAGAGGCGGGGGTGGTACTGGAGTTTCCCCCAGTGTTGGCACATGAGCAGTAGGGCTAATGGGGAGGCTAGTGGGGAGTTCCAGGATGGAGCAGGTTAAGCCTCAGGGCCAGTACAAGGACATCAGGATCCTCGGCAGTTATGGGGTCATGAGACTGACAAGAAACACAGGGCCTCCATTTACAGTCAGGAGGAAATATTGTCCATCTAAATGCCACCCACGACAAGTATTGTATCTTCCACATTTTAACCATTTCTGACCACTATGTGTCAGCATTGGATAAAATTTGGATAAATGAGGCAGAAGAGGTCAGCGCCGTTGGAGTCCATGTTAGGAATGTAAACAGAACAAATCAACACTTTGATTACTTCCTGGCTACAGTAGAGAAGGAAGATGCCTGAAGAAGCCTGCAAGAACCACAGGTGGTGGTCCCAAACTATCATGGAAAATAATGTCAGAGGAACTCCTGAAGGGCAGAATGTCCATTGTGGGAATAACTTACTGTACATGGATCACCAAAATCATGTTCACAAAACATACACTCGTACTCACCCCACAGCAATGACTCTAAGATGTAGGTGATGACCATAAATGACTACTAATGTCGCCCTGAAATGCACACAAACATAATGATACCAGTAACATCCAGAGAAGGCCATATCTGTATAATGAGATAATTCTAAGCTCTTACAGAACCCTAAGGCCAAACAATGTTATTGTAAAACAACCCCCAGTCCCATAACATCATACCTGGCTGATATTCATAAGACCAAGATGTTTCCTAAGCTTTTGTATATATAGTTATGGAATGTGGTTTGCATGGAAAAGGATGAGTGAAATTATGGTTATGAGAATTAGAAAGTAAATATATATTATTCTCTTTCTACAGCCCTGCCGGCTCCACAGGAACAGATGAGAGCATTGGCCAAGAGTAGGAGAGGGATCAATCCCTATGGCCAAGAAGGAATGTGCAGCCCCTCCATCACCATGGTCCAGTTTAAGCACACAGCCCTTCTCTCAGATCAACCCTCCACCAAACTGCTCACATTGATGATATTGGGTCTCTGGCTGCTGCCCATCAGCCTCCACCACAACCAGCTCCTACAGCACCACCAGCAAAGGCAATGTCCCACCTAGCAGCATCCCTCACTCCCCTATAGCCACCATCTCCCATGTTGAACAGTAAATCCAACTGATGATGGACAGGGCATACTGATTGATCAAAACAACAGGAGACACCAAGGTCATATTGAGTTGGAACTGCAGTAGCAATGTCATGAGGATGGACCATGGTCCATGGGGGAGCAGCTCTCTGAAATGAACAGGATTTTGTCCTGAATGGGAGCCCCCATGGCAGCAATACTTGAATACTTTCAAAGACAGGCTGCCTCCTAATCCACCACACCAGAGTAGGGGTCACCCCAACACTCCCCTCCACTAAATTCACCTGTCCCAACTGCTGCTGGACAGACTCCACTTGCGTCAGAAGCCCCTGGCAAAAGGCGTGCAGGTGACCTTGTGGTGGAGAAGAAAAGAGTGCCATTGTTTCAAAGAGGGCAAGGAAATATGAGTTTCATCATGTCCCTGATGATGTAAGTGAATCATATATGGGGCACACCGACAAAATATTTGCACACAACCACATCTGATCTGTGAAGACATTTCCCATAGCCATAGATGACTTGAGCAATTCATGTCTGGAAGAATAATCTTTCAAATATGAATGTCCTAAATCATGTCAGAGACTCTTATTATTGGCACTGCAACAAAGATTTATTAGACCCACAACCACAACACACATATTTAGTAATTTGGAAATGCCTCTCTGTGCACTGAATATACCATTAGGTCCCATGTCAGATGTGTGTGTTTTGGGGAGCGGTTGACTGCTACGTTGGCCACTTTTGTGACAATGACCCTAATCATATAACATGTTCATTAAAAGGTGTGATTAGATGTGATATATATGATCATACTTCAGCTAAGTTAAGTGATTAATTAAACAGTCGGATGCATCAGCATTTTTATTATTATGATTGAATTTGTGGGTCAGAATCACTAAATCTAGCTTTTACAGCACTGAATATTTCATCAGCAGGGTGCAGAGACCGGACGTTTGCTTTGAAGCCCCATACGCAACAGGGTTGGCTGTCATTTTAGACACACGTCTGGTAGTCCCCTGCTTTATTTGAATGGCGGGTTGCTCATCTGTATCGTATCGGTTGGCCATCATGGTGCTCCGCAGTTTCCATGCTGTTTATTCTCAGTGGTGCCGTGTGTCCAGTCACCGTACACTTTAACCACTGCAGCATGCAAACAGTTCACAAACTGCACTGTTTCAGAAACCCTGCCACCCTTGGCCAGAAAGTCAATGGCCAACCCATGACAGCTATGGTTGATATATTTGCAGAATGCCTACATGTCACTTTATATGCCCACCAAGCCAGCTCACGATACGTGCCGTATTTCATTGGCTACGTGCTGCCGACTTCAAAAGTAGGTGGTTGTCATAATTATGTGACCCTGTAGAAGTCTGTAATCTAACCATGAAGAGTTGGTGGTTTCGCTTACTGGGAGTGTCTCCAACAAAGGTTCTTCTTCAGAGCTCCCTTAACTTGTTGGTTCCTTAAACTATAAATGAAAGGGTTAAGCAGAGGGGTGAGAATTGAGTAGACAATGGTTACAGTCCTATCCTCCTCCACAGACACTGATGAAGATGAACGGAAGTAAGTGGCAAAAATTGTTCCAAAGTACAGTCCAACAGAAGTGAGGTGAGAGGAGCAGGTGGAGAACGCTCGATGCCTTCCTGAGGTTGAGGGAATCATTAGAATGGTTTTGAGGATCCTGATATAGGAGACCACCACAAAGACAAAGGGGCTCATTGCTACTAGAGAGCCTTCTGTGAATACGAGAAGATCATAATTGGTTGTGTCAGAGCAGGATAGAGCTAGTATGGGAGGGAGGTCACAGAAATGTTTATGTATATTGTTGGGACCACAGAAAGACATAGCAGAAACAATACAAGTATGGAGGAGAGAATGAAAGAAGGCGAAGATCCAAGTACTACCAATAAGGGCCACACAAGTATTCCTGTCCATGATTATCATATAACGAAGAGGATTGTTAATGGCAACCAGTCGGTCATAAGCCATAATGGCCAGAACAACGCACTCCAAACAACCAGTATGGTGCAGAAAGAAGAGTTGGGTCATGCACCCTTTAAAAGAAATGGCTTTTTTCTCCAAGAGGAGATTAGCGAGCATCAGGGGAACAGTTACTGAACTGAAGCAAATGTCTATAAAAGAAAGATTCCAAAGAAAGAAATACATCGGAGTGTGGAGTTGTGGGTCAGTAGTGATTACGTAGATGATTAGAGAGTTTCCCAGAAGTGTTACCATATAAATAGTGTAGAACAACGCAAAGAGAGGGACTTGCTGATTGGGATCCTGAGACAAACCCAAGAGGATGAACTCCGTGACACGAGATACATTCTGGTTTCCCATTGGTCATTTGCAAATTCACTGTGGAAAGAATAGAAATATTTGAATGTGGAGCAGGACAGTGAGTGACAATAATTCATGGCTTGATGGTCATTTTACAGTATTTATACAGATAATGTATAAATGATCCATGCGAAGGGGGAATTAATGGTTGAAGTTGAAAGGATGGTGTGGCAAAAATCCAACAGGTGTATGTCTGGTACAGGTGTGTGGGTAAAAGGGTTATCTACAAAACAGCTTTTCCAAGGTATCAGACACTTACAGTGACTACAGGACCCCCATATCTTCCAACTACACCCCAAAACCCAATATAATAAAGCTGCCACCACCAAGCCAATTTCATCTGTAATAATCTTCTGGACGCCTTTGGTTATCCTGAGCTTTAAAGATCATACACAACCCCAACATACGATAAAATATCTCTAAGGTAGCGTAGAAGGTTCATAGGAGCACAGAGACTGAACTTAATAACCTAATATATTTATTATGTATAGGAACACGCTATATATATATATATATATATATACATATATATATATATATATAATATAATTATAAATATATATACAATGCTATACAGGAATAACAAATTAGGAATTTCTATACCACCCAGCTGTGGCAAACTATTTATGACACGTTGGGGCGGCACAGGTAAGTTAAAGTTAGTTTTGGACAAAGATGAGGGGATGGTTAGGCTGGAAGCTTGAGATGACAGATGTGGCCAGGTGTTGTATTGTTGGGGGCTATGTAGGCCGGGTCAAGATGTTGAATTGAATTCTGAAGGACATGGGGAACCAATGTAAAGATTTTCATGGCCAGTTAAGAGTGCGTTTCTGAAATCAAGATGGGACGCAATAAGTGAATATATTATGACTAGCGTATTGCCCGTCAAAAAATGACGGCAATCAGATGTGTATGTTTTAAAAGTTGTTTAGTTATTAATATACATCTGGAATTGTAAGGTAGCTAATGTTGTTTTCTGTGTACTACTGAAATATAGAAATCAAATTAATAAATGAATTTACGTATTTTTATGCATTGTGTTGAAGAGCTGGCAATCTGTGTTGATGTTGCTGCAGCATTAGTGGTGTGATGTGCAGTGTAAGCGTGATGAACATGTGCAGTGTAATAGTGTGCGTGCGCGATCCGAAACCGTTAGCGTAGCTGTGTACTTCCGCATTATCCTAAAATGGCGGATAATGTGTGGTATGCGTCTTAGCGGATTATCGGTACGTGTTTTCCGTGGTTATAGTGCTGTCGCCTGGTTTTAGTTTTGTTCATGCGGCATTTTTTCTGCGGCGCTCATTGCCAAAGTACTACGTTTTAACAGCTCTCATCGCTGTGCGAGGCTCGCCGGGCAATGATCACCTGCGGCGCTCATCGCTAAGCCCGCTAAAGTACTACGGTTTAACAGTAAATATGGTCAAATGGTCAAATGACGGTCACTAAAAATTAAATGTAGTGAAATTTGTTTGCCACACAACATGACGCTACATTTGTCCCTTTTTTTTTTTCTTAAAATAAATACAAATCAAATTTTTTTACATTTTTTTTTTGTAACTTGCAACATATTTCACTTCAAATACATTGGTTTAGGCAGGAAATCCGATGTTGCGCGAGACAAAGTCGTTAAATCTGTGTTAATGCGTAAATCTGTAATTGTGTTTCGTAAAATGTACTCGCTACTGTCTTTTTACTCATTGCGCGGTTAATCCGCATCCTTTATCTCGTTGTTTTTCAAAGACATACGTCTGTGACTGTGTTTTACGCAGTTCGTAGTAGTATAGCCTCGTTTTCATTTTTTTCGGCGGCCATTTTTTTCTTGCTTAGCCGATTTTCGATCTTTGTAACTCGGCTAAATCGATCTAAATTGCAGTTCCAACTCCCTTCCAGACGTCCTGCCTGGTTCCCCATGCTGTAAGTGACTTTTGTTTTATTTTTTAGTGTGTATTTAGTGTTTTTTTTACTGTTTTTGTTCCGCCGCTTATCTCGTAATTTTTTTCACCTCATATTTTTTTTCTAAGTGCTACGATTTAATGGCTCGCCTCGCTTCACAAGGCTCGCCTGCAATGGGCGCCTGTGGCGCTCATTGCCAAAGTGCTACGATTTAATGGCTGCGCGAGGCTCGCCGGGCGATGAGCGCCTGGGTCGCTCATCGCTAAGTCGTACACACTACACAACAGAGCGGTTTAACGGCTCGCCTCGGTGCGCGAGGCTCACCGGGCGATGAGCTCCTGCGGCGTTCATCGCTAAGTCGTACGCACTACGCAACGCAGCGTGACGACAAATCGTAGTTAGACAATTATAATATGTGATTTTGTTTAAATGAAGATGCGACCAAGAAATATTTGGGTTGTGATTGTTGTTTAAGGTGGGGGTATTGTCTTGTGCTGGAAATGTGATAGAGGATTTATTAAAAAACTCAAGACATGAATGGAGTGGTTAGACAAACCATGAGAGTAGTGTTGATCAGGCCAAGAGAGCTCTAGTAGAAGTTAATTATGAGCTTTGTCAAAGGCAGTAGAAAGGTCCAGAGGGGTAAGTATGGAGACGCGTCCTTTTGGTTTGTCTATGAGATGCAATTTTACTGAATGTGGTTTCACTACATTGTGGTGTAAGGAGACCAGATTGCCGAAGGTAGAGCAGAACATCACATGACTGGAAGTGACTTGAACTATTATAAAGAAGTTGGTCTGTAGTTTGTGACACGTTTTTGTCATATCTTGTATATAGATGGTCATACTACTTAAGAAGAGCAGTTGTAGAGGGAGGGTTTGTGGAAGATATGTTTCATAGGTTTGTGAAGAGCTAGGTAATGGGGGAGTCTCGGGGTATAGTGAGACTGAAGGCTAGCAGATGGTCGTCCAAGAGAAAACAGGGAACATTGGAAAAAAGAAATACCATCTGGGTGTATCAGATATTGAAAGGGATTTGGGAGCTTGTGGACAACCACCTAGGTAACAGCGCTCAGAGCCAAGCAGCAGCTGCAAAGGCAAATAAAATATTAGCATGTATTAAGAAGGGTATAGAAGCCAGGGAAGCAAATATAATTCTGCCACTATACAAATCTCTAGTACGCCATCATTTGGAATATGGAGGACAATTTTGGGCACCACTTCATAAAAAGGACATTTTAGAGCTGGAAATGGTACAGAGAAGGGCAACAAAACTAATGAGGGGAATGGAGGGGCTAAGTTATGAAGAAAGACTAACCAAAGTACACTTATTTTCTCTAGAAATGAGCCCCCTAAGAGGAGATATGATTACCTTATATAAATACATTCAGGGTCAGAATAAAGATTTGTCGGGGGAGCTTTTTGTGGCAAGAGGTTTCCAACTGACAAGATGACATCCCTTGAGGTTAGAAGTAAAAAGATTCCACCTTAAAGAAAGAAAAGGTCTCTTCACAGTAAGGGTGGTTAATCTGTGGAATTCTCTACCAAAGGAGGTGGTGACAGCGGATTCGATAGATAACTTTAAAAGGGGACTGGATTTATTTCTAATTAAAAAAGGGAATTCAGGGTTATCATGGATAATTAGAGAGGCAGTATTGATCCAGGGAGAAGTCCAGTCGCCGTTGTCTGGGATCAGGAGGGAATTGATTTTTTTTTTATCCAACTAATTAATTAATAAATAATCTGCATATTGCAGATCAGAGGAGATCTTAAAAGGTTGAACTTGATGGACTGAAAGTGTTTTTTCAACCTTAAATACTATGTAACTATCACCCAGGAGGAAATAAAAAAGATCGAATCTATGGTAGCTCGGAATCAAAATATGAAATCAATTAAAAGTCGACCCAGGAGATGGCAGACGACTATCTCTCAAGAAGAATGAAGATGGATGGAATTGATTCCAAAAGAAAAGAAAGAAAAATAGAGTTAATTGTGGGACTTCACTAGATGAAACAAGCAGAAGAGTCGGACTCTGGTGCCTCTCATCTGTTTCACAAGGCGAAAGTGCCCCTGGAGAGGTAGGATGAAGAGCTGGGGGTAGATATACATTAATTGCATAAATAATGATCATTGTAGAGAGCGCATGAGTAGGGGGGTGCGCTTCATGGGTAGATCAGTCATTGTGGATACCGGTTAGGCGAGACAGGCGCTTGGCCTGGGCTGGGAGAGATGTCCTCAGTGGCTACTTAAACAATGAAGGAGAGTGGGGAAGATATTTTGAAGAGCGATTGGCGACAGAATTCTGAGAAAAGAAAAATGTTTGTGAGAAAGAGGAACAAGAGAAGGATTTGGGTCATTTGTGTTGTATATTGTGTATATTTTCATAATGTTATACAGTTTTATGCACACATTACCTATAAGATCCAATTACAATACAATATCATAACTCAATCCCAATAATACCGCACAATAAAAAAACAAAAAAAATGTCAATTATATCCTAAAGACAAATACAAATTTACATTTCTATATTGTAATGTCTTCCAAGACTAGACTTTAGCGCTCCCGTCCATAACGTATCTTTATCTAACAAATGTGATTCCTTTTTGCAGTTACATCTGTCCCGGACAGTTTAGTTTTTATACCATGAAGACGTTCTATAAAAGTGATTTCTTACACAAAATAATCTTATAAATGTGTTTTCTGCGATGGATCAGCTGCTAATATTACTATTCATAGAGCGACTATGGCGGCCTCCACACAATGCGACGAGTTATTTAGATTCATACCGTTACCATTAATGGCCTCAGTATGGTGCAGATACCCCGGCGGGACGGGATTTGCAGAGTATTAAGTAACCCGTCTGTTATATCGCCGGATGGATTTCCATTTTGGGATCAATTCTAAACTGAAGTTATCGAGATCTGCTCCTAATTCTTGAAATAAAATAGTTTTTTATATAATCTTTGTTGGCTGCATCGATTCAAATTGTATTAATGGCTCATTAATATATTGTCCCAAATATTATTTATATCCTTACAAAATTGTTTTATATGATCTTTATATTTAGACAGAAATATGATTTTTTATAAGTGTCTCTCTGGTTCTTCAAAAACATTTAAATTTCATTCTGAAAAGCAAGAAACGTCTAAAGAAATAATGGGTCTAAACAATAACGGATTCTATGAGCATGCCCGGGCTTCAATGGCTGCCATATTACAAAAATACTGTAAAAATGTGATTAAGAAAATAGTAACAGGATTTTCATGGTCACGTCGCAATTAAAGATTCTTACTTTCATTTTTACACAAATAAAATAACCGCTCTTAGTCCAGACCTTCTTATAAGAAACTCTTCTATATAATAATATATAATAATATAATGTTATGTTACTAAGGTTTCATTTTTTATATTTATTTTGATAGAAATGTTATCAGAGCCAATATGGACCAAACAAATATACACCTAGAACATGTGATTATTATATCCTAAAGTGTTTTTTAGGTGTAATAAGTTAATATACAGATTTTAAGTGTATACTACAAATACATTCTACCATAAATATTAATAAACTAATATATATATATAATTTCTTTTTTTTTTATTAAGATTATTATTAGATTTCTCAAACAACAAAAATACACAAAACAAACAAGACCAAGCCTGGTAATTTAAACAGGAATATAAAGCATTATTTTACATTAACAAGGGTCGAAAAACCAGAAAAGCTAAACACAGATATAGCCTCATTCACACCACAGTCATAACCTGTATTAGTACCCAGGTGAGGGTCCAAAAAAGTCTCATCTAAACTTATTTTGTTAAGCGATCACGATTCTAAAATCCAGTCCCAAACCGACCATTTAAGTTTGTGTTGATTAATAATTTTGTCAGATTCATAGAGATTTTCCAAACCTCTAATATAGTTAATGTTTTGATTTACTTCAACTCAACTGGGAGGGTTGGGTTGTTTCCATCTGCGAATAATGGCGGATTGCACTGTGGAACAAATCTGAACAATTAACGCAAGTTCTCAAGGTTTTAAGAGCGTCCGAAAAAATATGTAATAGACAAAACCCATAAAGGGTTAATAAAAAGGACAATCCCACCAAATGTGGAGTTGATTGCCAATGCCCCCACAATTTCTCCAACACAATTTATCTTTGATGTCATGGGAGATTTGGTAAAGTTTAATATATACCATCTATTTAAGGTCTTGAAATATACCTCCCTTTGGCAGCATTTTTGATAAATTTATTAGTAACTCTGAAAGCTTTTTCCCAACAAGTTAGGGGAATTGAAGCGGTAAAATCCTGCTCCCACAACATTGAAGAGGCAGATTTCGTTTTCTCAATGTTAGATGGAATAATATGAAAACATTTAGAAATTAGGTGGGAAAAGTCCATTTTTTGAACAAGCAATTTGACCGCAGTCAACTGCTTGGAAATAACTTTATAGGTTATATACTTATCTGCCCATATTTTTATTTGGTCATAACCAACAAAAGTTTGTAATACCTAATTTTTCTTTAAATTGGGAAAAAGGAAGAAGTTTTCTATCACAAAAAAAAATCACCAAGTATCTGAGATGAATTAATTAAAAAACTAGAATTTATAGTTGTTTGAATTGATTTAATAATACTAGAAATTGGAGACCGTAAACTAGGAAAAGGAATATATGACTGCTTTTTGTTGATACGTTGCCAAAAAAATTGATTTGACTTAACTAAATATTAAATATTTGGCAGAAATGTTTTCATATATATAATTTCTTATGGGGCCAATACTCAGTGATACAGTAAATATAACATTTATTTGTATTCTTATTAAGAAGACGTTGGTTCTCAGACCTTGGATGGATCTGTTCTATGGAACAACTATAAAAAGATTTATCCTCCACAAGTTCTCCAGAATCTCACCTTATAGTCCAGACCTGTAATTCTAAATCTTCTCTCACTTGGTACAATATGTAATAATTACAGAGTACTTGCCACAATATCTGGATCAGGGAAGATCTCCAGGGTCCTTGTCAGGTTTATGTACGATACGTGAAGTAAAGGAGCTGAGCTGCCCATGTCTGTGGGTCTATATTTATACCTTTTGTATCCTACAAGAGCACCCAGGGGGGCATACCTTGTTTATCCTACAAGAGCACCCAGGGGGGTATACCTTGTTTATCCTACAAGAGCACCCAGGGGGGTATACCTTGTTTATCCTACAAGAGCACCCAGGGGGGTATACCTTGTGTATCCTACAAGAGCACCCAGGGGGACAGGAATGGTATTTGTGTAATTGCCGGCACCTGGTGGGATTGCTCTTTGGTTATTAATGGATAGTATCTCGGCTATCACCATAATGTATAATGGACGTCCCATGTCTCTATCGTCCAAGTCCTAACTCATCTCAAACATAACAACATCACAGAGATAGGGACGCCATATATATGTAGCACCCAAATACTAGAAAGGTCGTACCTCGTGTTTTACCCTTTGGTAGATACATATCACTGTTACTTATTTTCACTGTGGGACAAACAGAGATGAACTAAGGTATAATGTGCCTTTCAAAAAAGCAGCCCTATTAAATTCCAAGCCCGTAGCAGGCTTTAAATTCGGCCGCGTTACATAGCTATTAAATTGAACAAGGCCGCGAGCTACAGGCTGGAGACGCAAACCCGTAAACCATCCTTGAGCATGTTGGATGTGCGGCCGTGAACATGATCAATTAGTCAAACCTGTAGTTACAGGTTTAGATGGAGCCAATGGCAAAAGAGATCGTCATCATTACGCCACTGAAAATTGGAGGTTAGATTTCAAAGCCTTACGGGTTTCAATTACGAGTTACGAGCAGACCCGCAATCCAGATATAATACAATATTGATAAATCAGTAAATATGATATTCTAGTCCATGCAAGTGCCATTATACAGTGCCTTGCAAAAGTATTCACCCCCTTGGCATTTTTCGGGTTTTGTTGCCTCACAACTAGAAGTAACACGGATTGTTTGAGGATTTGCATCATTTCATTTACAGAACCTGCCACAACTTGGAAGATGTTTTTTATTTTTTTTATTTTGAAGCAAACAACAAATAGGACAAAATAACAGAAAAAGTCCCTGTGCATAACTATTCACCCCCCTAAAGTTAATACTTTGTGGAGCCAACTTTTGCGGCAATCACAGCTCCAAGTCGCTTTGGATAAGTCTCTATGAGCTTGCCACATCTTACCACTTGGATTTTTGCCCATTCCTCCTTGCTGCTCCAGCTCCTTCAAGTTGGATGGTTTGTGCTTGTGACCAGCAATCTTTAAGTCTGACCACAGATTTCCTATTGGATTGAGGTCTGGGCTGTGACTCGGCCATTCCAACACATTTACATGTTTCCCCCCCTTTAGCCGTGTGTTTGGGGTCATTGTCCTGCTGGAAGGTGACCCTACGTCCTAGCCTCAAATCACACACAGAGGGGTGCAGGTACAAGAATATCCCTGTATTTAGCACCATCCATCTTTCCCTCAACTCTGACCAGTTTCCCAGTCCCATCCCCACAGCATGATGCTGCCACCGCCATGTGTCACTGTGGGGATGGTGCTCTTTGGGTGATGTGTTGGGTTTGCGCCAGACATAGCATTTTCATTGATGGCAGAAAAGTTCAATTTTAGTCTCATCAGACCAGAGCACCTTCCTCCATATATTTTGGGAGTCTCCCACATGCCTTTTCGCAAATTCAGAACGTGCCATTTTAGTTTTTTTGCTGAAAGTAATGGTTTTCTTCTGACCACTCTGCCATAAAGCCCAACTCTATGGAGCGTACGGCTTATTGTCGTCCTATGTACAGATACTCCAGCCTCTGCTGTGGATCTCTGCAGCTCCTCCAGGGTTACCTTAGGTCTCTGTGCTGTGATTAATGCCCTCCTTGCCCGGTCCATGAGTTTTGGTGGGCGGCCGTCTCTTGGCAGGTTTGCTGTTGCGCCATGTTCTTTCCACTTGGTTATGATAGATTTGATGGTGCTCCTGGGGATCATCAAAGATTTGGATATTTTTTATAACCTAACCCTGACTTGTACTTCTCAACAACATTGTCCCTTACTTGTTTGGAGAGTTCCTTGGTCTTCATGGCAGTGTTTTGTTAGTGGTGCCACTTGCTTAGGTGTTGTAGCCAAACAGGTGTGTATATGTAATGACAGATCATGTGACACTTAGATTGCATGCAGGTTGACATCATGTCACTAATTATGTGATGTCTGAAGGTAATTGGTTGCACCAGAGCTTTTTACGGGCTTCATAACAAAGGGGGGTGAATACATACTCACATGCGGAATTTTCGGTTTTCTATTTCTAAAAAAGTAGTTTTATGTATATATTCTTCTTATTTCACTTCACCAACTTAGACTATTGTTTTCTGATCCACCACATACAATTCAAAGTAACAAAACATTGAACTTAAGGCTGTAATTTAACAAAATAGGTAAAAAGTCACGGGGGTGAATACTTTTGCAAGGCACTGTATATATTAACACATTAATTGCCGGGATCGATATAACACAGAAATTAAACAGAAATAAAGTATTTTATATTGCATATTTGCTGGCTTGAGGATGTTGTGCTATTAATTCTAACACCTAACTTGACTTTCCCTGTCATTATATGTACAGTAGTGTGTGTATATTTGCATTTACAGTGCTACGGATAGGACTTGTGTGTAACCTCTTTGTGGGTCCTCTCTAGTACCCGTTGGCTTTTTGACTCCATTTGCGGGTTACGGGCTGGAACGTTAGTGAATTCGTGGCAATTTAATAGCGATTTGCGAATGTAATAGTTACGGGCTTGACAGATTAAAGGATTTATGACTGCAGAGTTCATATTCGACAGTTTGCAGGTTGCTTCACCGGGCCAATTTAATAGCGTAAGTCTTGCGAGCTACGTTACGGGCCACGGCTTTACACGTTGGGGGGATTTAATATGGCTGTAAACCCAAGGGATGTCCGAACAGAATGGCTATAAAAACACCATGTGGAAAACTCTAGTGGAATTAATTTATGAAAATAAAAAATGAAAAGACAGCAAACAGGATAACCTCATATGATGCATTATGAACCGGGGGCAAGATGGAGGAAGATAAACAACTTAATTGTGAAACCTTGGTATTTATATCTGGTGAAGACCCAAGCCCTAGATTGTCAAAATCAGCAACATTAACATACAGAAGGGAAATAATATTACAGATGTGGTAACATATGGTTATTTCCAAGAAACAAAAGCCATAAATTCCAAACAGGTTAACAGCGTCCCAAAGAATGTTTTGTAGTGGCCATTGTAAGACTTGCCGTGACAATATTCCTAGAAAACAATCTGTAGATCCAAACGCAGGTATAATTTATCCAATCAAGGAATTATTTAACTGCAAAACTATGAGAGCAATTTATGCCATAAAATGTGTTTTTGAAAATCTCTATGTAGACAAAAAGATCCGGCAGCTTCGCCTCCGAGTATTGGGACATATATGGCACTCATCGCAAGACATCTGAGATCTGTTCATACCAACGAGTGTAATGTACTTACATTCTGTATTGTTGAAAAGGTAAAATTTAGACCACGTTGAGGAGATTTGACCACCTGCTTCTCCAGAGAGAATGCAATTAGATTCACAGTCTCCAAAAGGTCTTAATTAGGGCTTCACATATAGTGTGTTTTTACAAGGAATAATATTTTCCTTTTTTATCTCACGTTTTAGTTTTTGACAAAAATTATAAGATTGATTCTCTCCCCTCTCCAAAAAAAATGAACGCAAAAATTGATAATTTAATATACTGTATTAAATAAATTGCTCTTAGAGGAAATGTTGTACTTCCTTTATTTAAAGGATACACTTTAGTAAATGCATACTTTTTTAATACACAGCCAACACGTGCTACCTTTATGATCTAGTCTTTGAGATAGCCGTTTGTTACGGTGAAACAGCTTTTTGGCTTTTCTTTGAGGGATTCGAGACTGGGAGGGATGTTTCTTGATGCCAAATCAATTTTGATATATTTTAACTGAACTATTGAGGGAACAATAGACCTAGTTGCCTATTGATAAAGCCGGGAATAGTTGTCTAGAGGGCATAAAGAACCCAATAAAAGGAATAGTGCAAGTTATTCATTGAGTGAATTTACTGCTAATGGTGGGAATACGAGAAAACTATAAGATCCCATAAAAGAAAACTGAATGTACAATAAACAGAGCAATCCGACACTTCCTTATTTAAAGTGAGCTATAATCAAATTCCATGAGCAGGGGCCCCACACAGCCCTGGATTAGAGGATTTTATTTTTGTGCACCTGTGACTCACCTGTGTGTAGCAGAGATATACTTAAATCCAGGACTGTGTGTGGCCCTCAAGGACCAAACTTGTGCATCACTGTTCTAAAGGGATATTTAAAGGGAAGAGTTTCTGTATTATCAGCAAGGGATAAGTGTGTTTGAAAATTAGGGATTATAGTAAGCTTTGGGGCTTCATCATTATGAGCCTTGAAGACAAGGAGGAATCCCTTGAGGATCATAGGGTTTAGTGATTGTCTAATCATATTTCTTTTTTTTTGTATTTTAAGCGCCACTTTTTTTTTCAAGTTTTCTGTTATAATTTTTCAAAATTAATATTTACAAAGTACTCACCAGATGTTTAGAAACTTTCAATATCAGGGAAGATCTCCTCATAGGTCCTTATCAGGTTTATGTACAATACCTGAAGTAAAGGAGCTGAGCTGCCCATGTCTGTGGGTCTATATTTATAACTTGTTTATCCTACAAGGGCTCCCAGGGGGGGTATACCTTGTGTATCCTACAAGAGCACCCAGGGGGTATACCTTTTGTATCCTACAAGAGCACCCATGGGGGTATACCTTGTGTATCCTACAAGAGCACCCAAGGGGGTATACCTTGTGTATCCTACAAGAGCACCCAAGGGGGTATACCTTGTGTATCCTACAAGAGCTCCCAAGGGGGTATACCTTGTGTATCCTACAAGAGCTCCCAAGGGGGTATACCTTGTGTATCCTACAAGAGCACCCAGGGGGGTATACCTTGTGTATCCTACAAGAGCACCCAAGGGGGTATACCTTGTGTATCCTACAAGAGCACCCAAGGGGGTATACCTTGTGTATCCTACAAGAGCATCCAGGGGGGCAGGAGTAGTATTTATGTAATTGCCGGCACCTGGTGGGATTGCTCTCGGGTTATTAATGTATAGTAGTCTTGGCTATCACCATAATGTATAATGGACGTCCCATGTCTCTATCATCCAAGTCCTAACTCATCTCAAACATTACAACTAAAAAGTTCATAGTGCAGTGATAGGGAACCTGTTTCACAACAAAAGCCATATATATATATATATATATAGGTAGTACCCAAATCCTGGAATGGACATACCTTGTGGTCAACCCTTTTGGTAGATACACATCACTGTAGCTTATTTTCATTGTGGGACAGACAGAGATGAACTAAGGTATAAAGTGAAGGAGGGTCATGGTTTGTCATCCACAGAGTAGGATAGGAAAGATAAGGAGATTGTTCTATGGCCACATGCGGCCTACGGCATACATTGCACAACAATCCATTGAGGGAAAAGACTAATGCCTCCATTCCATGGTTCCCGTAAGCATTAAGCCGAATTAACTTCACTCGTAAGTCACCACCAAGCAATGACATCACACGTCTAAATCTAACCTCTGAGAGAAGACATCAGAGTGCTCAAAATGCCTCTAATATTATAAGCCTGAGTGCCTGTTCCATAACTATTTTGCAAATAATGTATGAGTTTAATTCCAGTGGTAAAATTGTTTTACTTGCTGTGAAGTGCACACAGCAGCATAAATAAAAAGCTAAATAAAACAAGGGTTTTGCACCCAATAAGTTAAAGAAACAGCCCAAAAAACAAAAAAAAGTCCACTTTAACTGGTAGATGTGGAGGCTCCTGGATCATCCTCCTGCCTCAGTTTTTTGGCCACAAATTGGTCAAGGGTCCCTTGTCTATGCTTCTTGCTGCTATCCAGCACATGGTGGTAGCAAGACATCCCTCCAAGCACAATGTGCCTTGCATTCCTGCTTCTTGTTGCATCAGGATCATTGGCCACCAGCTCATCCATTATGTCATTGACCTGATGCAATGCCCTGTTTAGGAGCTCCGAGGAAAGTTCTTTTGGAGGCCCAGTGTCCGAGTTGCTGGTTTCCTGAGGTTCCTACGTGCCATGTTATAGCCAGTTGCTCAAGGTCCTTCTAAATGCCCGATGTCCTGAGCATCTGTTTCTCCCAGTCCAACCGTGTTCACAAGGTCCACTATCTCTGCTATGATGGGCTCTTGCAGTTGCACATCCTCACACAGCTCTGGGCAGATCTTTTCCAACACAGCCTTGAAGCACTGCTGTGTTACCTCCTTCCAGAAACGATCAATGTTGGAGACAACCTTCATACTACTTTCAGAAGTCCAACATTGATTGCTTGCCCTGGCGGTCTGTGTGTTCAATCAGCTGGCGGAATGTGCAGCAGAGATAGAAGGCCTTGAAGGTGGCAATCACCCCCTGGTCCATAGGCTGGATGAGCGACATTGAGTTGGGCGGCAGGAACAGGATCACCACATGAATGCAGGGGGGTAGCTCAGCCAAATTAGTCGGGTGGCACGGTGCATTTTCCATGGTGAGTAGCGCTTTCTCCTCCAGTCCCTTGCATCGTAAATAAAGCTGCACGGAAGGGCAGAAATAGTCCGTGAACCACTCGCTAAAAATATCCCGGGTGATCCAGTCCTGCTTGCCGGACTTGCTAATGCCCCTCATTGCCCTCTGTGTCTGGGAATGATAGAACAGCAATGTCTTTATACAGAAGTCACCACGAGCGTTCCCACCCACAAGAAGGGTCAGCTTGTCTTTCTCCGCTTTAAAGCCTGATGCTCTCTTCTGCTCCCTGGAGATGAAAGTGCGGCTTGGCATCCGCTTCCAGAAGTGCCCAGTTTCATCCACATTGAAGATAAGCTCCGCTGGATAGCTCCCTCTTTCCACGAGGTCCTTGGAAAGGCCGCAGAAGCCTCGGTGTGCCAACTTGCCGCTTAACTGGTGATCGTAATATTGTAGAGGTTTTGCCTTTTCTTAAAGTGGTCAAACCAACCTCTACTTGCTGCAAAACTCTCCGTCACATCTGGATCTTGACTGTGGATGTGGGCTTAAATGCTCTTTGCCTTCATCATAATGGCTTGGCAGAGAGTCATGTAACTCCAGCTCATCGTCTATACAGATGGACAGCCTCTTCTCCATCTTCTCAAGGGCATAGGACCTGGTGGGGGTGATCTTCTTGGCCGAAAAAGCAGTGCTGGTCGTTGCTGAAGTGCATATCTTATACTTGTTTTTGAGGATAGTGCGGATGGTGCGGATGGTGGAGGTAGGCAGATGGAGATCTGCCCCGATATCCACCTGGCTCTCTCCTTTCTCCAGGTGGTCCAGCACTTTAATCTTGACATCCAGTGGGATAATCTGGTGCTTGCCCTTAGCTTGCTCCTCTTTGCACTCAGACATCTGTAAAACAGTACAAAAAATGCAATGAATGTAGATTTCATTAGACATCTAACAATCACATTATGCAAAACAATGGAGTGATGACAATACAGTATTCTGCACCGTACCTTGCCACTGGATGTAGTCTCCAGGATATGGGGATCCCTGCTGGCAATGGCTCTGTCCACCATGACTTTCTCTCCCTTACAAAAAAAACAACATCAATGTAGATTTTATGAGAAAATGAACACTTACATTATACAACACAATAGACCAATGACAATACAATATTCTGTACCTTGCCAGCGGATGTTCTCTGCAGGATTTGGGGTCCCTGACAGGAATCACTCTCTCCAGATGTGACTCTATCTGCATTACCCCCCTAAAAAAGACATTTTAATAGACAATTAACAATTAATAATTACTAATTATTTAACAATCACATTATTAAAAACAAGGGAGCAAAGAAAGTATTCTGTACCTTGCCAATGGATCTTCCAAGTTGGATTTTTCTGTCTCTCTCTCTCTGGGTCTCTCTCCCAGAAAATGGTGCCCCAGTTAACGCGGTCACGCTCTTTACAGCTTCAAACTTTGTTGTTTCTATATCAAATCCAATGATGGTATCTGTATTTTGTTCCTACATTAGAACAGCGATGTCTGTTTGTTTGAGACTCGACATGCAACTGAATTATCTTATGTGACAGAGTGATGCAAGGGGGTTGTATCAGACACAGACCTCTCTATGCCCAAGGGGTCTGAAATAGTTAACTTGACTGAGCAGTTTGAATAGCTACAGCTGAGTAGAGCTGATTTGAGACTGTTACTGGAATTCGGGGTGGGGCTCTTTGACTGCAGTTGGCTGGGTAGGTTATATTTATGTTATATTTATGGACTAGATGGTTAGGCTGGTCTTGTTAGCCTTGGTTGGCAGCCAACCTAGGAGAAGGAAAACTCGGATTTAAAACCCGGGCAGATGCAGCTTGTTAGCCCTGTAAGGCCATCCATCTAGAAGTAGGACACTCCATTATAATAACCTACAACTCTGGGACCTTACTGTCACGATTCAAGCTTGCTAGGCCATGACAGATGAACCCAGGGTATAAAGGGTGGGACCAGTACTGCACACACTGCATCTCACCTAAAAACTCCATTGCGTAGGCAAGGGGGATGTCTACATCTAGAGCAATCAACATTTTCAAGGCCTGCAGACATGGGAAAGCAACGAAACGACAGGTGGAAGATGTAACTGGAAGCCGCAGTCTCAATCCTGCATGTAGGGGGTTCAGGTGTATGGGTCGCCTGATGCTGACCAAGGAGACAATGGCATCGATCGGCAGAACCCTGAATGACCAAACAGCCTTCTCTAGGGACAGCACTTCTTGCTCCACATGGAAAAGGTGGCCTAAGGAAGCATTGTCTTCACTTCACCCAGTTGGCTAGCCGTGGTCAAGGGGCATCTCCAAATGCTGTCAAAACTCAGTAAAAAAGTTAAGGCTCACACCAGCCTCACAAGGTGTACTTGGACTGAAACTCGCATGTTGGAACATCAGAACTATTCTTGACACAACAGACAGCGGTCGCCCAGAATGGCGCACTGCTCTAGTAGCCCATGGACTATTAAGTTTGGCTATTGACATTGCTGCCCTCAGTGAAGTCTGCCTCCAAGAGGAAGAAAGCCTTCAGGAACATGGGGCAGACTATACCCTCTACTTGTCAGGAAAGCCAGAACATGAGAAATGTCTCTTTGGTGTCGCCTTCATGGTCAACAACCATATCACCTCCAAACTTGATAGCCTGTCAAAGGGTCACTCTGATCGCATCATTTTTATGCATCTCTCACTTCAAAACAAGCAGCATGCTACAATTTTCAGTGTCTATGCCCCAATCTGGATGCATCCTCAGTCCAAGCACTGGCATCTTATAGACTATATTCTGGTGTACCAGTGAGACCTTCTAGGTCTTGCTCACCAGAGTGATGCCAAGTGCAAAATGTAATATGGACCACCACCTGGTGAGTTGCAAACTTCAATCCTAAACCAAAGAGGAGAGGAGCCCTAAAGAAGAATTTACAGATCAGTAGGCTCCAGTCAGCTGAAGTGAAGGCCGACTTCCATGCGAATCTCCAGTCAAGACTAGAAGATTGTAGATGCTTCACGGATCCCTCCTCAGATGCTGTATGGGAACATCTCAAAACCAGCATCCTGCAGACCTCTGTAGAGGTCCTAGGTTTCTCCACAAAAAACAAAAACAAAGACTGGTTGACGAAAACAGTCAGGAGATCCATAAATCACTGTTGAAACACAGATCCACCCATCAAGCCCATCTCACTCAGCCATCTTGCCCTAACAAGAAAGCAGCCTTCTGTCTTGTGTGCATGTCTTATGTTCAGCAACTTACAATGAAAGCTTAGAGAAGTTCAGAACGAGTGGTGAACCAACCTTGCAGAAAAAAAACTCAGCATTATGCAGATGTCGGGAACAACAGAGGGTTTTATGAAGCCCTGAAAGCCGTGTATGGCCCTTCACATCTGGTCCAAAGCCCGTTGCGCAGTGCAGACGGTCAATCACTCCTTACATTGATTATGAACCAGTGGTCTGACCACTTTCAGACTCTATTCTGTGCCAACCGCATAGTTTCAGTCTCAGTGCTCCCTTGCATTCCACAACAAACCAATCAAAACAGAAATGGATAAAAAACGTACTCTCGAAGAGACTGTAAAAGCTATTGAGCAGCTAAAATATGGTAAGGCTGCAGAAGTTGATAGGATCCCAGCTGAGATCTGGAAAGAGGTGGCTCAGCCCTTCATGCTAAACTCCATGAGCTCTTTGTTTGCTGCTGGCGCCAAGGCAAACTGCCACAGGACCTTCATGACGCAATCATCATCACCCTGTACACGAAGAAGGGAGAAAAGTCAGACTGCTCCAATTACCAGGGGATAACTCTGCTTTCCGTCGCAGGGAAAATCCTTGCAAGAGAACTCCCTAACGGACTGGTGCTTACTATCGCAGAAGAACTCCTCCCTGAGAGTCAGTGTGGCTTTAGAGCCAACAGGAGCACCACTGACATGGTTTTTGTTCTCAGGCAGCTCCAAGAGAAATGCAGAGAACAGAACAAGAAACTTTGTGTGACGTTTGTCGATCTTACCAAAGCGTTCGATACTGTGAGCAGGAAGCGTCTGTGGCAAATCCTGGAATGTATAGGATGTCCTCCTAAGTTCCTCAACATGATTATCCAGCTATATGAAGACCAGTGTGGCCAAGTTAGGCACAACAACGATCTATGCGAGCCATTCCCAATAAGCAACGGCGTGAAGCAGGACTGTGCCCTTGCACCCACCCTATTCAGTATGATACTGCAAAGGGCCACAACAGATATCTGCATCCGACGGCAGTCTGTTCAACCTGAGGCAACTAAAGGCCCACACCAAGACAGTGGAGCAACTCATTCGAGAGCTACTCTTTGCAGACGATGCTGCCTTTGTTTCCCATTTGGCAACAGCTCTGCAGCAAATTACATCTTGCTTCGCTGAGTCTGCCGAGCTCTTTGAAGAAGACTGAAGTTCCTCACCAGCCCGCACCTCAGGAAGATTACGGTCCTCCTCGCATCACTATTGTCGAATCTAAGTCCAACAGTTTACCTAGCTGGGTTGCATCATCTCCACGGACGCAAAGGTTGACAAAGAAATTGACAACAGACTGGCAAAGGCAAATGGTGCATTCGGCAAGTTATATAAAAGGGTTTGAAACAACAAGCATCTGAACAAGTTTACAAAGGTACCAGTGTACGGAGCTGTGGTGCTGACCACCCTACAGTATAGTTCAGAGTTGTGGGTTACCTACCGCCACCACCTACGTCTTCTTGAGCAATTTCATCAATGCTGCCTCCACACCATCCTCAACATCCGCTAGAACAGGCAGGAGTCACTGGCATTGAGGCCATACTGTTGAAGAAGCAGTTGCGCTGGGCAGGACATCTCTAGGATGGGGGATGATCGGCTTCCAAAGATATATGGTGAGCTCACCACTGGCAATAGTGACAGAGGAGGACCAAAGAAAAGGTACAAGGACTCACTGAAACAGTCCCTTGATGACTGTCATATTGACCAAAGTCGATGGTCAGCTTTAGCTTCAGACCAAAAGGCATAGAGAAGTACCATTCACCAGGCTGTCTCCTCTTTCGAGACCACATGCAGGGCTGGTCTTGAGGACAAAAGGAGCATCCACTGCCGCACCCAATCGAGAACAAGTTTTCCTGTGCAACCACTGTGTCCGAGTCTGCCTGTCCCGCATTGGCCTCCACATCTATTGGCTTTCTGGTGACTGAGAACACCCCTCTTAAATCTTTGTTTGTGAAGCCAAGCCTATATTTACAGACTGCAACCTGTGTGAGGCTGATAAAGAGGAAGGAGGGTACAGTCAGTGTGGGCTGAAGATACTCACAGGAGTGTGTGCAGAATGTATGTGAAGAAAGAGAGAAACAAATAGAGGTGAATACTAAAGCTGGGAAAAGACAGAGAGACCGCAGCTTAGAGCTGATGGACGGCCTGCAACTGAGTGAAAACCTGGACTTTTTAAGGATACAGTCCAGTGATTGTGAATTAACTATTAAATCCTGGTTAATCTTGATTTATTGAGTCAGACAAATTTCTTACAGCTGATCAAGTAGCAACACCTGCTAATTTTTCCTATCTAATCCTTTACACAATGTTTCCTCGTGCCTTCTTCTTCCTCATAACCTCCTACCTTTTCCCCAGGCTTTTCTTTCTCGACTTTTCCACATCATGTCTCCAACATAACCATCTCACCTTCCATGCTCTCCTCCCCTCTTTTATGCTCCCATGAGCTACTCTCCTTCCTCCAGTCCCTATCTCCTCGCTCTTATAAAGGTCATAAGCAGAAAAAACTTTTTCAAGTCCTCTCTTTTCTCTCCTTCTGCTGGCTTCTGAAGATATATCTCCTAACCCAGGCCACTCACCTGACATTTCCATTTGCAGGTTATATTATCTGACCACTAGCGGCAGATAACATATTACATACTAGAGCCATCCACCTCACATGACTTTCTATCAGTTCCCTTCCCTATCCTACTAAATAAAAAACCTTTCTAACTTTGCACACATTCCTACCAAGTAAACTTCACTTCCTTCCTGACCTTCCTTGCTATTCCTTATCTCCTCTTACCCAGGTTTCTGTCTCTTCAATTCCCTTTAGATTGTAAGTAATGAGACTCCAGTCTTGTAGGTACTTTGGAAAAAATTACTTTTTTGCTCAAAACAGGGCCCTTCATTGTCTGCAGTTAGTTAACATTGGGCCTCATTAAATTCCAAGCAGCAGTTACAGAGCGATTAAATTGAACAAGTCCATATGTACATGTCTGAAGGCTTAAACTTGCAAACCCTGCTTCCATATGTAACATTTTAGTGCCTGATCATGATCAATGAGGCAAGTCCGTATGTTGCTGCTGAAACAGAGCCAATAGTAAATGAGACTGTTCATGACGTCAGTTAAAAGTGTGGTTTAAACGTCAATCAACTAGTGTTTCAAAGTCAGATATGCGTTCAGACTCGTAATACAGCAATGTGAACATCAGTAAAAATGAATTAAGAAACTGGTCTAGTTCATGTGGGTGGCCTGATATGTATTAACCCCTCGATTCACAAAATTGATATAACATGAAAATCAAACGTAAACATTTTTTTTTTATTGCAGATCTGAGAGCTTGAGACTGTTGTGCAATTCATTCTAATGTCTTACATCACTTTCCCCGTCTTCTAAAGTGCCATATTGTTTTTTTATTTGCATTTACAGTGCTACAAACAGGTGTTTAACTTCCTTGCGAGTCCTATCTAGGATTTTTGGCTACATTTGCCATTTGCGGGTTTGAAAGCAAGTGCGGCTTTGGGGAATTGTAGCAATTTAATATCGATTTGCAATTTTAGTGACCGTAACATTTGCGGGCTTGAAAGATCAAAGGCTTAGCTGAGCCGGAGTTACCATTTTGGCAACGGCAGTTGCTTTTCAGCCTGTAACCCGCACATTGTTTGCGGGTAGCTAAAAGGGGCTAATTTAATAGCAGTAACGTTTGAATGCTCCTTTACAGGCTACAGTAACAGTAATTTAATGAGGCCTATAGTATTCTTCCTTGTTCTTATCCCCTGTACAGAGCTACAGAATATGTTGGCGCTTTGCAAATAAAAGGCAAAAAATAAAAAGAATAATAAATAAACTACTTTTATTAAACCATTGATTTTCAAAACGTTATTGTTAAAAGTTCAAGAAAGAACTGGTATACAAGAAATAATTTGCATAACTGAAAATATAGAAATACTTACTGCCGTAATCTGAATGGTTCAAATACAAAACGATCAATATTTAGATATTGTCCAACCAGAGAAATATTAATCTTTGTTCAAGTGCTTTAAATAAAAAATTGTACATACATCTCAATATTGTGTCCTTCAGCAAATAAACGGCCAAACAAAATATATGATAAATTCAAAGCAATAATGTATTATGTTCATGACTTGATGATGGAAGATAGGAAAGCTGGTGTTACATGGACGGCATCTGAAACAATATTAATATGACCATATGTACTGTATTCTATTGTGTTAAACCCCAAAGTAACACATAATATTCATTAACCAACAGGCAGAGAAACGCGTTGTAAGTCTGAATTGTTTCTGGAGAAAACGTTTATAAGATTGTAATTAACCCGAATTATGTGCAATTTGATAACCTGAATAAAATGTAAAAAAATCTTCCTTAGAAATTGTTTATGAAATAAATAATTAAATTTGAAAGAAATATGTTCTTTTTTAGCCATTTTTACACAACAATTGATTTGTAAATAAATTATCTTTTAGTGCCTTCACAAGAGCCGCCTTCACCTGTTGGTTCCTCAGACTATAAATGATGGGATTCAGCACAGGAGTTATGGAGGAGTAGATCATGGAGACAGCAATGTCCAACTTCTGGGATGAACTAGATTTTGGCAAGAGATACATAAAGATGAGGGCTCCATAATATAGGACAACCACTGTAATATGAGAGGTACAGGTGGAGAAGGCTTTTTGTCTGCTGTCTGTGCTAGGGATCCGTAAGATGGCTGAGATGATGAACACGTAGGAGGCGAGGATGAAGACCAGACAGCCCACCCCAAAAACTGCTGCGGATATAGTAGTCAGAATATCATTGAGCTTAGTGTCTGCACAGGAAAGACGAATGAGAGGCTGGACCTCACAATACAAACGGTCTAGTGCGTTGGCCCCACAGAATGGGAGGCGCGATGTGAGAATGGTGTGGATTGTTGAGTTGAAGACCCCACTCAGCCAAGCCAACCCTGCAAGATTTAAACAAACTATCTTATTTACAAATATTTTATAGTGCAAAGGTCGACAGATAGCTACGTAGCGGTCCAATGCCATGGCAGACAAGAGTATACATTCTACATTGGCACAGAGAGTAAAGAGACAGACTTGTGCCATGCATCCGGTGAAAGAGATGACACAAGTGTCCTTTATGATATCAACCAATATGTTGGGTAATGTAATGGATGTGTAACACATTTCCACGAATGACAAGTTTGCCAGAAAAAAATACATGGGGGTGTGCAGATGGGGGTCCACTCGGATGGCTGTAATGATGAGGCTGTTACCAATCAAGGTCATGAGGAACATGGCCAAGAGGACCACAAATACCATGAATTTCAAGTTGGAAAAATGAAGCAGTCCCAGAAGGAGGAATTCAGTTGCCTGTGTTTGATTGTATTTGTCTTCTGTATTGCCATGGACAAGACCCATGGTAACACCAAATCCACCTGGAGAAATGACAGTATAATAAAAACAATATTTGCATAGCTACAAAGTTTTAATTGCAACATCAACACACTATACAGAAAACCTAAATCTACCCTGTGCTACATGGTCAGAAGACCCAGATACTGGACACACAAGCTCTAGAATGGTACAGTGTTAGCCACAGAGAAAGATAAACATGATGAGGAGATTTGATGCATTTTTATGGCTAACTGTGTATCATGTTGTCGTAATTGCGAGTTTGTCGGTAACGCTCGCAAAGCTACGGGCTTGTGCAATGAGCGCCAAGGCCTCCAAGTTGCAGGTTTGTCAAGGCCTGCAATGAGCGGCTAAGCGAAAGCCCATAAAGTAGAGGGGTGGTGGGGTTTGCAATGAGCTCCAAAGGCGTTTATCGCAAGGCCCGTAATTTAGAGGGGGGAGAGGCTCACAATGAGCGCCATAGGTGCTCATTGCGAGGCCCGTGATGAGCGCCGAAGGTGTTTATCGCGAGGCCAAAAAAAAAAAGAGGGGGGAGTTCTCAATGAACGACATAGTGGCTCACAAGATAGGCGGGGTGGAGAGGCTTTGAACAGCTTCTGAGTTACAGCCTTGGGCAAAAAATGGAGACGGTAAAAACCGAGTTACAGTCTTTTTTTAAAAAAATGGCGCCGATATTTTTTTTTAAGTTTGTAATTTGATTTTAACCACCGCCATTTTTTTTCAAGACAGTAACTCGGAAGTCGTTGGGAAGCCACCAAAAGACGCCAATTGAACAATAGCGATTTAAGCTTTAAGGAGAAAGTTTGTCTGTAACGCTTGCAAAGTTACGCCCTCGAGCATGCTCATCGCAAGGCCCGTAAAGTAGAGGCTAGTCTTTATTAATAATAATGATATCAATTATTAATTTATATATAACTTTTTTCCTAAAATGGACTCAAAGCACTTAGAATGAGAGAAAAGGAGAAAGAAAAAAAAAGAAAGTTGTAAATTATTGGAAGGAGTCGATAAAAAGAATGGTCTCCATCTCTGCTTGAAATATTAATGGCCTCTCTGATTGAGCATGGTAGAGAGTTCCAGAATCTCGGTGCTGCACATAAAAGCTCAGGACCAAGAGTACTATGTAGAGAATCCGGAGATGGTTAATATATTGTCACCTAAAGTTCTCAGAGCGCGAGCAGGGACAGAAAAAGTGATAAACTCATTCAAGAAGCTTGGCCATTCATCAGGGATATAGGAACTGGGGGGGGGGGGGGGGGCAATTTTTCAGACATTCAAATGGAATCACTAATGTAGTATATATATACAGTATATATATATATATATATATATATATATATATATATATATATATATATTGTAACGGTGTGGTGTCCAGAAAGGAAGCAAGGACAGATAACCTGCACTAGAATCCAGCAAGGGATCTACATAAGCAGAAGAATGAGTAGGGCTGTACATCCATGCTTGAACAGAAGGGGAGCGTGTGAGCTGCGGCCTAATCAAGCCAGTACACCTGATATAAGTCAGGAGGATTTAAAAGGCTGCGGTGTGAGCAGAGAGGGAGCTAGCTAAGTTCACAGGAGATAAGGAGCCTGGAAGAAAGCTTGAGCAGAGAGAGCTGTTTTTGAGAAGCTGCAATACTGAATGCTGGAGTGCTGTTTTTTTGGAGCTGCAAGTAAAAGGTCTTGCAGGATCTGCAAAGAAATCCTTATTAAGTACCTGTGGGACACTGCTGAGTTACCTGACTGGAGAAAGCTGCATGGCAGACTGAAGCTAGTGAGGAGACGGACACTCCATTTACCATAAGGTCAGAAACCTTTTACTTAAATTATTGTACCCCAGGGAAGAGGCTGAGTGCTTGTCCTGTTAAATTGAGGTGTTCCTATTGCAATATCAAAGGGTCCCTGGGGTGAAGCATATGGGAGAGAAGGGCGGGCCCTATGCTTCATCCAAGGTTATTTAAGTGAAGACGTGGAAAGGCCACAGGCTGGCACTATATAAGAGACTAGTCGTAACCTGACCACAAGGTGGCACTATACCACATATTCAAGACTACGGATACTGTAAGAGACTATCTGTATCCGGGCCACAAGCTGGCGCTATAAGGGACTGTTTGTATCCTGGCCACAAGGTGGCACTACAAGAGACTGTTTGTTTTCTTTATGAAATATAATTTAATCTGTAGTAGAAAAGCTGCTCAGGTTATAGTCAGGGTGTTCCAGAGTCTAAGTAAGCCTGTTTACGTAGAGGTTTATTTTTCTGACTATAAGCTATTTAATTTGTGTTTTTGTAACTACTCAATAGAATATATAAAAAGAGCCCAGAAGTCTCTACCAATTACAGTCCATCAAAGGGTACCTTGTTACAATATAAATATAAAAAACTCTGCCCCCCCTAGATTTGTTTCGATTCCTATCCCCCCCCCCCCCCGCATTCATCATGTAGAGCTTTGTATGTCAGCAGGCCACGCTTGAATCATATGCGGCCATATGTAGTCTTTCACAGGGATCCAGTGTAGGGCAAGAAGGACAGGTGTCATGTGGCAGAAATAAGGTAAGTTGAGGCCGCAATCTGCTCTTTATTTGACAGTCCTAGATAAAGACCCTTGCACTGGTCCAGCTTTGACAATATAATCGATTTTGGGAAGATGGGAGGATTTTTCGTGGTTTTAATACTTTCGCCCGGTTATTTTCTTCAGATGGAAAAGTGAGGATTTGATCACAGATAACATTTGATATTTTAGTGTAAGATCCAAATATGGAACAACTCCAAGGTATTGCTTGTTCAGCTGAAAGTTCCAAAGGTAAAGGTCCACTCCTGTCGGCAGATAGGAACCCACCAGAAGTACCTCAGTTTTTATTGGGTTCAGCTTCCAACAGTTCCTACTCATCCATTCTTGGAACTCTTATTGTTGTCTATTATTTGCAAAGAGTGGATTTTCTGGGTCAAAGGACAGATAACGCTGTATATCATTGGCATAACAGAGATAGTTGAGGCCATGTCTTCTGATGATATCTCCTAGTGGTAGAATGTATACTACAAATAGTACTGGAGATAACAGAGCCTTGTTGAACTTCACATGACAGGGACATGGGTTTAGAAGAGTACGCACCTGAGTCCTGCCAATGAGAAAAACATGAATCCAGTTGAGGACAGTGACGTGAACCCGGGCTGCTTCTGTGCTATGTCTTTTCATGAATATTAACTGCAATGGGTCATAAAATAATGTTTTTGCAGATTTCAAGCTGCACTTCAATTACTTTTCCAATAACTTTTCCAATATATGAGGATTTCAGGCCTGTGACATCCAGTCTGGATCTAAAGATGCTTTTTGGAAGAGGTCTGGCAGTTGCTTCTTTTAGTTGTTCGGAAGGAAGCCTCTGTGCACTCAACAGTTATCTATTTTTGGAAATGCTAAGTCAATCAGATCAGGACGACCTTTGAGAAGATATAGAGAGGTCACATTCCCTTGATCTTCACCTTCATAAGCCATCAATCTTGGAATGCTAGTTCGAAAATAGGACACTTTGGGCCATATTAAATTCCAAGTCTTTAGCGGAGTCGGTACACCCACAAAGCCTGCGTGCTTGCAATTTAGCAGTTACAGAGCTATTAAATGAGCCAAGCCTGGAACATACGTGGCCGACATCCAAACCCGTAAACCGTTCTTGCGCTGCGTTAACGTTGCATGTGCGGCGTGAACGTGATCAATTAGTTAAACCCGTAGTTACAGGTTTAGACGGAGCCAATAGTCACTGAAAATGGAGGTTAGATTTCAATCCCTTATGGGTTTGAATTACGAGATACGATCGGACCCACATTCAAAATAATACAATATTAATAAATCAGTAAATATGATATTATAGTCCATGCGAGTTCCATTATATGTATTAACACATTGATTGCCGGGATCGGTATAACAGAAAATAAACATTAAAAAAAGTATTTTTTATTGCAGATGTGTGAGCTTGAGAATTTTGTGGCTTCCGGGTGGTGTGACCTCTTGGTTCACTGACTGGAGTCAAACCCAGGTCACAGATGTGGAAATCACTGAATTTGAACCACTGGACCACCAGGGAACCCATAGAACTAAATAAGCAACTGCAAATAAGGAGCTTACTGTCATCACTGGATAAGACATCCACCTAAGTCTACTTCAATTCATGAGTCAAATGGACACAAAGAGAAAATTGAAAATATTATGATCTTCAGTTTAACTCCAGGCTGATTTGTGAAATATTAAGTTATATTATTACAGCCTTAGTAGCGAGTGGATCTTTTGGTCCTGATTTTAAGGGTTATTTGGGATTATTTCAACTAGTGCTGCTCAAATTAGGATATGAAGAACAAAGAGAATCACCCGACAAAATCTAGGGGAAAGGATAAAAAAAATCCAACCCTAAAATCACCTAGAAATGTATTCTCTGTTAAGGCTAAAGAAAACACTATGGACATCTCCCAAATAGAATCGTCCATGTTGGCTCAAACTAACGATCAAAGCCTGGTAGATATTGTCACAACCTACAATGATGATGGAGTATAGAGGATCCTAGTCCTCTTATCTCCTGTAGGTTTTAGACCTAAGATTTGGGTGACTCAGACCAATGGACCTTCCTTGCGGATGCAAGAGCATAAGTCCCAGCTTTTGGTAGTGTGCCTGGGAAAACCTGGAAGGGAGTCAGAAACTATCTCCTCTGCCAGCATATGCCCCTGGGTCAATAATACACCTGCACACAAAGTCTTGATGAAAATTATGAACCATGTTTTATTTTAGAACAGCATATTTAACCACATCACACAAGAATGGGGGAAGTGGCTACCGTTAGCCAGCCCCAAATGACGTCTGGCCAATCATGAAGGGGAACTGTGCGTGAACCAATAGTCCCCTCCCAAGTCCGCCCACTAGGCGAGGCCAACTAATTAATTTGGGCTTTGACTCTCCAGGGCAAAGCATGTCTTTTACTCTCCTCTGCCCATGCTATGAAGGCTGAGAAGCCTTCAGGCCATCCCAATTTTTCTGGGTGCCTGCCTGTCTGCTCTCCAGCTGTGAGCTTCCCATTGTTAGTTCTATGCTGGATACTTAGCTAATGGGATTAACAGGCCTTTGGGAACAAAGGAGGCGTGGCTTTATTCAACGGCTTCCCCTCTACAATATAATAACCTACTAATATAATAACATACATTCATATTTACAAATACAACACACAATGTTTCACACACATACAACCAACACATCCCACCAGCTCCCTCACATGACACCCATTACAATGAGCCTAAACATGGAAGGGATGGGGATATGCTAAGGGGTAAACTTATAATACTTTATCCCCTAGACCACAAAATAACCATATATCCATCACAAGTGGGCCCCAAACCTTTTGTTCTTCCACATGGCAACAGCATGTGGAAGATAACCCAGCCCAAAATGGCCTTTGCTGCCAGTCACAAAATGGCCCCAGCATAGTTCACACCAAATCCAATATGGCCACTGGCTGATTCATGACAGATATGAAATGCTCTAATCTGGTAGGAGATGAAGTTCAAAGGTAACATGAACCAATTACTTAGAATATAATGAAATAATTACTTGTTGAATTACAATTTACGTTAACAACTGAATTGAAGACACAACTTTTGGAAAATGAGCAAGACATTACATCTGTGTATTATAAGTTTGGGTAAATTGAAAGGAAATAGGATAAATTAGTGTAGGACAATACATCAATTTTTTCATACACTACAATTGGAGGATAAAATAAAGACTTTAAATGACAAACTAATACAAATAGAGGATTACTCAAGGAGATATAACCTTAGGCGAAGAGGAATACCAGATTTGGTTTTAGATAAATATCTGGAAACATATGTCACAAACACATAACATGGAAATCATTCACAGACTTTCATTATCTGCAAAATGGAGCCTTCAAAACCCAGATATGTTTTCGTTAAATTGCATTATCTGAAATATAAAGAAGCTGTAATAAGAGGAAGAACATTTTGGATCCACCCTATGAAGATGTAAAGATGTTCTCTGACATCTCAGCTTATACATTAGAAAGACCCAAGGACTTTGCAGAAATAACAAAGGAAATGTATTTTATAAATGGGGTTTCCCAGTTAAATTCATAGTCTCAAAAGACTATTTGGTTTATGCTAAAGTCAGTTAAAGAGGGTGAAAAAAATCTTAATGGGTTGGAAATGGCTTCTAGTTACTAACTGATTGTTGTGTTAAAATGAACTTCTGAAAATTCATGAGGGAATTATTTTTCCTATTCCATATAAATAGCTATTCTTGATAACAATTAATAACTTTAAGGTTAATTATGGGAATATGTTTAGTAGTTAATTTGAAAATTATCAGTTTGAGTAAACTGATATGATATTTTTGGAGAACTTTATATCCAGAGGAGAGAGATATTACTTTCTTTTCTAAACGTCATCTTACATATAGAAGAATCGACTATTTTGTAGTGGATTTAAAAAATTTAAGTTTATAAGAATATGTATATATAAGGATATATCCTGGTCCAATCATGCCTCCGTTTGTCTGGGGTTTCAATATAATCAAAAGTCATATATATGTAAAAACAGAAGATGGGTTCTTCATTGCTTAGATCCCAAGAGCAAGATGAAAATAAAGGAAGATATTTTAATATTTTTCAAAATGAATTATTATTATTATCATCATCATTTATTTATAACGTGTTGACATATTCTATAGTGCTGTACATAAGATAAGTTCCAGACAAATAAAAACATAACAAAGCAAGGAGGGCCCTCTCTTTGAGCCTGAATCCAGTGTCCATGGTGCTTTCTCCAAAGCACCCTGTAGGATAGAAACTCAGAGACTTACAACCTAAAGGTATTGTGTGTAGTAAAGGAGGGAGAGACATGTGATGAGTGTGTTAGGGTGGAAGGTGATACGCTTCTTTAAATAGAAGCGTTTTTAGTGTGGGTTTAAATGTTTTGAGACAGGAGGACAATCTGGTGGAGCGAGGCAAGGAGTTCCAGAGAATAGGGGCAGCACAAGAAAAGTCCTGAAGGTGAAAATGAGAGGAGGTGACAAGATTTGTAGAAAGAAAAAGGTTATTATCAGAACAGAGAGGGTGTTTGGGGGAATATTTGGAGACGGGAGCAGAGATGTATGGGGGTGTGCAATTGTTAAGGGGTTTGTAAGTTTGAATGATTTAAAATTTTATTCTGGAGGCTAAGGGAAGCCAGTGGAGTGAGTGACAGAGAGGTGATGCTGAGACTGAACGTTGTGTACGGATGAGTCTAGCAGAGGCATTCATATTGGAGTGTAGTGGGGATAGTTGGGTGGTGGGTAGGCCAGCAAGAAGCGAGTTGCAGTAGTCAAGTTGAGTGATGATGAGAGAGTGAATTAGGATTTTAGTTGTGTGTTGCGTAAGATAGTGTCAAATTCTGGAGCTGTTTTTTAGATGGAGAAGACCAGATTTAGTTAGTGACTATATGTGAGGGGTCCAGTAGAACCGAAAGACAACGGGCTTGGGAGTGATGATGTCGTTGTTGACTGTGAGAGAGATGTGAGGAATTGATGCTGTGGGAGAGGGAGGGAAGATTAGGAGTTCAGTCTTAGACATGTTGAGTTTGAGATGGTGGGTGGACACCCAAGAGGATATACTAGAGAGGCAGTTGGAGACGTGTGTTAGAAGAGAGGGGGATAGATCTGGTGATGAGAGGTAGATTTGAGTGTCATCTGCATAGAGATGATACTGAAGTCCAATGAGGGTTCACTATCACAGAAAGAGTTAGTGTGGTGTCCTCATATGGCATACGTTATAGGTGTTAGGATATCAAGGGCAGCGGCAATAAAGAATAAGGTGAGTCCCTGAGAGAGCGTTATATCCATCTAAATATCGATCTCCAAGTAGAGATAAATAAGGCAGATCAATGCAATAATACAGTTTCAAACAGATAGGCTAATATGACGTTTCCAACAAAATTATTACTCAATGGGAAGTAAAGCTGGAAAATGTCTAGCTAATAAATTGAATAAACAAAACTCACAGAAAAGAATAGTCTTGTTACGAGGAATGGATTATGTGTTATGTTGTCCACCTAAAGACATAGGCAATGTGTTTTTTTCAGCACTACTATTCATTATATCTTTTAGAGGGGAGAAAGGATTTGTTAAACCTCCAAAAGATGATATGGTATGTTTTTTTTAAAGAAAAATTATTCTTCCAAGAGTTTCAGATGAGGTAAATGAAAATTTAAACTTGATGGAACTTAACATCTCTATACAAGATGTGAAAGCAAATAAAGCACCAGGAATGAACAGATTTGTAAACTTATTATAAGATATTTCGATTGGAATTGATTAATCCATTAAAATACATGTTTAATGAGATCAAGTATACAGGAAATATATAACACAAGAGATGGCAGAAGAACACCTTTCTAACATTTTAAAACCTGATAAAAATCCTGAAGATAAGAATTATACACCTATCACATATATAGTTCTCAGCAGTGCGGGCTTGCCAAAAAACATTGTTAACGAAACGTTAAAACTGCGTAGAGAGCCTGCTGCAACTGCGGCTCTAGCAAAGCCGAAGGTGCTCCTTGCGCTGGTGGAGATAAGCGCTGTAGGTGATCATCCCTATGACCCAGTAGGGCTTAGGCAGGGAGCGCCAAAGGAACTCACTGTGCTGGTGGAGAAAGCTCAAATACACAATTCACAGTGCGAGACCCGTAGCACTTTGAATAAATCGCCTGCAAAAAATTACGTCCCGTAACACTTTGAAAAGGAAACCGCCACTTAGGAAAACAAAAATATGACCTGCAAAAAATACGAACTTAATGGCCGAACCGCGCACATCAAAAAACACAAAAAATTCAACAACAAAAAAGAATCACACACAGCTCGGGGGGACAGCCAAGACATCTGGGAGTGAGATTGCATGTGAATTTAAGTCGAATTTCCAAAGTTTCACTCGAAAATCACCTAAGCAAGAGAAAAAATAGCCACTGAGCACGCCCCCTAAGCACGCAAAACACCACCAGGCACATACAACTTTTACACAAGAACGTACAAGGTACAAAATGCACTATTAGGAAGGAAGGAAAATGCTCGACACCCACGTAACACATAGACAATCGCAGCCATTTTACAACGCTAACTTAAAACTAATAACATTACCATTCTAAAATGGGGATTTACACAACTAAACAAACGGTTTAGCCACGCACACGCAGCCTATTTACACTGCACTCTTCACACATTGCTGACACTTTCTCCTCAGATCAGCAACAGTCCAAATCTACATTGTGTGCTGCAGAAAACAAAGCAGACTGTTAGCTCTTCAGGCTATTGATTGCTGCATATATTAATTACAAATAGGTAAAGTATATTAATTTATTATTTATTCATTAATTATTATTAAAAATATATATATATAAAAAATAAAAATACCACAGGAGAGGCTCGCAATGAGCGCCAAAGGCACTCATTGTGAACCACGCGATGAGTGCCAAAGAAGCTCAGCACGGAGATCACAATGAATTCACAGAGTGCTCACACAACCAAAAGTACACCACACGATAGCCTCGCAATGAGCGCCAAAGGCGCTCAGAGCGGGGCTTGCAATGAGCACAGAAGTAGCTCACAACACCAAAACTACACCATGCGAGAGGCTCGCTACGAGCGCCGAAGGTACTCAGACAACCAAAATCCTTACATTGTCTGGCAAACAGCAGCACATGGCTTACAATTTTCTTGCCGTCATTTTTTGACGGGTTAAATCAATTCTAAAATACTAGCAAATAGACTGAGTAAAATAATTCCTAATTTAGTGAATGGAGATGAAGTGGGTTTTGTTATCAAGAGGCAGGAAGCTGACAATATTAGAAAACTTATTAATATATGATCCTTTTCTGATAATACTGATATCCCAATCACAACTTTACAGATTTAGCTTTGGGAAACTTGGATCAATGGCTATAAAGGCATTTTATAGAAATCCCACGGCTTCAATTCCCGGCCATGGATTTGAGACAGAAAAATTGTATTAAAAAAAAGAAAATGGTACAAGACAAGAATGTCCTTCATCTCCTCTGATCTTTATCTTAAATATTGAACCATTAGCTGACATCATTAGAACATCTGGAAATATAGAAGGAATAAACATAGGTAAGGAAGTATAAAATATCTCTCTTTGCAGACACTGGAGTTTTAACTATATCAAAGCCTGAAAAATCCTTATTATATATTTAAAGTAAGACAAATAACTATATTCGTCCCAATTTTTTTTAAAGTCAATATTTTGAAATCAGAAGCGATCTATAAGAGAATAAGTTGGATCCAAATGGAGAATGTACAACTTCCATATATAAAATATGCAGTGTAATAACTGTTTTTCTCTGAGCTGGAAGCAGGTTTTTTTTTTACTTGCTTTAGACATTCAAATGTAAACACAGAAGTACTTTTTATTTACTATATATATATATATATATATATACTAGCGACTTGCCCGTCAAAAAATGACGGTCAATAAAAGAAAGTGTTGAAATGCTGTTTGCCACACAATGTGAGTGTACTGTGTGCCTCAACTATAAAGACCCCTCTAACACACTAATGAACGCATGTAATAACACTATAAGTGCCAGGAGGGTCATCCAGGACCCTCATGACCCAAAGTGTAAGCACAACACCATTTTAACGCGGTCACTTATGGGGGTCTATCCAGACCCTCATAAGCCTCTATTTAACCCCATCAGTCCCATAAGGGTATATTATGACCATTATGGGGCTGTTACAACGCAACATTAACCACATAAGTGCCATGCCGGTCCTCAAGGACCATCATGACACTAAGTATAAACACTACACTGCACTATACCCCCCCAATAAAACATTAAATATCAACTAAACACCCTATACACTAACCTATTAACACCTACACTACCTACCTACACTACCTACCCCCTAATAACCCACTCCCCACCACTGTAATTACAAAAATCAAAAAAACTAAAGTCATCAAAAATCTACATTACAAATAATACACTACAGTAAAAAAAAAAATTACACACCCGAAAAGGAAATACATATAATACATACAATACAATTAAATACAATACACTCCTATCTAATATACATCCCCCTAATATACAATACTATCTAATATACAATAAATACTATATATGTACTATACATCCCCCAATCTATCTAATATACAGTACATACTATCTCTATATAGCAATCCTAATTCTAAGCTAAAATAAAATAATTAAGACCACTTACCTTTGAAATGTTTCTTCAGATCAGCAACCTAGGGTCAAAAAGATTAAAAAAATTACTACAACACGTTTACATAAAATAAACAAACATTCTAAACATTCTACCCACCTTTCCAGCATGTCCTGTCCATCTTCTTTTCTTCTTCTCCGGTGAGGCCCCTGTTAAAAAAAAAACATAACATTAGTACACATACATAAACATAAAACAAAGTAAAATAAACACAATCTACATTGTACTTACCTCCCAGCGATGTCTCTGACCTCCTCGTCTTCTGCCCCGGTTGGGCCCTGAAAGTATCAGCGCTTTAAAAAAAAAAATGTAAAAAAAACAACACACATCCGCACTTCCGGATGTCCCTGACGCTAATGAGTTTCCTACGGAGTGTTCTAGAATAAAATTGGCAATGGCGGCTTCTGATTGGCTGAAAACACTGTCTATCAAATTCAGCCAATGAGAAAACGCCAATTGTGAGCCATTGAGAAAGGGATAAACCCCAAAATCCGATAACGCACCTGTCAATCTTTATTTGAACCAATCCGAAGGCTTTATTGCCATCAGCGAATCACAATGGGATACGCCCCCACGCAGTGATTGGCTGAAGACATCTGCGCCTTCCCTTTGGCTGTAATACTGATTGGCTATTGTCAGTGCAACCAATCAGAATGCGAAGATGCCTCCAGCCAATCACCCTGTGGGGGTGTATTCCATTGTGATTGGCTGAAGGCATCTGCGCCTTGTGATTGGTTTAAATAAAGATTGACAGGTGCATTATCCAATCAGAGTGGGATTTTAGGGTGTATCCCTTTCTGATTGGCTTACACATTGGAGCCTCCTGATTAGTTGAAAACGCTGTATATCAAATTCACCCAATCAGAAGGCGCCATTGCCCATTTTCTTCCGGAAAAGTCTCCGGGAGGCTCATTAGCGTTGGGGATGTCCGCGAGTGCGGATGTCTGTTATATTTTTTTAGAGCGCAGTTCCAGGGAGGGGCAGAAGAGGAGGAGGCCGGAGACATCGCGGGGAGGTACAATGTAGATTATGTTTATTTTATTTCGTTTTGATGCTTATGTATGTGTACTAATGTTATTGTTTTTTTTTGTTTGTTTTTTTTAACAGGGGCCGCACCGGAGAAGAAATAAAGAAGAAGGACGGGACATGCTGGAAAGGGGAGTAGAATATTTAGAATGTTTATTTATTTACTGTAAATGTGTTGCACTAATTTTTTTTTTTCCTAGGTGGCTTATCTGAAGGGACATCTGCAAAAGTAAGTGGTCTTAATTATTTTATTTTAGCTTAGAAGTAGATTATTTTATATATAGATATCATTTATTGTATGTTAGCTAGTGGTATGTGTTTTATATAGATAGCATAGCATGTATTGTATATTAGATTATGGTATTTATTTAGATAGATTGGGGGATGTATATTAGATAGATAGGATGTATTGTATATTAGATAGGGGTGTATTGTATTGTATTGTATTTGTATTGTATGTATTTGTATTGTATGTATTTCCTTTTCAGGTGTGTAATTTTTTTTAATTTTCTATAGTGGGGGGGGGGGGGTTGTTATGTGTTTTGTTTTTTTCTGTATTGTAGATTTTTTATTTTTTGTGAGTTAGGTTTTTTATTTGATGTAATTAGAGTGGTGAGGGGGTTATTATGGGATAGGTAGGTAGTGTAGGTGTTAATAGGTTAGTGTAGAGGGTGTTTCGTTGATATTTAATGTTTTATTGGGGGGTATAGTGTTTATACTTAGTGTCATGATGGTTCTTGAGGACCGTCATGGCACTTATGTGGTTAATGTTGGGTTGTAACAGGCCCATAATGGTCTTAATATACCCTTATGGGACTGATGGGGTTAAATAGAGGCTTATGAGGGTCTGTATTGACCCCCATGAGTGACAGGGTTAATTAAGGGCTTATGGGGGGCTATATTGACCCTCCTGAGTGACAGGGTTAATTATGGGCTTATGTGGGTCTTTACTAACCCCCATGAGTGACAGGGTTAATTATATGTATTATTGGGGTCTGTATTGACCCCCATGAGTGACAGGATTAATGAAGGGCTTATGGGGGTCTATATTGACCACCATGAGTGAGGGGGTTAATGAAGTGCTTATGGGGGTCTGTTTTGACTCCCATGAGTGACAGGGTTAATGAAGTTCTTATGGGGGTCTATATTGACCCCCATGAGTGACAGGGTTAATTAGGGGTTTAGGGGGGTCTTTATTGACCCCCATGAGTGAGGGCATTAATTAAGTGCTTATGGGGGTCTGTATTGACCCCCATGAGTGACAGGGTTAGTGAAGGGCTTATGGGGGTCTATATTGACCCCCATGAGTGAGGGGGTTAATGAAGTGCTTATGGGGGTCTGTATTGACCCCCATGAGTGATAGGGTTAATTAATGGTTGATGGGGCTCTGTATAGAGCCCCATACGTGATAGTGAATATATATTTTTTTATATAACGGGTCCTTTTAAGGACCTTTACGGTCCTTTAAGGACCCGTAACGCAGGAATTTTGAATTTTCATTGCAGCAGGGGTCCTCGATTGCGTGCGATTGGGGCCCCGTACTGTGATGGTTAATGCGGGTTTCCGAGCTTATCTCGGTTCCCTTCTTAGCTAAGTTGGACGTGGCTGGGCAGTCCTGGGTCTTTGAGCCTCGTTTTCGTTTTTTTCGGTGGACATTATTTCTCTCGCTTAGGGGATTTTGTGTGTCTGATCTCGAGAATTTGGACTTAAATGGAGGTGTAACTTTACTTTCAGAGGTTCTGGGTGCCCCCCTTTGCTGTGGGTAAGTTTTTATGTGTTTTTAGTGGGCATTTATTGTGTTTTGATGTTGTGTTGTGTTATTGTGTTTTGATGTTTGTTTTGTCTTTTTAGGTGCGTGCGGTTTGCGAGGTCATAATGGTGCCGCTTGTGTGGGTGTTTGTAACAACGTGTGAGGCGCCTTTGAGCCTCCACCTCCGCAAATACGGCCCCTAGCTATGCAAGGGTCATCATTTGGGGCCTGCAATGAGCCTTCGGCTCATTGCAGCCGACGTTGGAGCCTGCACCTTCCGTAAATGCGGGACCTCGCTTCGCGAGGGTCCGCATTTGGGGAGCAAACTGCATCCCCTAAATTAGCCTTAGGGGAGTTATAATATGTATGAAGCATGTTTATAAATTGTCCCTCAAACCCAAATTTAGTCAAGGTGGCAAATAAGAAAGGCCATTTAAGTGTATCAAACGCCTTCTCTATATCTAATGCAAGAAGGCATATAGGGGCATGTATGATATTTAGGGTTCTCCTAATATTATCCCCTGTTTGTCTATGTGGAATAAAACCAGATTGGTCCTTATGTATCAGATTCAGCAAAAAATTCATCCGAGGTACCTGCATAAAAACAGCCTCCCGTCATAAAAATAAAATAAAAAATACCATCAGAAAGAGCAGGATTTAATGAAACATCCAGATACTTTAGAGAAACAAAACCAAATTTCGCCCTCCTCTTCCTTAAGATGCCAAATTGAAAAGAAATAAACATTTCTTCACAGTAAGGGTGGTTAATCTGTGGAATTCTCTACCAGAGGAGGTGGTGACAGTGGATTTGACAGATAACTTTAAAAGGGGACTGGATTTATTTCTAATTAAAAAGGGAATTCAGGGTTATCATGGGTAATTGGAGGGGCAGTATTGATCCAGGGAGAGGTCCGGTCGCCGGTGTCTGGGATCGGGAGGGAATTTTTTTTTTTTTTTATACAACGAATTAATTAATAGTTAATCTGCATATTGCAGATCAGAGGAGATCTTAAAAGGTTGAACGTGATGGACCGAAAGTCTTTTTTCAACCTTAAATACTATGTAACTATGTAACTATATGTAAGATTGGAACTTGATAGTATTCTCTCTTCTAGAATGAAAAAAAGCACTTAGGAAGACAGTACATCTTTTCTATTCTAAGGCAAATAAACTTGATAAAGTCCTGGCCAGAAATCTGCAAACTAAATTTTCCCAATCTAGAATCTCCCAAATACGATCTGCGGCCGGTTCTCACAACGTAAGCCAAAATTCAATTACATTCAGAGATATATACCAACCTGGGAAGATGGAGAATCAGAGATATATACCAACCCGGAGAGTTAAAGAATCAGAGATATAAACCAACCCGGAGAGATAGAGAATCAGAGATATATACCAACCTGGGAAGATGGAGAATCAGAGATATATACCAACCCGAGAAGATGGAGAATCAGAGATATATACCAACCCGAGAAGATGGAGAATCGGAGATATATACCAACCCGGGAAGATGGAGAAAATGAGATATATACCAACCCAGAAAGATGAAGAATCAGAGATATATACCAACCCAGGAAGGTGGAGAATCCGATATATATGCCAACCAAGGAAGGTGGAGAATCAGAGATATATACCAACCCGAGAAGATGGAGAATCAGAGATATATACCAACCCGAGAAGATGGAGAATCAGAGATATATACCAACCCGAGAAGATGGAGAATCAGAGATATATACCAACCCGAGAAGATGGAGAATCAGAGATATATACCAACCCGAGAAGATGGAGAATCAGAGATATATACCAACCCGAGAAGATGGAGAATCAGAGATATATACCAACCCGGGAAGATGGAGAATCAGAGATATATACCAACCCGAGAAGATGGAGAATCAGAGATATATACCAACCCGAGAAGATGGAGAATCAGAGATATATACCAACCCGAGAAGATGGAGAATCAGAGATATATACCAACCCGAGAAGATGGAGAATCAGAGATATATACAACCCAGGAAGATGGAGAAAATGAGATATATACCAACCCGAGAAGATGGAGAATCAGAGATATATACCAACCCAGAAAGATGAAGAATCAGAGATAAATACTAACCCAGGAAGGTGGAGAATCCGATATATATGCCAACCAAGGAAGGTGGAGAATCAGAGATATATACCAACCCGAGAAGATGGAGAATCAGAGATATATACCAACCCGAGAAGATGGAGAATCAGAGATATATACCAACCCGAGAAGATGGAGAATCAGAGATATATACCAACCCGAGAAGATGGAGAATCAGAGATATATACAACCCAGGAAGATGGAGAAAATGAGATATATACCAACCCAGAAAGATGAAGAATCAGAGATAAATACTAACCCAGGAAGGTGGAGAATCCGATATATATGCCAACCAAGGAAGGTGGAGAATCAGAGATATATACCAACCCGGGAAGATGGAGAATCAGAGATATATACCAACCCAGGAAGATGGAGAATCAGAGATATATACCAACCCGGGAAGATGGAGAATCAGAGATATATACCAACCCAGGAAGATGGAGAATCAGAGATATATACCAACCCGAGAAGATGGAGAATCAGAGATATATACCAACCCGAGAAGATGGAGAATCAGAGATATATACCAACCCGAGAAGATGGAGAATCAGAGATATATACCAACCTGGGAAGATGGAGAATCAGAGATATATACCAACCCGAGAAGATGGAGAATCAGAGATATATACCAACCCGAGAAGATGGAGAATCAGAGATATATACCAACCCGAGAAGATGGAGAATCAGAGATATATACCAACCCGAGAAGATGGAGAATCAGAGATATATACAACCCAGGAAGATGGAGAAAATGAGATATATACCAACCCAGAAAGATGAAGAATCAGAGATAAATACTAACCCAGGAAGGTGGAGAATCCGATATATATGCCAACCAAGGAAGGTGGAGAATCAGAGATATATACCAACCCGGGAAGATGGAGAATCAGAGATATATACCAACCCAGGAAGATGGAGAATCAGAGATATATACCAACCCGGGAAGATGGAGAATCAGAGATATATACCAACCCAGGAAGATGGAGAATCAGAGATATATACCAACCCGAGAAGATGGAGAATCAGAGATATATACCAACCCGAGAAGATGGAGAATCAGAGATATATACCAACCCGAGAAGATGGAGAATCAGAGATATATACCAACCTGGGAAGATGGAGAATCAGAGATATATACCAACCCGAGAAGATGGAGAATCAGAGATATATACCAACCCGAGAAGATGGAGAATCAGAGATATATACCAACCCGAGAAGATGGAGAATCAGAGATATATACCAACCCGAGAAGATGGAGAATCAGAGATATATACAACCCAGGAAGATGGAGAAAATGAGATATATACCAACCCAGAAAGATGAAGAATCAGAGATAAATACTAACCCAGGAAGGTGGAGAATCCGATATATATGCCAACCAAGGAAGGTGGAGAATCAGAGATATATACCAACCCGGGAAGGTGGAGAATCAGAGATATATACCAACCCGAGAAGATGGAGAATCAGAGATATATACCAACCCGAGAAGATGGAGAATCAGAGATATATACCAACCCGAGAAGATGGAGAATCAGAGATATATACCAACCCGAGAAGATGGAGAATCAGAGATATATACAACCCAGGAAGATGGAGAAAATGAGATATATACCAACCCAGAAAGATGAAGAATCAGAGATATATACCAACCCAGGAAGGTGGAGAATCAGAGATATATACCAACCCAGGAAGATGTAGAATCAGAGATATATACTCCTGTAGGACTTTTGGACCGCAATACTGACCCTCGCGAAGAGAGGGGCCGCATTTGAGTGGGTGGAGGCTCTACCCTGCCTCACAAAACGCCCACACAAGCGGCGATTTAAAAAAAAAAAAAACACTAAATGACTAAATACGGACTTGCAGCAAAAAATACGAGCCGCGGCACTTAAAAAAAAAAAAATTGCAGACTTACATTAAACAAATACAACCCGCGGAACTTTGAAAAAATCCATTACGGATGTCTTGGATATGGTACCAACAGCAGACCCCGGACCCCAGACCCAGGGCCTGATAATGCTGGGGCAAAACCTTTCCCTACAGAAACATGGGGGGCGTAATAATCCCACCATGTAGAGGGGCGGCGCTACTGATTAATGTCACTAAAAAACAATATCCATAACCAGTATTATTAAACGGACACAGCAAAGCTTCACTGGAAGTGTTAGATAATCTAGGTTAAACACAAAATATCAGGACAAGATCCCCCTTCTCTGTAATTTATTTGTGGCCATTAAAGTTGGGGTTTGGTGAAAAGGCAGAAGAGCATGCCCAGCTGGTTAAATGGTAATGGTGCCAGGGGCTTTTGAAAGATCACAGTAATTTGAGAAAAATAATAAACCAGCATCATTATTTTTATTATATACTGAAGGTTTTCTGTAAAATTATTTTATTTTCATAATAATATATACCACATAAGTCCTTTTACAGAAAACCTTCAGTTTCGCAGATTCTGCCTGGGTCATGGGAGCTTTCATCTTTAATACTATGCTTGTAACCTACTGGGGCTTGCACTCTATTCAGTCCCATTGCCAAGGTCCACTTTGTAGTGACAGTCTTTCAACAGACCTGATAAGAGATGCTATCTGAATACAAGGTACCGCCTATTCCTCTCACATAGGACAGAACTCAGTGGGGGTCACATAGACCCCTGCTCCTTCCCCATATCTAGCAGCCCCTTCCCACCCTGTATATATATGTGTATCCTGCAGCCCACCCATGTCCTGGGTCCGGCCACTCCTACGATCTAAGTAAAAATGGGAACAATCTCTTCATTACTTGTACAAAGAGGTTCATAAAGATGGTCGGGGTCTTCATTTTACAGTGTTGTCCTGGTCACTGGACACATCCTCACAGTAGTCCTCCAACTCCACTGAAGCCCCCTCCACTCTCCCTGGCTCTGTCATTTACCTTCTGGCTTCCTGACACCACACCCCTCCCAGCAGGATCTAGCTCCCCCAAAACCCCTTTCCGGCCAAATAAACCAACACAGAAATATTTTCTAGTGTGACTGAATGGTCAGCTCAGCGGGACTGCATGGTCAGCTCAGCGGGACTGCATGGTCAGCTCAGCGGGACTGAATGGTCAGCTCAGCGTGACTGAATGGTCAGCTCAGCGTGACTGAATGGTCAGCTTAGTGTGACTGAATGGTCAGCTTAGTGTAACTGAATGGTCAGCATAGTGTGAGTGACTGGTCAGCGCAGTGTGAGTGACTGGTCAGCATAGTGTGAGTGACTGGTCAGCATAGTGTGACTGAATGCTCTGCTTATAGTGACTGAATGGTCAGCTCAGTGTAACTTAATGGTCAGCATAGTGTGAGTGACTGGTCAGCATAGTGTGAGTGAATGGTCAGTGTAGTGTGAGTGAATGGTCAGTGTAGTGTGAGTGAATGGTCAGCATAGTTTTTTCAGCCTAATGATGGCTTGCTTCACTGATAGTGACAGCTCTTTGGATTTCATATTGAGAGTTAACAGCAACAAATGCAAATAGCACACTTGAAATGAACACTGGAGCTTGTATCTGCTCTTTGTAAATGGCATAATGAGGGAATAACACACACCTGGCCATGGAACAACTGAGCAGCCAAATGTCCCATTACTTTTGGTCCCTTAAAAAGTGGGAAGCACATATACAAACTGTTGTAATTCCTACACCGTTCACCTGATTAAACCTGATCAAATTAAAGCTGAAAGTCTGCAGTTACAGCACATCTTGTTTGTTTCATTTCAAATCCATTGTGGTGGTGTATAGAGCCAAAAAGATAAGAATTATGTCGATGGACCTGACTGTATATTAGAATTATGACTGTATATTAGAATTATGTCGATGGACCTGACTGTGTATATATATATATATATATATATATATATATATATATATAGTGAGGTAACACTGAATGTCCAGTAATCCAGTTAAATAATCAAACTGACAGAAGGAAAACTCAAGACGTCCATAATTCATTCCATACCTTTCACCCATCCATTCAATTTAAAATGTATTACTCCACAGAACCAGTTAACTTTCTGGACACCACCATTTCCATTACAAATGACAAACTGAATTAATCTGTCTATAGGAAACCTACTGACAGATGCAGTTGCCTCCACAGCTCTAGCTTCCACCTCTCCCACACTAAACAAGGGATAATTCATAGTTAAGCCATCAGATACCACCACATATGTTCAAACACAGAGGAGCGTGATAAACACTAAAAACACTGTCTGCCTCCTTCAGACAGAAGGTTACAAGCCTCAATTATCACTCAGAAAGTAACCTCTGCCCTCAGAACACCCCGGGAACACCTGCTGCAATACAAAACCAAAGAAACAACGTCACGTACACCTCTGGTAACCACATACCATCCGGTTCTAGAAGGAATAAGTAAAATATTTAAGGATTTACAACCGCGGAGGACACAGAATTGAAACATATATTCCCCAAACCCCCCATTCTTGCATTTAGGCAGCCACCAAATTTAAGACAAACATTGGTGAACAGAAGATTGCCAAATGAACAGCCCAACAGAGAAAATGGCACCAAACCCTGCAATAAAAGTCGCTGCAAACTATGCCAACACATCTGCAAAGAGGACACAGCCACGCACAACAACAAGACCCACAACATCAGAGGCTCATATTCATGTACATCATCCAATGTAGTTTACATTATACAATGTACTGTATGTGAAAGGGGGTGCTACATTGGGGAAATCAGCCAGAGACTACACATACAAATGAACCTCCACCGAAGCTCTTTTAAAAAGCACCATGAAGACAGCTATTGTACTCCAGTTGGACACCATTTCACCCAGGAGAATCACTCCATCCAGAACCTTTAAAATAAAAGTACTCAGAGGGAATTTCAGAACTATCCAACAGCGGAAAACTTTTGAATAAAAAATGATAAAAATGTGAATACCAAAGATATGGGCATTAACATCGACTTAGACATTAAGATAGTGAGCCAGCAAGCCTTATAGCTAACACATTCCACTTATCCGCCCCGCTTCTATTACTGTTTGTGTAAGCTACATGCTATGCTGAGATGTATTGCTCTTTATTTTACTCTGCTGTGTTCTTATCTACAACCTGATCTATAGACGTACTGACCTATCAGGACATTATCACAACACTCTGGTCTGTTTCTCACTTAACTCTGCCCAATGAATTGTGTTTTTCTTGTTTTTCCCCCATCTCTTTCTTTTTACTGTTTTTAGTTCATACTTGTATCAGTATCGCTTTTTGACTTGCTAAAGAGGCATTCTCTCTCGAAAGCGCGCAGATATATATATATATATATATATATATATATATATATATATTTTATATATATATATATATATATACACACACACAGTGGGTCACAATTTGTCTGACCATTCTGCTATGAACTGCTCATTTTGGAGTACACTACATGGTTTAGCTCGTTCCTTCATTGGAGTACACAAGCCCATCACCACGACAAGATAGAGATCCAGAAGTAATAGATAGAGATGCAGTGTAATAACTGTTTTTCTCGGAATACTGAGCTGGAAGCAGGTTTTTTAACTTGTTTTAGACATTCAAATGTGAGCACAGATGTACTATTTATTTGCTATATATATATATATATATATAAATATATATATATATATATATATATATTATTATCATTTATTTATAACGCGCCAACATATTCCGTAGCGCTGTACATTAGATAAGTTACAGGCAAAGGTAAAAAGAAACAAAACATAACAAAGCAAGGAGCGCCCCGTCTTTGAGCCTCCAGTGTCCGTGGCGCTTTCCCCAAAGCACATTGCAGGATAGAAACTCGCAGACTTACAACCTAAAGGACTTGTGTGTGGTAAAGGAGGGAGAGATTATATGGTTTTCTTTATTAAAAATCCCATGGAAGTGTCTGATGACCCTGGGAGGGGTTCAGACTAAACACCCCAAATCTGACCTGCTCTTTATATAAGAAACTGCACAGAATATCTCAGGAAATGGCTCATTTTAGGTGAAAATAACATTTTTTGTTACAGTACATCCCACTCACTGTATTACTGGGGGGTCCCAGAGACTTACCTCCAGAGATGGTCGTATGCTGCTCCTGAGCGCGTTGTGGAGATTCCTGAGATAAGGAGGATTTATACATTCTGGTGCTTTACAATAAAGATCCCAGGAGGCCGAGCAGTCCCCCAAGATTTCTTGTTCACAATTAACTCAGAAAAGATTCAGAAAAGATCTGAGCTCCTATAATAATAATACTATGTGACAACATGGCGGTCCAGACCAGGTGATTATCCCTACAGCTGTCTGTCTCTTTGTTGCACTCGGTCTCTTTTGTCTTCTCATACAAACATTGAAAAAGCTAAAATGTATTATTGCAACGAAGAGAGTATATAAGCATTAAAAAAATAACATTTTCACCCAAAACTGGACCTCGGCAGGCAAGGCCCTTACTGGTTATCACCCATAGAAGTCTATTAATGCTCCCTCCTGGCCAGAGAAGTCCTCTGACAATGACCTCCATTCCACGGGTCCCATAGAAATGCTCAGACTGCCAACTCACAACTACAGGAAAACCTAAGTACCAGAGATATTCTATGACTCCTGCAAAAGAGAAGCCCCCAAAGAGCAAGTGACTCACAGGAGTCTGGATCTCAGTAGTCTCCACAGCAATGATACAGAATGGTACCCACTAGATGGAGACACTACACGAGCCCTAAAATCCGTCCATAACCCTATCTATCTATATACACCTCTCCCCATGTCAGGAAAGGTGTTAAATAATAATGCAAACAAATGCAGGGGGTTAAGGACCCTTCCGCCTATGCCCTGCTACCTGCTATAAGCCCAGAAATCCCCTAGGATTCTCCGTTCCTACCCCGCAACCTGTTATGACCCTGGAGCTCCCCCAGGATTCCCACTTCAATTCCAAAAGCCCATATGTGCCAGGGGATGTCCCATCTAAGTATAACTATGAGGGTACTTTCAGATCCCCATGCACCAAAATATGAACCTGTTACCATGTGGACCAATACCTATGAACCCCTATGGCAACTAATAATAATCCTTAAACCATGGGGCTCTTTATGGACCATTCTAAGCTATAACCTCATAGACTGCCATTGCATCTAACTAATTTACCATGGGGATCATTAGATAAGTGGACCATGTTTATAGAAGAATCAGTCCCCTTTTTTCTTGATTGAAGCCCTTGGTCCTCATCTTCAGCTGTGGAAATGGGCCATTGCCTAAAAAAACTCTGCTTTAAAAAATAAAAAATCTTAATCTAATATGTCTCTTCCTCCGTGGAGCTCCCACTCTGACTACCATTTTGTTACCCCCATTTTATTACCCCTGCGCCATGTCTAATAGGTAAAAAAGTCTAAGCAATCATACTTCATAAATCATGGTAAAGGGTTAATGTTAGGTGCCATGGGGGTCCATGAGAACCCCCATGGTTATAGTTTAGTATACTACGGAGGTCCATGGAGAACCCCATGGTACAGGGGACAATGTTGGGTGCTGTGGGGGTCAATATGAATCCCTACACTATGGCGTTTAATATTATGTGCCATGACGGTCCATGGAGAATCTCCATGGTATGGGGGTCAATATTAGGTGCCAGGGTTGCCATAGGGACCCCCATGGTTATACTTTAGATTATGTTGAGGACCCCCATGGTATGGGGCATAATATTATGTACCATGGTTGTATTTTAAGGACCGAATTGGATGGGGATTAATATTAAGTGCGGTTAAGTACCCCTTTTTCAAATTCCTGATCTTAGCCCATTAAAGGGCAAACTATATTGAACTGATATCTGGTTTGTCCCGTTGTTTGACCAGATAGGCTGATTACCTCTCCCATGTGCTAGGCAGCTGGAGATGGTAGGATGTGTACTAGAAGGTTGCCTTATTGTTCTCAGGTGCCAGCCATCAAGATACCGCTAGACTCCATGTGGGGTCATCTCCTTTAATTATCTGCCAGACCCTCTCATTGTTACCTTGTGTACATTCCCTTGTATCTAACTGCTATAAATATTGTAGACTTTCCAAAAATAAAACAGTTAACTTTTGGAGACATATAAAAATAGTGTGTCTCTTATTTTGCTCCTGTTCTCCTGGATGTCTGCAGGTAGGTACTGAGAGACTATGTAGGATCTTGCTGGGGTAGGTTTGACTGCAACAAGTCTTATTAAGCCCACTAAGAAGCAGATCTGGACTCTCTTGGCAGACTGGAAGTGCTGATTTCTGATGCAAGGACCCTTACCGATACAGAGGTCAGATATCAGGGTGCTGGTGCAGATATTTCCAAGAACCCCACGGTCCTTGAGGGTAGTTAACCTGTAGTCTATAGCAGGTGGCCCTGGGCGTGTATATCCCCTACCCTCGGATCGTCACAAGTGCCATGGTGGTCCGATGAGAATCTCTGTAAGACGAGGGCTAATATTAGGTGCCATGGGGATACATAGAGACCCCTCATGGTTATACTTTAGATTAAGATGGTGGTCCCATGGTCATGTGATCATATTTGTTGCTATGAGGTTCTATAAGGACCCCCATGGCTATACTGTAGATAAAGGTTCCCAGGGCTCACAGCAGATGGTGGGTAGTAAAGGAGAATCCCAGAGAATACCAAGGCTCATAAAAAGGTAGCAGATACTGAGTGGGAAATCTTGAGGGATCCCCGAGCTCATAAAAGGTAATGGTAGGAAGGGAGAATGCGAGGGGATCCAGGGCTTATAGTAGATAGCAGGTACTGAGGTGAGGTCAGGAGGATCCCCGGGCTCATAGTAGATAGCAGGTACTGAGGAGGGATCAGGAGGATCCCCGAGCTCATGGGGTATTGGTATAAATCCCTAAATTGTGTTGGGTTTGAGCAATGAAGCCTCAAATCTGAAACAAATAAATTGCTAACCTGTGCATAGCAACAGCTTTCAAGCATCCATGCTTCTCAGAGGAATGTCTTGCCTTTATGGGAAGGGGGGGGGGGGGGCACTTGGAATAACCTCCGAGTTAAACTGAGCAAGTTTATTGTTACTGGAGACGTGATAGCAATTTTTAAAATAGCTATGGGACAGGCACTCAGGGCTTTCAACATTAGGGACATTTCAAGCACTCTGATGGCATTTCTTGGAGGTTCGCTTTAGGTGCGTGATGCGATAGCTCAGTGGTGTGTTACGAGTGCACCTTGCATGGCTCATTTCTTACAGGAGCAATGGAAGGGAGGCATAGGATCTTTACCAGCGATACCCACACTTAGATCAGATGCCCACATACATACAGACTGACCGATCTGCAGGGAAGCAGCGCAACACAGTAGAGTTCTCGTACTGACACTGCCAAGTTGTGTTGTGATCCACACAGTCAGAGGCTTTAGAATAGTCTATGAATCAGAAGTAAATGTTTTTCTGGATTCTCTGCTTTCTCTGTTATCCAGCGGACATTGGCAATTGGATCTCTTGTGCCTCTTCCTCGGCGGCTCCGGCTTGCACATCTGGTGGTTCCCGGTCCATATATTGTTGGAGTTGAGCTTGTAGGATCTTTGCTGGCATGTGAAATTAGTGCAATTGTTGGATAATTTGAGCACTCTTTGACACTTCTTTTTTGGGGATTGTGATGTAGACTGACCTTTTCCAGTCTATTGGCCATTGTTGAGTTTTCCAAATTTGTTGACAGACGGCAAGTAACCCTTTCACAGCATCATCTTGTAGGATTTTGAATAGTTCAAAACTAAGAAGGCAAACTGGCTGATGAGTCCTTGAAAGTAGCCCAGGAAAGAAGGAAAATGAAAAGTAGAGGAGATAGGAAAATATTTGTCCAACTGAATGCAGAATCCCAGAGGAGCAAGAAGATACAAGGAGACGTTCTACAGTAAGCGATGTAAAGAGATTCGAAGAAGATAACAGAATGGGAAGAAATCTCTTCAAGAAAACTGAAGATCACAAAGGCACATTTCAAAATGCATCTGGACTCTCGTCTCCTGCCCCCTCCCTAGATTTGCACCTCTTACCATTACCTCCTCATAGTATCACCTGCAGGACTTCTCAAGACCACTGACATCCTTAACTCAATCATCCCCAGCTTTATACTAACCTATCTGGTGTGGTGTGCAGCTCTCCCTCATCATCATACAGCAGCCCCCTCACCTCATGCTTAGTTTATTTCTCTAAATGTCTAAATGTATTTTATTGACCCAAACCCGCAACTTACGTCTCTCAGTCTCCACATGGAAACCCTGCCTTTGTACGTAGGATTTCCGGGGGCATGTAATATTCGCCAATCGGGCTCGCAATATACAATCTATAAAATAAATCTGTTCTAGAGTGGATGCCATGGTTTGTATTAACCCATTGAGTCCCATCCCATATATAGTTGTGAGCAAGCGGGTTGTTGCTAACGCTGCGGGCTCGCATAGCCAAAGGCGCTCCTTGTCAGCAATTGCGGACCTCGCAACATTTACGGACTTATGACAAACAAATACGAGATGCGGGACTTGGACAAAAAAACACTACAACCTCGCAAAGATACAACTTTAACGGCCGAACCGCGCGAACCTGAAAACATTAGAAAAACAATAAATACACACAACAAACACCTAAAAAGCTTACCCCCAGCAAGGGTGGGGGGGGCCCCAGGACCTCTGCAAGTGACGTTACACCTCCATTTAAGTCAAAATTACAAAGTTTAGAAATACGAAAATCACTGAAGTGAGAGAAAAAATGGCCGCCGAAAAAAGCGAAAATGAGGCTACAGGACCCTAAAGACGCAAAACACCACGAAACACCTATGGATTTCCCGAAAAAGCCTGACGAGTTCCATGAACAAGGACGCAAAATCAGCCACAGCCACGTACCACACATTAGGCGCCATTTTACAACACTAACTTACACCATCCGGAAGTACCCAGCTAATGGCTTCCCCTCGCGCACGCAGCCTATTTACACTACACACTGCGCACATTGCTGACACACAGCAGCTCCACAACACTGTAAACCTACATTGTATTCTGCAGGAACATCAAAATAGATTGTCAGCTCTTCAGCACATTGCTTCCTGCATATATTACTTACAAATAGGTAAAGTATATTATTTATTCAATTACCAGACACCAAACACCATTAGCTCACTCACAATTTCTTTGCAGTCATTTTTTGACGGGCAATATTCTAGTGATCAATATTACTCAGGAATAACAGTTACAAATAATATTTTTTATTGCATATCTGTAGGTTTGAGAAAGTCTTCCATGCCTCCCGGGGTATTTACAGTACCAAACATTATGGTGTTAAAACTATTTGTGACGCCTATTTAGAAATATTATACTTTTTCTAGTTGCGGGTCTGACTTTATTTGCGAGCTAGACGTAAAGTTCTAATAGAATAGCGATTTAGTGTAACTTTAAGTATCAAAAATCAATGGAGAGACTAGCCCTAATTAGCCCTCATTGGCTGGTCCATAGTGATCGCGGGCGGAGAACTCGTAATCGGAACGCGAGTAGCTAACAGAATATGTGTGACTTAAAGTGTGTGTAACATTGTTATGTAGCTAATAGAACAGGGCCTTAGATTGTAAGCTCTCCTGGTCTTCTCATGTTACACTGGGTATGTACAAGTGTGAGGTCGTGTCTTATCTGACTTCTAATATATATAGTATACTAGCGACTTGCCCGTCAAAAATGACGGCAATAAAATTGTAAGGCCGGTAATGCTGTTTGGCACAGACATACATTTTTTGTGCGGTCCGAAACCCTAAGCCCTCATTGCAAGCCTCACGCTGAGCGCCTTTGGCGCTCATTGCAAAGCTGTTGGTTGTTTTGTTTCTCTGAGAGGCGCTTTTGCTGTTATTGTATTGTCGGCGCTGATCTTCTTTTTGCTTTAAGCAGCGTTGGCGCTCCTTGTGACGCGCGCAGTGAATGGGTTTTCTGTTTATTGCGAGAGTGTTTTTTTGTATATATGTTTTTGTGATGCTAATTAAAGAATTATTAGATTAATATACTTTACCTATTTTGAAGTAATATATGCAGCAAGGAATGTGCTGAAGAGCTGACAATCTGTTGTGATGTTCCTGCCGCATACAATGTAGGTTTGCAGTGTTGTGGGTTTTTTTTGTGTATATTTTTGTGTTTTTGAAAGTTTGGTGCTGTGCGCGGGTTGCCCGTAAAGGTCGTATTTTTGCGAGTCAGTAATGTTTTTTTCTAAGTCCTGCGGGTCGTAATTGTTTTTGTGTAAGTCCGTAGTTCGTCATTGGGTGTTTATGTTTATTTTTGCAAGTTCCGCTTGTGTGGTGGTTTGTAACCGGTTGTGAGGCGCCGTAGAGCCTCCACCTCCGCAAATGAGGCCCCTTGCTTTGCGAGAGGCCACGTTTGCGGTCCGAAAGTTGTAGGGGGGTCGTAGGGATGAGCGCCCACATCGTTCATCTCCGCCAGCGCAAGGATCACTTTTGGCGCTCCTTGCCAGCAACTGCAGTCCTCACTTTGCATAGCAAGCCCGCAAGCGTTAGCAACAACCCGCATGCTCACAACTATATATGTGATTTTCTGACCGTTGGTTATTGTAGTCTTATCACTACAAAATATACTGGAGCTCCAAAAATAAAACATAATAATAAAGCTATAAGATTTAATTTGTTAATTTACTTACTGATTAAAAATAAAATCATTATTTTAAGAAAATGAATTGTTATTACATAAACAAACTAAAATGTGAAGAAACAAAATGCATGACTTGGGTGGAGGAACGTCTTCAGATACAAGAACAGAGGTAATTCAGATGAAACGATAAAAAAAAAAAGGGAGAAAATGTCAGGCAAAAAGGAGAAGATTGTGTGAGGAGGTCCGTGCGACATTTGTACCTAAATACTTCCGTTATGATTGTGCGTATCCGTCTCGTATTCAGGGTCGAATACCAACTTTACAGAAGAAATAACATTTATGATAAATTATACAATTCTTTTTGTAGTGGTTTTGACCATTTCCCATTTCCTACCTAAATCTCATAATTACCATCTCAGTCAAAAATAATTTTTCATTGGTAATTCTTAACTTATTTCAAAAGTATATATACAGTAAGTTTCCTGGGTTTCAAATGCTTGGTAAGAAACAGGCAGTGATTATCAGAAAAATATGTCTTATATAGATAAGTTCAGTTCATTTACAAAGTTATAGGCAGGAAAGTAAATTCCGGCTTTGAACACCCACAGGGAGCTTACATAACCAAGTACACACATGAATGCAGCCAGGTATGGAGTTTGACCTTTCAAAGGAAGTACTTTCTGCAGGATGTAATCCCATGTAAATCAGGTGCTCGAAATTAGGGGAATGGAGTAAAAAAAAAAAGTCAGCGGGAGCTTTTTGTACTTAAGTTCTACACTAATTCAAATCATTACCTCCCCCAGATTACAGCTCTCCACTCACAGTCCTAAATCCTGCTCTGCAACAGATTTCTGTGCATGGAGCAGCCAAACCAAGCTTTACGGATGAGACGGCCCTAGGAGCCAATAGGAAGTGAAAACAGCATGAATATTATAATGAGTGGGAAGTGTAGGAGCAAGTGCCTGTAACTAGCTACAGCAAGGGAATAGCTATACATGTAAAGTAATACACACATACTGAACATACATGTCTCTCCGGCTCCCTAACATGCTGTACATAGATGTCTCTCCTGCTCCCCACACATGCTGAACATACATGTCTCTCCTGTTCCTCACACATGCTGACATTGACCTCTGCATATGTGATTCTGTACGTAACTCAGAACAACCCACCCACACACATAAATAAAACACTGCCACAAATTATGGGAATAAAACTGGCAACGGCCTTTATTTGAATTAACAATTCACCAAACCAAAACCCAGAGGTGACTGCTCACGTCCATCAAGGGGAGCCCACCAACCGAGGTCTCCCAGAACCCTGTGTCTAAGAGACCTCCCCCTTTACCAGTTGTATACCACCAACATAAATCTGCTACCCCTTAATGAGAGCAATCACCCCCACCACCAGCTAGCCCTTTGCGGCTAGCTCCACCCAACAATAAAGGCAAGGCCTGCTGAATCCCCTCCTTCAAGGCATAATTAAAAACCATGAGGCCCACCTCGTTGAGGTGGAACCCATCCTTCAAGTAATTGGAGGGCGCACAAGCCAGCTCCAAGGCACGATGCCTGATAACAACACCACCCATACGCCTTACAAATGACCCAACTATCTTGTTCAAGCGCATTCTAGCCCTGTCCAATTTAACCGTATCCAATGCCACCCTCCACTTTTTATGAGGAGCAATCCCCGACCAAATGATAACCACACCAGGAAACAAAACAATCAACCTATGAATGTCACACTTCATACTCATTACAAGATCCTTTAATGGCCCAGATCCCAAATCATTGCCTCCCAGATGAATAAAAAAAAAACATGGAGGGCCAAACATCCTAGCATAGGACACAACTTTACACACTAGCTGGTGCCACCGCATACCCCTCACACCTAACCATTTTATATCCCAAATTTCAGGCGGAAAACCAAGCTGAGTTCCAATCGCCTTAACCGCAGCTGTTCCTCTCGCCCAATAAATGAAGGAGTGCCCGAAGATCCATAATACCACTGGGGAACCTAGAAAAAACAAACATATTAAACTAACAGATGAGGACGAATGTACGTATAAAAGCTCCTAGACTACCGTCTACAAATCTTTTTCACTGTGTCCACGTCCAAACCTAACCTGGCCACTTCCATGGCTGACCCTATCCTAAAAGAATGTGTACCAAACTGCCCGGGGTCAAGCTGCAACGCTGCAAGACAAGATTTGAACACAGCTGAAAACTGGAATTTGGATTAACAAGTGCCATCCAAGTGGACCAAAAGTGACCCCATCCCTTCGGGGCGGCAGGCTAAAAAGGTTTGCAACACCTGAACCAGACAACAACTACTAGATGGAACTGCATATATAAAGACCTTCTTGCCTTTACCCAACTGATCAGTTTCAGAACGCCTAATATAAACAGAGATTACCTCACCCTCTATATCAACATCCGCCACTAACTCCGAAATACGAAGGGCCCCAAAGAAAGCGAATACAAACGCTGCCCTAAATAACAAAAACTCATAATGCGACACACAAATACCTTCCAATACTTCTACCAATTTTCCCAACAAGACAAATGAAACTGGCCTCCTCCTGTCGCCCAAATTCTTGCTAACCCTTTTGCGGATCCCTTTCAATGCTTGCCTTACCACAAAATGTGGTAAAATCCTCCAGCCCCCGAAACGTAAAATAAAATACCAATACTGACAAAACTTTTGACAGGGCAGTAAAAGAAATACCCTGAGCGTGCCTCTCTATAATAAACAATAGCAGGACTTGTACTGTGCTGCATTGTGTCTATCATCCGCTCCAAACTGCACCCATTCCTCCCACACTTTGCTTTAAATATTCCATGTACCCTCCGACAAAGATTTGCGGACCAGTGCAGTTATACCTGGTACGCAAGCTTCCATAGATCCCTGGGCATGGGTGTTCTCTGTACCTCCGCAGCTGGTGCCGCCTCCCAGAATCTCTGCCACTGAAATCGAGCAAACATTTTAACACTAATCTCCTAAGTAAACGCACCACTGGCATAGAGGTTGCAGAAATGGAATTAATGGCCTGCACAGCACCCAAGTTGTCGCAATGGAAAACTATGTGACGGTTCTGAAAACTATCTCCCCACAAGTGCAACGCTACCACAATTGGAAATAATTCCAAAAAAGCCAAATTGGCGCCACTCCACTTCGCCGGCCAATGTTCCATGCACCAACAGCCCCGGAAATAAGCTCAGAAACCGATAGAACTAGACGCATCGGTAAAAAGATCTAATTCTGAATTTTGCACCGGATCCTGTAAGATGACCGACCAACCATTAAAATGTGAGAGGAACAGCTCCCAGACCCTGAGGTCCTCCCTATGATCCGCGGTCACCCGAATGTGAGGATGCACGCATTTTACTCCCGCAGTGGCGAGGGATAGTCGCCTAGAGAAAATCCTCCCCATCGGAATGATCTGGCAAGGAAAATTCAATTTACAGAGCAAGGATCCCGTGGCCCTATAAACAAAAAAATCATCCAAGTAATGAACCAACGAATCCAAACCTGACTTTTTAACCGTAACCCAATGAACAAATTAACTAAAACTTTTGAAATATGAGCAAGAAATTGAACAGCCCATTGGTAGGCATAGATCCACGAAATATTGACCCTCAACCTTACACCCCAACAAAAATTGGGACGGGGGGTTAACTGGCAGTAAACGAAAAGCAGACTCAATGTCAACTTTAGCCAACAAGGTGATGAATTACCCGAAAACGCCAAGGCTCCTTCTTGGGTACCAACCCCAACAGGGACACCCGCAGATTAGGCAAAGGAGGTTCACTGAATGGACCAGCCATCCGCCCTTTTCCAACCTCACTCAATAATGTTTCCAGCACCAGCTGCGGACTCTCCCTGGCCGATGTTAAATTGGGCGGGAGCCTGGTAAAAGGCGCAACCGAAGATGGTATAACGAACCCGTTCAAAAACCCGGACAACAACAACTTGGCAACTGCCAGGTGGAGCCTACCGTTTTCCCTTAACCACGGGCGCATCTTTTTTAGCTACACCGGCATCCTTCCCCTTTTAAGGAGTGCCTGGAGCCCTCGTTTTCTTGAAGCAACGAAAAAGAGGGTTTTCCAAACCACATTCTGAACAATCGTGACGGAAGTTACACAACGCCCCCCACTTACAGGCACTTTCGTTGTATGCGAAAAAGCATCCCCCCTTTTTAACTGGCGCCGCTGACTCTGGCTTTGCAACACTGGGCGAAAGCGGACGCAATGGCGTCACAATATTCAGCCAACTCCCCATGTCCCTGTCGTCCCACTGCATGCTAGGTAACACTGAAAACTTTTGCCTAAACTTAACATCATAGTGCCACCATGCCAACCCTCCATATGTCCTATGGATCCCATATATCTCGTCTAGGTAGCAGAAAAGGGGGGAGCAGTATTCGGGATGTTTTTCTTCAATTATACACAAATGCCTGGAGCCAGTTACTGAAGGTTTTTGGAATTTTCCTGTACCTCTTACTACGCTCATCCTCCTCTTTTTTAGAGTCCTCCTTCTTCTCATCAACTTTTAAGTCTATAAAATTATCTAACGGGAGCAAGGAAAAGAGTTCAATAAACTCCCAGCGCCAAATCCTTTCTCTAATGTCTAAAGGAACATTGAACATAATGAGGACTTCTTCTTGGCTTTGTTCGCCACCTTAAGGATTGTCGATTGAGACGCCGACGCATCAGCAAGTACCATTTCCCATGAGCCACTAACCATGGGTTCCTGAGTACTGCCTTGCTGTTCTCCCTGACCCCTGACCGTGGGCGGACTAATTACCCTAGCACCCTCATGACTTTGGGACGGGCCCCACCCATGCCCGACTGGCTTCGCTATCCCCACTCCACTCTTCCAAACTAGCAATAAAACCTTTTAAGTGAGATCCTTGCCCATGGTTGCATGCAGCCTCGACTCCTGCCACCGCTGCTCCTCTCTCTGGAGAATGATCGCCCATCCCACCTGTAACGAGAGGAATAGAACTCCCTGCCATGTTCCCCCAGCCTGTGCTGCTCAGTCTACTCAGGACCTGGAGATTCTGCTGGGGGCGCTGGGTTGGTGGCTGCCGCCGTGGGATCACCTGAGACTGCGCCGAGGGACCTTGTGAGGGCAGAGCCTGGACCCCCAGTGAGGTGGGGGATGAGGAAATGATAGTGCGGCCTGCGGCCATGGAGGAAGAGAAGACGAGGACCGTGCGAGGGACATCACATCGGGATGGAACAAGGAGCTGTGGCGATGAGGCCTGGAAATCTAGGATCCCCAGGCATACAGCGGAAGCGCAAGGGAAAGCAAGCCTCGCTACTGACCTGGGAGGAAGCCTGTTTGAGCCGGTGGATGGAGAGGCCTCGGGAACTGGAGTTTCTGCTTGGGACACTGGGCTGGTGGCTGCCGCGGTGGGACCCCCTGACACTGCGCCGAGGGACCTCATGAGGGCAGAGCCTGTACCAGTAAGGTGGCAGATGAGGAAGCGGTAGTGCAGCCTGCGGCTATGGAGGAAGAGGACGCGACGACCGTGCAAGGGATGTCACATTGGGATGGAACAAGGAGCCGTGGCAGCAAGGCCTGGAAATCTAGGATGCCCAGGCATGCAGTGGAAGTGCGAGGGAGAAGCGGTGCCGTTGGAGGCGCAACAGGATACAATAAATAATATCCAGCTGCCCGGCAAGGATGCAGAGCACACCGAGGGACCCGGTAAATACTGTAAAGCTGCTGGCGGGTCACCAAGTACATATCATCATATAATGGAGATGGTCATATTCCCCAATGGACAGGATATGTTATGCTTCCTCATCAAGGGCATGCATAAATAGACCTCCCAGCCCTTTGAGACCAGGAGGTGATGGGGGAAAGAGACAGGTTTAGTGGAGGCAACAAAACCTGTCACTCTCATTCTAGGTATTCTAAGAAAGTGGTTGAAGGACATTCATCTTCTCTGGACAGCAGTCACTCTGACCGTGTTATAAATAATCAACGTAGTGATGTAGCCTTGGCAGGACATGCGGCCTACTTGTTCACTTTATTGGTGAAGCCCTTATATGGTATTCATTACCTGTTGGTTGCAGGGTTTCATATCTCCGGGACATCGGGTTCCAGGAGACTGGTGGTGGGCTCCCCTGGGTTTTGTGAAAGGGAACCTGTTGTGCTTCTCCATCTGGACCACAATCATCCTTGACCGGGTTATAAGTGATCAACGTAATGATGTAGCCTTGGCAGGAAATACGGCCTCAGGCATGACCTTAGTGGGAGGCCTTCAGGTAAGCAGACGTGTACATAAACATCTGTGCCAGTTTATGGTTCATCGGAGGGTTTAAAGGAGATTCTATCTGTTTGATGGATAGATTCCGGTAGAGGTGGGGGTACTTGCTCACTTTTATGGGGAGCCATTATATGGGATTCACTAACTGTTGGTTGCAGTGTTTCAGTTCTCCTGGGCATGGGGTTCCCGGAGGTTGGTGGAGGGCTCCCCTGGGTTGTGAGTTAGTGCACATGTTGTGTGATTTTTCAGCTCTTAAAAGATCTTTCCAAAAGGTGAGGACGTCACTTAGGAATTAAAAGAACAGTTGGAGAGGAGAGGACTTTGAGATATTTTCCTTGCTTCCTCTGGATAATTATATTGAGTTTAAACATAATGCTAAAAAGATGATTCTGGGAAAGAGGAACCCCGCCTAAACAGAAAATTTTCAACCATTGTCTGAGTGCTATCCTTCACTTTTTTGCTACCGGGTTGGAATGACGGTATTCATAGAACGGTGGACATACAATGGGATGATGAAATAGGGATACCAGGTTAGAGATAGTTACTCCTTTGCGCCTAGTAGTTGTGGGTGGTATAGAATCAAGTATAGCCACTCCAAGAAAAGGGGCTTATGTGGCTTATCATGCTTCAAGAGAGCAAAGTCCCAAAAGTCAGATATTTCAACTGCAAAGGGGTGTATACAAAATAAGTACATTACTATATTAGGAAATTGCCCGTCAAAAATGACTGGAGTAAAGTTGTAAGCCTGGCAATGCTGTTTGCCACACAATGCAAGGATATGGCACCCCTGAGCCCCTTCAGTACTCATCTCGAGCCCCGAGCTGAGCGCCTTTGGCGCTCATTGTGAGCCTCTTCCCCTGTGTACTTTACAGGCCCCACGATGAGTGCCTTCGGCACTCATCTCAAGCCCAGCGGAGCTCATTGCGAACCTCTCCACCCCTGGTAGTTTAGGGGTCTCGCGATGACTGTTACTACCTTGGGTTAAGAGTTAGTGCCTTGGGTTAAGTCTTACTGCCTTGGATTAGGTGTTACTGGCTTACATCCTTCTGCTTTGTTTTTGTCGGGTTTATGTTTTTTTTTTTTTTTCGTTCATGAAAAAAAGCTAAAATTTGCCTCAAATGAACTTGCATCCTTACTCACAGACTCCCTGGCTCTCCCCCTGTGATATTTCTGTGTGTAAGTTAATTTGAGGGATATTTGTTGTTTTTAGCAGGTCTTTTGAGTTCCGTGGTTCAACCGTTAAAGTCGCAATTTTCAGAGGCCCACAGTCCGCACTTTGGTTCCTAAGTCCTGCGGGCCGTAATTTTGTGCACGGTGCTAAGTCCTACTAGCCTCATAGCAGCCTAAGTCCCGCGTGCCTCAAATGCTCGACTCGCTTTGTGAGACTCGATGTTCAATCAGCGCTCATTGCAGCCTAAGTCCCACGTCAATAGCTTGCCTCGCTTTATGGGAGGCGCTCATTGTGAGCCTCTCCGTCCCTTTACTTCCTCTCCCTCCCGTGTCTCTTTCTCCCTCTCCCTCAACTGTTTCTGTTTGCTGCCTCCCCCTCCCCTGTGTCTCTCGCCCCTCTCCCATGTGTCTCTTACCCCCCGTGTCTTCTTCTCCCCATCTCCCTCCTGTGTCTCTTCCCCCTACCTCCTCTGTGTCTCTCCCTCATGTCTCTTCCCCTTCCTGTTTCTCTCCAACCCCCCTCTCCCTTCTGTGTCTCTCCAACCCCCTTCTCCCTTCCGTGTCTCTCCAACCCCCCTCTCCCTCTCCCTCCAGTGTCTCTCCAACACATGCCGTGCATGCGCGCAATTTAACATGGATAATTTTACAGGGTGGCCATGTCTTAGGAAGCTCAGGGAGATATTTGATGGTGTTGTATTTCATATTGCATAAACAGGCACAAGGAACATCTCCTACTGCCCTGGTGCAAATTCGCTCTACGGAATATGAATCTTATTATGAAAAACTGCCCTTTTCCTTTGCGTTTGGAGCTTTCAGAATTTCTGGAATAGTGGCACCAAAGAAATCGTCAATGAGAGTTTGCTACTATCTGACGTAGCTGTCCAGGGGACGTACGATCAGATAGGTAGGGGCCAATGAACTGTTTAATCCCATAACTGGTGTTTGTTGTCCTTATGTTTGTATTGTGAGGTATTTGAAGGTTGACCCAGTGGAAGGGCGACATTTTTGTTTTATAGAGTTGGCTCAGGTCCATCCAAGTATCAGCCAGTTTTTAAATCTTGCATCGCAGACACCGGTCAGTTTGGTACACGTGTATTTAGGTTTGTGGTAACATCAGAGGCAGCAATGGCAGGTCTAGATGACGTCTAGAAAATACGACTTGGAGCTGGGATTTGAACAAGTTAAGTTCTTATCATTTGTTGGTATAATACTTTTTCTTTTATGTTTCAAGGCATTCCATTTCAGTTATAGAAATGAGGGTATTCATTGGGTATAAGGTAATCATTTGCTGCAGAGCATTGTGGGATTTGCAGTAGGGTTTGGTTTCAGACTAGATGGGGGTGATTATTCTCCATAGAGACTCAGATACCCTGAGACTGTTCCCTTATCAAGACGTAGGCCTTAGGATGTTTCATTTTATTCTGAAGTTATTCAACAGGCCCTTGCTATGATTGTTGGCGGGACTAGCCATGTTGGGCTAGCTGGTGGCGGGGGTGATTGCTCACTGTAGGGTGGAGCCCTTCTGGTGATGGTCCAAGATCATGGTTGGTCCTGAGGTCTCCTGGGCACGGAGTTTCTGGAGGCCTCTGAAGGGTTGGGCTCCATTTGTGGGGATGAGGAATCACCTCTGTGGTTTTGTACAATACTATGTGGCCTGTCTTAATCCCATATTGGTCTCTGTCTTATTATTTCTATGGTTGGAGTTTTGGGTTATTTATGCGTACCAGTCACTTATGCTTGGGTCAAGGGTCACACAAGCAGACAATGTGCATTCAGACATTCACAGGTATTTGTATACATGGACAGAAACATCAACACAGAGACATGGAGAAGACAGGTGGTGTCACCACACAAACAGACTACAGCAGAAGCAAATTACCTACAAATCTAGTGGTTCATTCCCAGTATGGCTGCAACAATTGCCATCTGGGACAGTTTTTGTGTAACAAGCTGAAAAAGTTAAATCTAACATTGAAACAAGAATTTACCCAAATAAAATGATGTGGAAAGAATTTTATTAAATGTTTGTGGAGTAAGTATCCAAAGGCTCACTGCTCAGTCAGCCCTCCCTTGTTCATTTCTTACAATAAAAACCTCAAAAGAGACCGTTACTTTGTTTTTTCATCACGTATATTTATTTTCACTGTTGACATTTTAGTTTTGGCTGGAACACAGGAACGAAGACACCGTCCTTACCTAATACTATAGACACAGATTCACAGACACCGCCCTTACCTTATAATATAGACACAGATTCACAGGCACCGTCCTTACCTTACAATATAGACACAGATTCACAGGCACCGTCCTTACCTTATAATATAGACACAGATTCACAGACACCGTCCTTACCTTATAATATAGACACAGATTCACAGGCACCGCCCTTACCTTATAATATAGACAAAGATTCACAGACACCGTCCTTACCTTATAATATAGACACAGATTCACAGGCACCGTCCTTACCTTATAATATAGATACAGATTCACAGGCACCGTCCTTACCTTATAATATAGGCACAGATTCACAGACACCGTCCTTACCTAATACTATAGACACAGATTCACAGGCACCGCCCTTACCTTATAATATAGACACAGATTCACTGGCACCGTCCTTACCTTATAATATAGACACAGATTCACAGACACCGTCCTTACCTTATAATATAGATACAGATTCACAGACACCGTCCTTACCTTATAATATAGACACAGATTCACAGGCACCGTCCTTACCTTATAATATAGATACAGATTCACAGGCACCGTCCTTACCTTATAATATAGACACAGATTCACAGGCACCGTCCTTACCTTATAATATAGACACAGATTCACAGGCACCGCCCTTACCTTACAATATAGACACAGATTCACAGACACCGTCCTTACCTTATAATATAGATACAGATTCACAGGCACCGCCCTTACCTTATAATATAGGCACAGATTCACAGACACCGTCCTTACCTAATACTATAGACACAGATTCACAGGCACCGCCCTTACCTTATAATATAGACACAGATTCACAGGCACCGTCCTTACCTTATAATATAGATACAGATTCACAGGCACCGTCCTTACTTTCACTCTTTCTTGGTTCACATGGATGCCTCCAGCTATGGCATTGGGGCTTTTTTGAGTTAGGTTGATGCCCAGGACAAGGAGCACCCCTTTCCATACCTGAGCAGCAAAATAAACTATACAGACAGGGTACAGCTCATCAGAATAATGATGGTCTATCCAGGCAATTGGACACCTCAGATCTCCAATTGGTCACAACTCGTTTGGGTTCTTGAATTGCCTGGTGACTAGAGAGGGTAGTGATGGTGATGACCTTTGATGGCAGAGAATCTTGATGTGAAAGGATGTGCTGTTGCAGTTTGCCTATTTTGTAGCTCTGGATGAGCAACAGCAGATTAATTAGGTGATCTACGTGAATAAGCTGAATCGTACCAACCAAGTTGTAATCCTCAAGAAATGCCCATATGGACTACCAGACATGTTTACCCCTGCTGAATTTACCCGGTTTCCCTTATCTTAACCAACATGTCACCTGACCAGTGACAGCAGCTTGAGAGGGTGCTGAGTCGCCATCTGACTTGGTCTCAACTCGACCTGGTAGCACAGACCCACTGGTCCACAAGGTCCTTATACCTTTCACAATTCACTACTGAAGCAACCCGCTTATAGGGGAATATTAGGGGGATCTGCATGAGATGCTAGAGCTAGGGATCATAGAGTCATTTAGTCCTTGGGCATCCCAAGTGGTGCTGGTCCCTAAGAAGCACACAGCCACCCTGTTTTGTGTAGACTATAGGTGGCTGTGACGACAGCACTTCATTCAGGATTATTAATGTCAAAACTGTGGTGTTGCAGTTGCCATGGCAAAAGTGACAGTTGCAAATAGAATGTTAACTGTCTGCAGGAGACTAGGTGCTCTTCAGCCTAGGTTCAATCACATATTATAATTGTCAAACTCCTTTCGTCCTCAGGCTTGCGACGAATTGCAGTTTGACAACGATTCGATCACAAAGGCGATCGGATTGCTCGCTTGCGCATTGCCCGGCGTCAGCATGTGCTGCGCATAAAGAGAGGGAGGAGACACAGGGGGGGGGGGGGGAGAGACACAGAGGGAGGGGGAAGAGGCACAGAGGGAGAGGGGGGAAGAGACACAGAGGGAGAGGGGGGAAGAGACACAGAGGGAGAGGGGGGAAGAGACACAGAGGGAGAGGGGGGAAGAGACACAGAGGGAGAGGGGGAAGAGACACAGAGGGAGAGGGGGGGAAGAGAAACAGGGAGAGGGGGAGAGAAACAGAGAGAGAGAGAGGGAGGGAAAGAGACACAGAGGGATAGGGGGGAAAGAGAGACAGAGGGAGAGGGGCAAAAGATACATAGAGGTAGAGGGGGAGAAAGAGACACAGGGGAGGGGGAAAGAGACACAGGGAGAGAGAGAGGAAAGAGACACGGGAGGAGAGGGGGAAAGATACATAGAGGGAGAGGGGGAGAAAGACATGGGAGGGGGAAAGAGACGCATGGGAGTGAGAGGGGGAAAGATACACGGGGAGTGGGAGGAAAGAGAAACGGGAGGAGAGGGGGGGAAAGAGACACGGGGGAGAGGGGGGAAAGAGACACGGGGAGAGGGGGGAAAGAGACATGGGAGAGGGGAGAAAGACACGGGGGAGAGGGGGGAATAAGACACGGGGGAGAGGGGGGAAAGAGACACGGGGAGAGGGGGGAAAGAGACACGGGGGAGAGGGGGGAAAGAGACACGGGGGGGGAGAGGGGGGGAAAGAGACACGGGGAGGGAGAGGTGGGTAAGAGACACAGGGGAGGGAGAAGAGGGGGAAAGAGACACAGGGGAGGGAAATGGGGGGGGAAGAGACACAAGGAGGGGGGGAACAGACACAGGGGGAGGGAGGACATGGGGGAAAGAGACACAGGGCAGGGGGGAACAGACACAGGGAAAGGAGAGGGGGGAAGAGACACAGGGGAGGGGGAGGAGGGAAAGAGACACAGGAGGGAAAAAGACACAGGGGAGGGGGTTAGAGACACGGGAGGGAGAGGGAGGTAAAAACACAGGGGGGGGGGGTGGAGATACAAGGAAGGGAGAGGCCAGCTTATTGCCATGCCAGTCAAGTAGAGGGGGGGAGGCTCCCATTGTGTGGCAAACAGCATTGCCAGGCTTCACTTTGTATTACCTTCATTTTTGACGATCAAGTCACTAGTAGTAATATGTCCAGGCTACCTATCTGAATCCCAGCCTCAGTATTTCTGTCATACAACAGAATCCTTATCCTGTCCTTGTCCAGTTCTAGAAGGCAACAGTACCAACACATAGACACCCTCTTTGATATAGACTAAAAGACAGCTACTGGCTCTTACCTTATGCCTAGAGTAGATCTAGGATGGGCAACCTATGTAACCACTCTGGACTTGTGTAAGGGCGACAGGAAGATCCCACTTGTTGAAATTTGTATAGAGTAATAGGAATTTACCATGAGCTATACCAGATTATAGTTATGCCCTTTAGGATGAAGAATACCCCCTACACATTCCAATGGCTTGTTGACCACCTATTACATGCATACCAGGATTTAACCCATGCATACATGGATGGCATTACCATCTTCAGCCATACTTGGTAACTTGTGAGGGTGCTGAACCTTCGCCTGACTCAACTCTACCGAGTGCATCAGACCCTCTGATTCACAAGGTCCGCCATTGCTGACACTTCCCCGCATAAGCGTTTTATAGGGTTCCTGAGACTGTGAAGGGGAAAAGCAAAAGAGAATTTACAAAGAAAACTTCAGCTGTCTGCGTGTGCTGTGTGAGCTGGGAGCATTGGCAGCGATTTGTTTTAAACCAATAGTTTACAAAAAGTTTACAGCATAACTCACAGCATAAAATAAAGTAAAAAATAAAATGAAGCATAGAATTAAATTATCCTCAGTTTCCAGTTAAATGTATCCGATAATGTGAAAGGTCTTGCCAACCTACCAGAGAAACCGTTTCATTTAATTATTGCAATAGTAAAAAAGCAAACGTCCTACTTTTGCAGCAAACAAGGTTTTCCAGATTCTCTTTTCCAAAAAAATTAGATTGAAACTTCCCTAAATACATATTTGCTTCTGGGGTAATTAAAAAAAAGTCTATTGGTCGTATGTAGCAAGAATAGTCCCTTGCACAGAGAATCCACAAATGGTAGATACATATCCTAATGTGAACACTGTCTAACCAAATGTAATAATAGCACCAAACAGAGAAGAATTATAGACTTGGCTAAAAACTGCTAAGAATTAAGTGAGATATACTCATTATGGAAGGTGATTTTAATGTAGCTCTAACTAATAACTTAGATCTAGAGGCATAATAAATAAACACCCAATGGTAATGGAGTCAGCAGATGTAACACATTTACAAATAATGCATATCCATGATTCCTGGAGACACCACCATCCTACGAAGAGGGATTATACTTTATAACTTCAATGAACATAATAGCTACTCTAGGATAGATTACACCATGACAGAACAACTAGCAAATATATTCATAATATAGCATGGTCGATCATGCCATTATTGAGGCTTCATTAACTAACATTCAGCCACCAAGTCAGAGCAGTAACTGGAGCATTAATAAATATATAACAAGAGCTCCCGATGTTAGAATATTAATTAATAAGGCAATACAAAATGATTTTGACATTAATGACACAGACCAGATGAATCAAACTACAATACAGGAAGTTCATATAAAAAGAAAATGCAAAGAATAGAATTCCTGACAACTGAACTCAATCAATTGACCATACAACATAACCAGATACCAAAGTGGATACTTTTAGCAAAAATCATTAAAATTAGAGGTGACCTGATGATGCAATGACATTATTAAGACTCACAAAACAACTTTCTTATGTACAGGCTATTAAGCCTAATACTATGTTGGACACGCATTTACAAATTCAGAAATCAGATACATTTATTTAATGCATTAAAGATAAAAACAATTTCTTGCAGAATTTAAAAAATGTTACCAAAATTTAAATCAAAATAATAAAACACTAGAAGCTACAGAACAAAACATTTCCAAGGTGATAAAATCACCAAAACTCACAGAGAGTCCAAACTGAAGAAGTTGCAAAGAAAAGAAGTCAAGAATAGATCAGAGAAGCTATAAAGAGCTTAAAAATTAAATTTCTAGCGTTGCAAAATTGTACCAACCCTCCTCAGAATTTATACAGGCCCATACTATCATCATATTTTCATGACTTGAATCATGACCAGTTTAACAGTCATAATTTACCAATTTCCTGTTTATTTGTGATTCTAAAGGATTGATCTCCTGGATATATCAATAGTTATGAAAATTTTACTATTCTATGTGAATTCGCCTATGACCATTTCATTCTAAAATGTATCAACTAACCTCTTTGTTAAATGATCTGTTGAGCCTTGGCCTCCTTGGGTTCCATAGTATGACTACCTTTATTCTGAAGAACCACTGACTTTCTTGAAGGTGAAATCTCCTTTCTTTAAATATGAATAATGATCTCTATTCTTACTGCTAATACCTCTCACTGAACATCTTGGACCCGTCTGGCAGTCATGGACGCTCTTCTGCATTGTCTTGTGACCAATGTCTTGGAGAGGGCAAAGAATCCATGGATGGCGACCAAACTATGGCAGACTATGGAGCTGTTATGGGCTGAAAACAACCTTCCGATTACTACCTGAGAAAAAGCCGCCCTCTCATGAGCTTCAGTATTGATGGTTTCACCTCCTGGATCCTCAAACTATAGATCAGAGGATTTAGCATAGGAGTGACCATGCTGTAAAACAGGGCCAGGAACCGGTCAGTGTGCAGAGAGTAGAGGGCTCTGGGACGCAGGTACATGAAGGAAGCCGTGCCATAGAACAGAGTGACCGAAGTCAGGTGAGACATACAAGTAGAATACGCCTTCCTGGAGTTGTCTATAGACCTCATTTTTAGTAGGTTAGTGATTATTTGGGAGTAGGTTCCAAGAATTAGCAGAAATGGCACCAGAAGTATAGCCACACAAACACTAAAAATGGCCACCTCATTCAGGTAAGTGTCTGAGCATGCCAGCTTCAGAACTGGAGGAATGTCACAAAAGAAATGGTCTATGACATTGGGGCCACAAAAGGGTAAAGAGAAGATAAAGGTTGTTTGTCCCATGGAGAGTAGGACACCAGAAGACCATGAAAAAGCGGACAAAAGGCAGCACCTCCGTTGGCTCATGACCAGGCTGTAATGTAAAGCATTGCAGATAGCCATGAAACGATCATATGCCATGACAGCCAATAGGAGGCACTCGGTAGTTCCTAAACACAGAAAAAAGAACATTTGAATGGAGCATCCAAGAAATTATATTCTCTTGTCTTCTGATATTAGGTTACTGAGCATCTTGGGGAGAGTGACAGAGGAATACATAATCTCCATTATGGACAGGTTACAGAGGAAGAAGTACATGGGCGAATGGAGGGAAGGATCTAAAGATACAATATTCACAACCACACAGTCACCCAGTAGGGTGAACAGGTAAACAGCCAGAAGGAGGAGGAAGAATGGAAGCCAAACATCGGTGACAGCTGAGAAACCAAGAATGATAAAGTGAGTCACTGCTGTGTAGTTCCACATCTCTGGAGCTCAGTCTTGACCAGTAAAGGTCAGTCGTATCCAATGAAGGTATCGAGAAAATCCCTGTCCAACCAAAATGGACAAATGATCTGTCTTCATGGGATGATGTCCAAAATGATTTGTCTACTGGTGGATCTTGCCTGATGGACATAGCACAGAGCAGGTAGAATAGCAAAGAGCAGGTAGATAAAATAACGTAAATATAAATTAGCATTTTACAAAGAAGAGCAAAATGTGATCCACATCGCCTCAATAAATGTGGACGGTGAATGCGCGGCTGATACTATACGGGCAGGAAACTAGATATAAAACATTCCTAAAATCATGTCCAATATTAACATTTGGATCCACAATCCAGAAACTAATCAGGTGCTAATGGCATTTCTAATTCAATTTGCTTCTAGAACTCACTAAACACCATAATTAGAAAGAAACCAAAAATTGGCAGCTCGATTGGCGCTTGACAAATAAATTGTAAAATAGTTATTGTTATTCTCAAAATATATACTTGGGCATGGTTACAGTGACCACATAATCCCGTCTGCTGGTTGACGCTGGTTGCTGTGTTGGAGTTTGGCCTTATAGTATTTAAACTTTATGATCCAGCACCACAAGGGTGACGTACACCAGAATGTGGATGGTCCCGCTAGAAAAAAGGTCAAATAGAGGCATAGATTGGGGACCATCCAAAATGATTTCCCACTCCTCTACACAGACTATGGAGTTTAATGGCTGTCACAATCCCCTAGAATGCCGGTCACTGCCAGGACTGTTAGTCGAGTGATCGGGAAGATCGAGACCAGACCCTTGAATACCAGCAGATCATAGCTGTTATCATAGCCAACCAACAGACTTTTAGACTATAATCACCGGCTGTAGGGTGAGGACAATTGTTGTTGCAAGGAAATCCCCCCCCTAGATGTAAATGTATTTGTGCTAACTTGTATTTGATGCATATTACATGTGTGGGGTCAAAGATGGGGGTGAGTAAGGATTGGGGCACAAGATCTTACAACCAGGGCAATCTGTCCATCTCCCTAGACTACCATTGGCTCACTTTACCCAGGTTCAATAAACCTGGCCCCACATCCCACTAGTTACTGAACCTCTCAGGAGGTATAGTACATCCTATTCCTCCGCAAAACCCCAACCCCAAAACTGCCATAACTCAGTCACTCATGCCCGGGGAATGTAACCCCAACACTGCACTGGCTCAGTCCCTCATGCCCAGGCAATGTAACCCCAACACTGCCCTGGCTCAGTCACTCATGCCCAGGGAATGTAACCCCAACATTGCCCTGGCTCAGTCACTCATGCCCAGGGAATGTAACCCCAACACTGCCCTGGCTCAGTCACTCATGCCAGGGGAATGTAACCCCAACACTGCCTTAACTCAATCACTCATGCCCAGGGAATGTGACCCCAACACTGCCCTGGCTGAGTCACTCATGCCCAGGGAATGTAACCCCAACACTGCCATGGCTCAGTCACTCATGCCGGGGAATGTAACCCCAACACTGCCCAGGCTCAGTCACTCATGCCCGGGGAACGTAACCCCAACACTGCCCTGGTTCAGTCACTAATGCCTTGGGAATGTAACCCAAACACTGTCTAGACTAAGTCACTCATGCCCTGGGAATGTAACCCCAACACTGCACTGGCTCAGTCACTCATGCCCGGGGAATGTAACCCAAACACTGGCCAGGCTCAGTCACTCATGCCCGGGGAATGTAACCCAAACACTGGCCAGGCTCAGTCACTCATGCCCAGGGAATGTAACCCCAACAATGCCCAGGCTCAGTCACTCATGCCCAGGGAATGTAACCCAAACACTGTCCAGGCTCAGTCACTCATGCCCAGGGAATGTAACCCCAACACTGCCCAGGCTCAGTCACTCATGTCCAGGGAATGTAACCCAAACACTGCCCTGGCTCAGTCACTCATGGCCTGCAATAAAACTCCAACACTGCCCTGGCTCAGTCACTCATGCCTTGGAATGAAACCCCAACACTGCCCTGGCTCAGTCACCCATGAACGGGGAATGTAACTCCAACACTGCCCTGGCTCAGTCACTTATACCCGGGGAATGTAACACCAACACTGCCCTGTCTCAGTCACTTATGCCCGGGGAATGTAACCCCAACACTGCACTGGCTCAGTCACTCATGCCTGGGGAATGTAACCCCAACATTGCGCTGGCTCAGTCACTCATGCCCGGGGAATGTAACCCCAACACTGCACTGGCTCAGTCACTCATGCCTTGGGAATGTAACCCCAACACTGTCTAGGCTCAGTCACTCATGTCCAGGGAATGTAACCCCAACACTGCCCAGGCTCAGTCACTCATGCCCGGGGAATATAACCCCAACACTGCCCTGGCTCAGTCACTCATACCCAAAGAATGTAACCCCAACACTGCCCTGGCTTAGTCACTCATACCCAAAGAATGTAACCCCAACACTGCCCTGGCTCAGTCACTCATGCATAAAGAATGTAACCCCAACTCTGCCCTGGCTCAGTCACTCAAGCCCTGCAATGAAACCCCAACACTGCACTGGCTCAGTCACTCATGCCCTGGAATAAAACCCCAACACTGCCCTGGCTCAGTCACTCATGTCCAGGGAATGTAACCCCAACACTGCCCTGGCTCAGTCACTCATGCCCGGGGAATGTAACCCCAACACGGCACTGGCTCAGTCACTCATGCCTTGGGAATGTAACCCCAACACTGTCTAGGCTCAGTCACTCATGTCCAGGGAATGTAACCCCAACACTGCCCTGGCTCAGTCACTCATGTCCAGGGAATGTAACCCCAACACTGCCCAGGCTCAGTCACTCATGCCCGGGGAATATAACCCCAACACTGCCCTGGCTCAGTCACTCATACCCAAAGAATGTAACCCCAACACTGCCCTGGCTCAGTCACTCATGCCCAGGGAATGTAACCCCAACACTGCCCTGGCTCAGTCACTCATGCCCAGGGAATGTAACCCCAACACTGTCCAGGCTCAGTCACTCATGCCCAGGGAATGAAACCCAAACACTGTCCAGGCTCAGTCACTCATGCCCAGGGAATGAAACCCAAACACTGTCGAGGCTCAGTCACTCATGCCCAGGAAATGTAACCCCAACAATATCCAGGCTAAGTCACTCATGCCCGGGGAATGTAACCCCAACACTGCCCTGGCTCAGTCACTCATACATAAAGAATGTAACCCCAACTCTGCCCTGGCTCAGTCACTCATGCCCTGCAATGAAACCCCAACAGTGCACTGGCTCAGTCACTCATGCCCTGGAATGAAACCCCAACACTGCGCTGGCTCAGCCGCTCATGCCCAGTGAATGTAACCAAAACACTGCCCAGGCTCAGTCACTCATGTCCAGGGAATGTAACCCCAACACTGCCCTGGCTCAGTCACTCATGCCCGGGGAATGTAACCCCAACACTGCACTGGCTCAGTCACTCATGCCCAGGGAATGTAACCCAAACACTGCCCAGGCTCAGTCACTCATGTCCAGGGAATGTAACCCCAACACTGCCCTGGCTCAGTCACTCATGCCCGGGGAATGTAACCCCAACACTGCACTGGCTCAGTCACTCATGCCTTGGGAATGTAACCCCAACACTGTCTAGGCTCAGTCACTCATGTCCAGGGAATGTAACCCCAACACTGCCCAGGCTCAGCCGCCCATGTCTGGGGAATGTAACCCCAACACTGCCCTGGCTCAGTCACTCATGCCCAGGAAATGTAACCCCAACAATATCCAGGCTAAGTCACTCATGCCCGGGGAATATAACCCCAACACTGCCCTGGCTCAGTCACTCATACCCAAAGAATGTAACCCCAACACTGCCCTGGCTCAGTCACTCATGCCCGGGGAATGTAACCCCAACACTGACCGCGCTCAGTCACTCATGCCCGGGAAATGTAACCCCAACACTGCCCTGGCTCAGTCACTCATGCCCGGTGAACGTAACCCCAACACTGCCCTGGTTCAGTCACTCATGCCCAGGAAATGTAACCCCAACAATATCCAGGCTAAGTCACTCATGCCCGGGGAATATAACCCCAACACTGCCCTGGCTCAGTCACTCATACCCAAAGAATGTAACCCCAACACTGCCCTGGCTCAGTCACTCATGCCCGGGGAATGTAACCCCAACACTGACCGCGCTCAGTCACTCATGCCCGGGAAATGTAACCCCAACACTGCCCTGGCTCAGTCACTCATGCCCGGTGAACGTAACCCCAACACTGCCCTGGTTCAGTCACTCATGCCCAGGGAACGTAACCCCAACACTGCCGTGGCTCAGTCACTCATGCCTGGGGAACGTAACCCCAACACTGCCCTGGTTCAGTCACTCATGCCCAGGGAACGTAACCCCAACACTGCCGTGGCTCAGTCACTCATGCCCGGGGAATGTAACCCCAACACTGCACTGGCTCAGTCACTCATGCCTTGGGAATGTAACCCCAACACTGTCTAGGCTAAGTCACTCATGCCCTGGGAATGTAACCCCAACACTCTCCAGGCTCAGTCACTCATGCCCAGGGAATGTAACCCAAACTCTGCCCTGGCTCAGTCACTCATGCCCTGGAATGAAACCTCAACACTGCGCTGGCTCAGCCGCTCATGCCCGGGGAATGTAACCCCAACACTGCCCTGGCTCAGTCACTCATGCCCAGAAAATGTAACCCCAACAATATCCAGGCTAAGTCACTCATGCCCAGGGAATGTAACCCCAACACTGCCCTGGCTCAGTCATTCATGCCCGGGGAATGTAAACCCAACACTGCCCTGGCTCAGTCACTCATGTCCGTGGAATGTAACCCCAACACTGCCCTTGCTCAGTCACCCATGAACGGGGAATGTAACCCCAACACTGCCCAGGCTCAGTCACTCATGTCCAGGGAATATAACCCGAACACTGTCCTGGCTCAGTCACTCATGCCCTGCAATGAAACCCCAACACTGCCCTGGCTCAGTCACCCATGAACGGGGAATGTAACCCCAACACTGCCCTGGCTCAGTCACTCATGCCCGGGGAATGTAACCCCAACACTGCACTGGCTCAGTCACTCATGCCTTGGGAATGTAACCCCAACACTGTCTAGGCTCAGTCACTCATGTCCAGGGAATGTAACCCCAACACTGCCCAGGCTCAGCCGCTCATGTCTGGGGAATGTAACCCCAACACTGCCCTGGCTCAGTCACTCATGCCCAGGAAATGTAACCCCAACAATATCCAGGCTAAGTCACTCATGCCCGGGGAATATAACCCCAACACTGCCCTGGCTCAGTCACTCATACCCAAAGAATGTAACCCCAACACTGCCCTGGCCCAGTCACTCATGCCCGGGGAATGTAACCCCAACACTGACCGGGCTCAGTCACTCATGCCCGGGGAATGTAACCCCAACACTGCCCTGGCTCAGTCACTCATGCCCGGTGAACGTAACCCCAACACTGCCCTGGTTCAGTCAATCATGCCTGGGGAATGTAACCCCAACACTGCCCTGGTTCAGTCACTCATGCCCAGGGAACGTAACCCCAACACTGCCGTGGCTAAGTCACTCATGCCTGGGGAACGTAACCCCAACAATGCCCTGGTTCAGTCACTCATGCCCAGGGAACGTAACCCCAACACTGCACTGGCTCAGTCACTCATGCCTTGGGAATGTAACCCCAACACTGTCTAGGCTAAGTCACTCATGCCCTGGGAATGTAACACCAACACTGCCCTGTCTCAGTCACTTATGCCCGGGGAATGTAACCCCAACACTGCACTGGCTCAGTCACTCATGCCTGGGGAATGTAACCCCAACATTGCGCTGGCTCAGTCACTCATGCCCGGGGAATGTAACCCCAACACTGCACTGGCTCAGTCACTCATGCCTTGGGAATGTAACCCCAACACTGTCTAGGCTCAGTCACTCATGTCCAGGGAATGTAACCCCAACACTGCCCAGGCTCAGTCACTCATGCCCGGGGAATATAACCCCAACACTGCCCTGGCTCAGTCACTCATACCCAAAGAATGTAACCCCAACACTGCCCTGGCTTAGTCACTCATCCCCAAAGAATGTAACCCCAACACTGCCCTGGCTCAGTCACTCATGCATAAAGAATGTAACCCCAACTCTGCCCTGGCTCAGTCACTCAAGCCCTGCAATGAAACCCCAACACTGCACTGGCTCAGTCACTCATGCCCTGGAATAAAACCCCAACACTGCCCTGGCTCAGTCACTCATGTCCAGGGAATGTAACCCCAACACTGCCCTGGCTCAGTCACTCATGCCCGGGGAATGTAACCCCAACACTGCACTGGCTCAGTCACTCATGCCTTGGGAATGTAACCCCAACACTGTCTAGGCTCAGTCACTCATGTCCAGGGAATGTAACCCCAACACTGCCCTGGCTCAGTCACTCATGTCCAGGGAATGTAACCCCAACACTGCCCAGGCTCAGTCACTCATGCCCGGGGAATGTAACCCCAACACTGCCCTGGCTCAGTCACTCATACCCAAAGAATGTAACCCCAACACTGCCCTGGCTCAGTCACTCATGCCCGGGGAATGTAACCCCAACACTGCCCTGGCTCAGTCACTCATGCCCAGGGAATGTAACCCCAACACTGTCCAGGCTCAGTCACTCATGCCCAGGGAATGAAACCCAAACACTGTCCAGGCTCAGTCACTCATGCCCAGGGAATGAAACCCAAACACTGTCGAGGCTCAGTCACTCATGCCCAGGAAATGTAACCCCAACAATATCCAGGCTAAGTCACTCATGCCCGGGGAATGTAACCCCAACACTGCCCTGGCTCAGTCACTCATACATAAAGAATGTAACCCCAACTCTGCCCTGGCTCAGTCACTCATGCCCTGCAATGAAACCCCAACACTGCACTGGCTCAGTCACTCATGCCCTGGAATGAAACCCCAACACTGCGCTGGCTCAGCCGCTCATGCCCAGTGAATGTAACCCCAACACTGCCCAGGCTCAGTCACTCATGTCCAGGGAATGTAACCCCAACACTGCCCTGGCTCAGTCACTCATGCCCGGGGAATGTAACCCCAACACTGCACTGGCTCAGTCACTCATGCCCAGGGAATGTAACCCCAACACTGCCCAGGCTCAGTCACTCATGTCCAGGGAATGTAACCCCAACACTGCCCTGGCTCAGTCACTCATGCCCGGGGAATGTAACCCCAACACTGCACTGGCTCAGTCACTCATGCCTTGGGAATGTAACCCCAACACTGTCTAGGCTCAGTCACTCATGTCCAGGGAATGTAACCCCAACACTGCCCAGGCTCAGCCGCCCATGTCTGGGGAATGTAACCCCAACACTGCCCTGGCTCAGTCACTCATGCCCAGGAAATGTAACCCCAACAATATCCAGGCTAAGTCACTCATGCCCGGGGAATGTAACCCCAACACTGCCCTGGCTCAGTCACTCATACCCAAAGAATGTAACCCCAACACTGCCCTGGCTCAGTCACTCATGCCCGGGGAATGTAACCCCAACACTGACCGGGCTCAGTCACTCATGCCCGGGGAATGTAACCCCAACACTGCCCTGGTTCAGTCACTCATGCCTGGGAAATGTAACCCCAACACTGCCCTGGTTCAGTCACTCATGCCCAGGAAACGTAACCCCAACACTGCCGTGGCTCAGTCACTCATGCCTGGGGAACGTAACCCCAACACTGCCCTGGTTCAGTCACTCATGCCCAGGGAACGTAACCCCAACACTGCCGTGGCTCAGTCACTCATGCCCGGGGAATGTAACCCCAACACTGCACTGGCTCAGTCACTCATGCCTTGGGAATGTAACCCCAACACTGTCTAGGCTCAGTCACTCATGCCCTGGGAATGTAACCCCAACACTGTCCAGGCTCAGTCACTCATGCCCAGGGAATGTAACCCAAACTCTGCCCTGGCTCAGTCACTCATGCCCTGGAATGAAACCTCAACACTGCGCTGGCTCAGCCGCTCATGCCCGGGGAATGTAACCCCAACACTGCCCTGGCTCAGTCACTCATGCCCAGAAAATGTAACCCCAACAATATCCAGGCTAAGTCACTCATGCCCAGGGAATGTAACCCCAACACTGCCCTGGCTCAGTCACTCATGCCCGGGGAATGTAACCCCAACACTGCCCTGGCTCAGTCACTCATGCCCGGGAATGTAACCCCAACACTGCCCTTGCTCAGTCACCCATGAACGGGGAATGTAACCCCAACACTGCCCAGGCTCAGTCACTCATGTCCAGGGAATATAACCCGAACACTGTCCTGGCTCAGTCACTCATGCCCTGCAATGAAACCTCAACACTGCCCTGGCTCAGTCACCCATGAACGGGGAATGTAACCCCAACACTGCCCTGGCTCAGTCACTCATGCCCGGGGAATGTAACCCCAACACTGCACTGGCTCAGTCACTCATGCCTTGGGAATGTAACCCCAACACTGTCTAGGCTCAGTCACTCATGTCCAGGGAATGTAACCCCAACACTGCCCAGGCTCAGCCGCTCATGTCTGGGGAATGTAACCCCAACACTGCCCTGGCTCAGTCACTCATGCCCAGGAAATGTAACCCCAACAATATCCAGGCTAAGTCACTCATGCCCGGGGAATATAACCCCAACACTGCCCTGGCTCAGTCACTCATACCCAAAGAATGTAACCCCAACACTGCCCTGGCTCAGTCACTCATGCCCGGGGAATGTAACCCCAACACTGACCGGGCTCAGTCACTCATGCCCGGGGAATGTAACTCCAACACTGCCCTGGCTCAGTCACTCATGCCCGGTGAACGTAACCCCAACACTGCCCTGGTTCAGTCAATCATGCCTGGGGAATGTAACCCCAACACTGCCCTGGTTCAGTCACTCATGCCCAGGGAACGTAACCCCAACACTGCCGTGGCTAAGTCACTCATGCCTGGGGAACGTAACCCCAACAATGCCCTGGTTCAGTCACTCATGCCCAGGGAACGTAACCCCAACACTGCACTGGCTCAGTCACTCATGCCTTGGGAATGTAACCCCAACACTGTCTAGGCTAAGTCACTCATGCCCTGGGAATGTAACCCCAACACTGTCCAGGCTCAGTCACTCATGCCCAAGGAATGTAACCCAAACTCTGCCCTGGCTCAGTCCCTCATGCCCTGGAATGAAACCTCAACACTGCGCTGGCTCAGCCGCTCATGCCCGGGGAATGTAACCCCAACACTGCCCTGGCTCAGTCACTCATGCCCAGAAAATGTAACCCCAACAATATCCAGGCGAAGTCAGTCATGCCCGGGGAATGTAACCCCAACACTGCCCTGGCTCAGTCATTCATGCCCGGGGAATGTAAACCCAACACTGCCCTGGCTCAGTCACTCATGTCCGTGGAATGTAACCCCAACACTGCCCTTGCTCAGTCACCCATGAACGGGGAATGTAACCCCAACACTGCCCAGGCTCAGTCACTCATGTCCAGGGAATATAACCCGAACACTGTCCTGGCTCAGTCACTCATGCCCTGCAATGAAACCTCAACACTGCCCTGGCTCAGTCACCCATGAACGGGGAATGTAACCCCAACACTGTCCAGGCTCAGTCACTCATGCCCAGGGAACGTAACCCCAACACTGCCCAGGCTAAGTCACTCTTGCCGGGGGAAGGTAACCCCAACACTGCCCTGGCTCAGTCACTAATACCCAAAAAATGTATCCCCAACACTGCCCTGGCTCAGTCACTCATGCCCAGGGAATTTAACCCCAACACTGCCCTGGCTCAGCCACTCATGCCCAGGGAATGTAACCCCAACACTGCCCTGGCTCAGTCACTCATGCCCAGGGAATGTAACCCCAACACTGCCCTGGTTCAGTCACTCATGCCGCGGGAAGGTAACCCCAACACTGCCCTGGCTCAGTCACTCATGCCCAGGAAATGTAACCCCAACACTGCCCTGGCTCAGTCACTCATGCCGCGGGAAGGTAACCCCAACACTGCCCTGGCTCAGTCACTCATGCCCGGGGAATGTAACCCCAACACTGCCCTGGCTCAGTCACTAATACCCAAAAAATGTAACCCCAACACTGCCCTGGCTCAGTCACTCATGCCCGGGAATGTAACCCCAACACTGCCCTTGCTCAGTCACCCATGAACGGGGAATGTAACCCCAACACTGCCCAGGCTCAGTCACTCATGTATAGAGAATGTAACCCAAACACTGCCCTGGCTCAGTCACTTATGCCCTGCAATGAAACCCCAACACTGCCCTGGCTCAGACGCTCATGCCCGGGGAATGTAACCCCAACACAGCCCTAGCTCAGTCACTCATGCCCGGGGAATGTAACCCCAACACTGCCCAGGCTCAGTCACTCATGTCCAGGGAATATAACCCGAACACTGTCCTGGCTCAGTCACTCATGCCCTGCAATGAAACCTCAACACTGCCCTGGCTCAGTCACCCATGAACGGGGAATGTAACCCCAACACTGTCCAGGCTCAGTCACTCATGCCCAGGGAACGTAACCCCAACACTGCCCAGGCTAAGTCACTCATGCCGGGGGAAGGTAACCCCAACACTGCCCTGGCTCAGTCACTCATGCCGGGGGAATGTAACCCCAACACTGCCCTGGCTCAGTCACTCATGCCCAGGGAATGTAACCCCAACACTGCCCTGGCTCAGTCACTCATGCCCAGGGAATGTAACCCCAACACTGCCCTGGCTCAGTCACTCATGCCCGGGGAATGTAACCCCAACACTGCCCTGGCTCAGTCACTCATGCCGCGGGAAGGTAACCCCAACACTGCCCTGGCTCAGTCACTCATGCCCAGGAAATGTAACCCCATCAATATCCATGCTATGTCACTCATGCCCGGGGAATGGAACCCCAACACTGCCCTGGCTCAGTCACTAATACCCAAAAAATGTAACCCCAACACTGCCCTGGCTCAGTCACTCATGCCCGGGAATGTAACCCCAACACTGCCCTTGCTCAGTCACCCATGAACGGGGAATGTAACCCCAACACTGCCCAGGCTCAGTCACTCATGTATAGAGAATGTAACCCAAACACTGCCCTGGCTCAGTCACTTATGCCCTGCAATGAAACCCCAACACTGCCCTGGCTCAGCCGCTCATGCCCGGGGAATGTAACCCCAACACTGCCCTGGCTCAGTCACTCATGCCCGGGGAATGTAACCCCAACACTGCCCTGGCTCAGTCACTCATGCTGGGGGAAGGTAACCCCAACACTGCCCTGGCTCAGTCACTCATGTCCAGGGAATGTAACCCCAACACTGCCAGGCTTAGTCACTCATGCCCGGGAAATGTAACCCCAACACTGCACTGGCTCAGTCACTCATGAAAAGGGAATGTAACCCCAACACTGCTCTGGCTCAGTCACTCATGCCCAGGGAATGTAACCCCAACACTGCCCTGGCTCAGTTACTCATGCCCAGGGAAGGTAACACCAACACTGCACTGGCTCCGTCACTCATACTCGGGGAATGTAACCCCAACATTGCCCAGTCTCAGTCACTCATGCCTGGGGAATGTAACCCGAACTCTGCCCTGGTTCAGTCACTCATGCCCGGGGAATGTAACCCCAACACTTCCCTGGCTCAGTCTCTCATGCCGCGGGAAGGTAACCCCAACACTGCCCTGGCTCAGTCACTCATTCCGCGGGAAGGTAACCCCAACACTGCCCTGGCTCAGTCACTCATGCCCAGGGAATGTAACCCCAACACTGCCCAGGCTCAGTCACTCATGTCCAGGGAATATAACCCGAACACTGCCCTGGCTCAGTCACTCATGCCCTGCAATGAAACCCCAACACTGCCCTGGCTCAGTCACTCATGCCCTGGAATAAAACCCCAACACTGCACTGGCTCAGTCACTCATGCCTTGGGAATGTAACCCCAACACTGTCTAGGCTAAGTCACTCATGCCCTGGGAATGTAACCCCAACACTGTCCAGGCTCAGTCACTCATGCCCAGGGAATGTAACCCAAACTCTGCCCTGGCTCAGTCCCTCATGCCCTGGAATGAAACCTCAACACTGCGCTGGCTCAGCCGCTCATGCCCGGGGAATGTAACCCCAACACTGCCCTGGCTCAGTCACTTATGCCCAGAAAATGTAACCCCAACAATATCCAGGCGAAGTCAGTCATGCCCGGGGAATGTAACCCCAACACTGCCCTGGCTCAGTCATTCATGCCCGGGGAATGTAAACCCAACACTGCCCTGGCTCAGTCACTCATGTCCGTGGAATGTAACCCCAACACTGCCCTTGCTCAGTTACCCATGAACGGGGAATGTAACCCCAACACTGCCCAGGCTCAGTCACTCATGTCCAGGGAATATAACCCGAACACTGTCCTGGCTCAGTCACTCATGCCCTGCAATGAAACCTCAACACTGCCCTGGCTCAGTCACCCATGAACGGGGAATGTAACCCCAACACTGTCCAGGCTCAGTCACTCATGCCCAGGGAACGTAACCCCAACACTGCCCAGGCTAAGTCACTCATGCCGGGGGAAGGTAACCCCAACACTGCCCTGGCTCAGTCACTCATGCCGGGGTAATGTAACCCCAACACTGCCCTGGCTCAGTCACTCATGCCCAGGGAATGTAACCCCAACACTGCCCTGGCTCAGCCACTCATGCCCAGGGAATGTAACCCCAACACTGCCCTGGCTCAGTCACTCATGCCCGGGGAATGTAACCCCAACACTGCCCTGGCTCAGTCACTCATGCCGCGGGAAGGTAACCCCAACACTGCCCTGGCTCAGTCACTCATGCCCAGGAAATGTAACCCCAACACTGCCCTGGCTCAGTCACTCATGCCGCGGGAAGGTAACCCCAACACTGCCCTGGCTCAGTCACTCATGCCCGGGGAATGTAACCCCAACACTGCCCTGGCTCAGTCACTAATACCCAAAAAATGTAACCCCAACACTGCCCTGGCTCAGTCACTCATGCCCGGGAATGTAACCCCAACACTGCCCTTGCTCAGTCACCCATGAACGGGGAATGTAACCCCAACACTGCCCAGGCTCAGTCACTCATGTATAGAGAATGTAACCCAAACACTGCCCTGGCTCAGTCACTTATGCCCTGCAATGAAACCCCAACACTGCCCTGGCTCAGACGCTCATGCCCGGGGAATGTAACCCCAACACAGCCCTAGCTCAGTCACTCATGCCCGGGGAATGTAACCCCAACACTGCCCAGGCTCAGTCACTCATGTCCAGGGAATATAACCCGAACACTGCCCTGGCTCAGTCACTCATGCCCAGGAAATGTAACCCCATCAATATCCATGCTATGTCACTCATGCCCGGGGATTGTAACCCCAACACTGCCCTGGCTCAGTCACTAATACCCAAAAAATGTATCCCCAACACTGCCCTGGCTCAGTCACTCATGCCCCGGAATGTAACCCCAACACTGCCCTTGCTCAGTCACCCATGAACGGGGAATGTAACCCCAACACTGCCCAGGCTCAGTCACTCATGTATAGAGAATGTAACCCAAACACTGCCCTGGCTCAGTCACTTATGCCCTGCAATGAAACCCCAACACTGCCCTGGCTCAGCCGCTCATGCCCGGGGAATGTAACCCCAACACTGCCCTAGCTCAGTCACTCATGCCCGGGGAATGTAACCCCAACACTGCCCTGGCTCAGTCACTCATGCTGGGGGAAGGTAACCCCAACACTGCCCTGGCTCAGTCACTCATGTCCAGGGAATGTAACCCCAACACTGCCAGGCTTAGTCACTCATGCCCGGGAAATGTAACCCCAACACTGCACTGGCTCAGTCACTCATGAAAAGGGAATGTAACCCCAACACTGCTCTGGCTCAGTCACTCATGCCCAGGGAATGTAACCCCAACACTGCACTGGCTCCGTCACTCATACTCGGGGAATGTAACCCCAACATTGCCCAGTCTCAGTCACTCATGCCTGGGGAATGTAACCCGAACTCTGCCCTGGTTCAGTCACTCATGCCCGGGGAATGTAACCCCAACACTTCCCTGGCTCAGTCTCTCATGCCGCGGGAAGGTAACCCCAACACTGCCCTGGCTCAGTCACTCATTCCGCGGGAAGGAAACCCCAACACTGCCCTGGCTCAGTCACTCATGCCCAGGGAATGTAACCCCAACACTGCCCAGGCTCAGTCACTCATGTCCAGGGAATATAACCCGAACACTGCCCTGGCTCAGTCACTCATGCCCTGCAATGAAACCCCAACACTGCCCTGGCTCAGTCACTCATGCCCTGGAATGAAACCCCAACACTGCGCTGGCTCAGCCGCTCATGCCCGGGAAATGTAACCCCAACACTGCCCTGGCTCAGTCGCTCATGCCCAGGAAATGTAACCCCAACAATATCCAGGCTAAGTCACTCCTGCCCGGGGAATGTAACCCCAACACTGCACTGGATCAGTCACTCATACCGAAAGAATGTAACCCCAACACTGCCCTGGCTCAGTCACTCATGCCCGGGGAATGTAACCCCAACACTGCCCTGGCTCAGTCACTCATGCCCAGGGAATGTAACCCCAACTCTGCACTGGCTCAGTCACTCATGCCTTGGGAATGTAACCCCAACACTGTCTAGGCTCAGTCACTCATGCCCGGGGAATGTAACTCCAACACTGACCTGGCTCAGTCACTCATGCCCCGGGAATGTAACCCCAACACTGCCCTGGCTCAGTCACTCATGCCCGGGGAACGTAACCCCAACACTGCCCTGGTTCAGTCACTCATGCCCAGGGAACGTAACCCCAACACTGCCGTGGCTCAGTCACTCATGCCCAGGGAATGTAACCCCAACACTGCACTGGCTCAGTCACTCATGCCTTGGGAATGTAACCCCAACACTGTCTACGCTAAGTCACTCATGCCCTGGGAATGTAACCCCAACACTGTCCAGGCTCAGTCACTCATGCCCAGGGAATGTAACCCAAACTCTGCCCTGGCTCAGTCACTCATGCCCTGCAATGAAACCCCAACACTGCCCTGGCTCAGTCCCTCATGCCCTGGAATGAAACCCCAACACTGCGCTGGCTCAGCCGCTCATGCCTGGGAATGTAACCCCAACACTGCACTGGCTCAGTCACTCATGCCCAGGAAATGAAACCCCAACACTGCCCTGGCTCACCTGCTCATGCCCGGGGAATGTAACCCCAACACTGCCCTGGCTCAGTCACTCATGCTGGGGGAAGGTAACCCCAACACTGCCCTGGCTCAGTCACTCATGTCCAGGGAATGTAACCCCAACACTGCCCTGGCTCAGTCACTCATGCCCGGGGAATATAACCCGAACACTGCCCTGGCTCAGTCACTCATGCCCTGCAATGAAACCCCAACACTGCGCTGGCTCAGCCGCTCATGCCCGGGGAATGTAACCGCAACACTGCCCTGGCTCAGTCGCTCATGCCCAGGAAATGTAACACCAACAATATCCAGGCTAAGTCACTCCTGCCCGGGGAATGTAACCCCAACACTGCCCTGGCTCAGTCACTCATACCTAAAGAATGTAACCCCAACACTGCCCTGGCTCAGTCACTCATGCCCGGGGAATGTAACCCCAACACTGCCCTGTCTCAGTCACTTATGCCCGGGGAATGTAACCCCAACACTGCACTGGCTCAGTCACTCATGCCCAGGGAATGTAACCCCAACACTGCCCTGGCTCAGTCACTCATGCCTTGGGAATGTAACCCCAACACTGTCTAGGCTCAGTCACTCATGCCCAGGGAATGTAACCCCAACACTGCCCAGGCTCAGTCACTCATGCCCGGGGAATATAACCCCAACACTGCCCTGGCTCAGTCACTCATACCCAAAGAATGTAACCACAACACTGCCGTGGCTCAGTCACTCATGCCCGGGGAATGTAACCCCAACACTGACCTGGCTCAGTCACTCATGCCCGGGGAATGTAACCCCAACACTGACCTGGCTCAGTCACTCATGCCCGGGGAATGTAACCCCAACACTGCCCTGGCTCAGTCACTCATGCCCTGGAATGAAACCCCAACACTGCCCTGGCTCAGTCACTCATGCCCTGCAATGTAACCCCAACACTGCCCTGGCTCAGTCACTCATACCCAAAGAATGTAACCCCAACACTGCCCTGGCTCAGTCCCTCATGCCCTGGAATGAAACCCCAACACTGCCATGGCTCAGTCACTCATGCCCTGCAATGTAACCCCAACACAGCCCTGGCTCAGTCACTCATGCCCGGGGAACGTAACCCCAACACTGACCTGGCTCAGTCACTTATGCCCGGGGAACGTAACCCCAACACTGCCCTGGCTCAGTCACTCATGCCCGGGGAACGTAACCCCAACACTGCCCTGGTTCAGTCACTCATGCCCGGGGAACGTAACCCCAACACTGCCCTGGTTCAGTCACTCATGCCCGGGGAACGTAACCCCAACACTGCCCTGGTTCAGTCACTCATGCCCAGGGAACGTAACCCCAACACTGCCGTGGCTCAGTCACTCATGCCCGGGGAACGTAACCCCAACACTGCACTGGCTCAGTCACTCATGCCTTGGGAATGTAACCCCAACACTGTCTAGGCTAAGTCACTCATGCCCTGGGAATGTAACCCCAACACTGCCCTGGCTCAGTCATTCATGCCCGGGGAATGTAAACCCAACACTGCCCTGGCTCAGTCACTCATGTCCGTGGAATGTAACCAAAACACTGCCCTTGCTCAGTCACCCATGAACGGGGAATGTAACCCCAACACTGCCCAGGCTCAGTCACTCATGTATAGAGAATGTAACCCAAACACTGCCCTGGCTCAGTCACTCATGCCCTGCAATGAAACCCCAACACTGCCCTGGCTCAGTCACTCATGTCCAGAAAATGTAACCCCAACACTGCCCTAGCTCAGTCACTCATGTCCAGAAAATGTAACCCCAACACTGCCCTGGCTCAGTAACTCATGCCGGGGGAATGTAACCCCAACATTGCCCTGGATCAGTCACTCATGCCCGGGGAATGTAACCCCAACACTGCCCTGGTTCAGTCACTCATGCCCGGGGAATGTCACCCCAACACTGCCCTGGCTCAGTCACTCATGCACGGGGAATGTAACCCCAACACTGCCCTGGCTCAGTCACTCATGCCCGGGGAATGTAACCCCAACACCGCCCTGGCTCAGTCACTCATGTCCAGAAAATGTAACCCCAAAACTGCCCTGGCTCAGTCACTCATGCCCTGCAATGAAACCCCAACACTGCCCTGGCTCAGTCACTCATGTCCAGAAAATGTAACCCCAACACTGCCCTGGCTCAGTCACTCATGCCCTGCAATGAAACCCCAACACTGCCCTGGCTCAGTCACTCATGCCCAGGGAATGTAACCCCAACACTGTCCAGGCTCAGTCACTCATGCCCGGGGAATGTAACCCTAACTCTGCCCTGGTTCAGTCACTCATTCCCGGGGAATGTAACCCCAACTCTGCCCTGGTTCAGTCACTCATGCCCGGGGAATGTAACCCCAACACTGTCCTGGCTCAGTCACTCATGCCCGGGGAATGTAACCCCAACACTGCCCTGGCTCAGTCACTCATGCCGGGGGAAGTTAACCCAAACACTGCCCTGGCTCAGTCACTCATGCCCGGGGAATGTAACCCCAACACTGCCCTGGCTCAGTCACTCATGTCCAGAAAATGTAACCCCAACACTGCCCTGGCTCAGTCACTCATGCCCTGCAATGAAACCCCAACACTGCCCTGGCTCAGTCACTCATGCCCTGGAATGAAACCCCAACACTGCCCTGGCTCAGCCGCTCATGCCCGGGGAATGTAACCCCAACACTGCCCTGGCTCAGTCACTCATGCTGGGGGAAGGTAACCACAACACTGCCCTGGCTCAGTCACTAATGCCCAGGGAATGTAACCCCAACACTGTCCAGGCTCAGTTACTCATGCCCGGGGAATGTCACCCCAACACTGTCCAGGCTCAGTCACTCATGCCCGGGGTATGTAACCCCAACACTGCACTGGCTCAGTCACTCATGAAAAGGGAATGTAACCCCAAAACTGCCCTGGCAGTCACTCATGCCGGGGGAATGTAACCCCAACACTGCCCTGGCTGCCCGGGGAATGTAACCCCAAAACTGCTTAGGCTTAGTCACTCATGTCCAGGGAATGTAACCCCAACACTGCCGTGGCTCAGTCACTCATGCCCAGGGAATGTAACCCAAACACTGCCCTGGCTCAGTCACTCATGCCTGTGGAATGTAACCCCAACACTGCCCTGGCTCAGTCACTCATGCCCTGCAATGAAACCCCAACACTGCCCTGGCTCAGTCACTCATGCCCTGGAATGAAACCCAAACACTGCCCTGGCTCAGCCGCTCATGCCCGGGGAATGTAACCCCAACACTGCCCTGGCTCAGTCACTCATGCTGGGGGAAGGTAACCCCAACACTGCCCTGGCTCAGTCACTCATGCCCGGGGAATGTAACCCCAACACTGCCCTGGCTCAGTCACTCATGCCCGGGGAATGTAACCCCAACACTGTCCAGGCTCAGTCACTCATCCCGGGGTATGTAACCCCAACACTGCACTGGCTCAGTCACTCATCCCGGGGTATGTAACCCCAACACTGCACTGGCTCAGTCACTCATGAAAAGGGAATGTAACCCCAAAACTGCCCTGGCTCAGTCACTCATGCCGGGGGAATGTAACCCCAACACTGCCCTGGCTCAGTCACTCATGCCCGGGGAATGTAACCCCAACACTGCCCTGGCTCAGTCACTCATGCCCGGGGAATGTAACCCCAACACTGCACTGGCTCCGTCACTCATACTCGGGTATTGTAACCCCAACATTGCCCAGGCTCAGTCACTCATGCCCGGGGAATGTAACCCCAACTCTGCCCTGGTTCAGTCACTCATGCCCGGGGAATGTAACCCCAACACTGCCCTGGCTCAGTCACTCATGCCCGGGGAATGTAACCCCAACACTGCCCTGGCTCAGTCACTCATGCCCGGGGAATGTAACCCCAACACTGCCCTGGCTGCCCGGGGAATGTAACCCCAACACTGCCCTGGCTCAGTCACTCATGCCCGGGGAATGTAACCCCAACACTGCCCTGGCTGCCCGGGGAATGTAACCCCAAAACTGCCCAGGCTTAGTCTCTCATGTCCAGGGAATGTAACCCCAACACTGCCCTGGCTCAGTCACTCATGCACAGGGAATGTAACCCCAACACTGTCCTGGCTCAGTCACTCATGCCCAGGGAATGTAACCCCAACACTGCCCTGGCTCAGTCACTCATGCCTGTGGAATGTAACCCCAACACAGCCCTGGCTCAGTCACTAATGCCCAGGGAATGTAACCCCAACACTGCCCTGGCTCAGTCACTCATGCCCGGGGAATGTAACCCCAACACTGCCCCGGCTCAGTCGCTTATGCCTGGGGAATGTAACCCCAACACTGCCCTGGCTCAGTCGCTTATGCCCGGGAAAGTAACCCCAACACTGCCCTGGCTCAGTCGTTTATGCCTATCTGCTTCCCGTTAACATTAAATTGCAGAGACGTACAGTGGATGACATCTAGTTGCCTGGAAGCATTTTGTGGCTGGTCAACCTGACTCCTTCCATTTGTCGAGCCCTGTAAATTTTAATTTAAAAAGTACAGTATTTAATTATTTTCTGGTTGCTGTAGAATGTGTGTTTAATACATAAATGTGAATATAATTGCACAATAAAAATCAAATTGTTTATCTGCTCAGGGAGTTGTTCCCTCGCACTGGCTGCCAGCTGCTGTGCCTGGGGGGAGTTGGCCCCTCAGGACTTGGAGAGTCTTTATATGAGGAGGCAGCGAGGCAGGTCCTGACTGAAGGAGACACCGGCCCTCCCTGTATGTGCTGTGACCTTGCAGGACCTGTGGGGTGTTTGCATGTCCTCACAGGGTGACCATGTAAGAGATGAGTTCTTATCACTGTAAGGACGAGAACTTGGGACGAGCAAGAGGTAGGAACACATTTATTTGTCCACATTTACAATTTCCATACCTGACATATGACATTTGTATGTTTTCCCTTTATTTGCATATCTTGACCCCAGTGACATCCATGTAACATGTTCTGTATTTGTGACAAGATTAGTGGGATTCTTATAGGCAGTGATTATATTCATATGAGGTCTCAGAGACCCTCTACAGCCCCTCAATCTAATGTCTCATGTCACCCGGATTACATCTCCTTCTTTCTCCTTGCTATGTTCTAAGATTATCACAAGTATACGTTTGGGGCAGAAAATGAATGACTAGGACCGTCTATATCTGCTCCTCCGCTTCTTACATTGTTTTACTTCAGCTTGATCCCTTATTTACTTTATCTTTATTACCTCTAAATCTCCAACTTAATATCAGCACCTCTTGTTCATTTCCTCTTTTTTTTTTTTTGCATGGACCTTATTAAACCTTTCTCATATCCCACTTTCTCCTCTTCCCTTTAGTCTATACATATTAATATCATGGAGTCCCCTCTAATTTATACAGATATACATTATCTATCTATCTATCTATTTCTCTATCTGTCTATCCCTCTATCTATATATCTATCTATCTATCCATCTCTCTATCTATTGATACAAAATATCCCATTAAATGTAGACAATGAATGAGTTATAATAAATGGATATAGGAAGTCAGTTGGGGGATAAAAACATTTATAAAATCTAGACGTTAGGAGATACTTAAATTCCACACTCAAAATAATGGTTTTCTGTCTTTAAAAATGTTAATTGCAAAACTGGGGACAGCAACACGTTGCAGTGCCCCCTCCAGTGCCCACGTCCAGTAACCCTTCCGTGCCCCCTCCAGTGCCCATGTCCAGTGCCCACGTCCAGTAAACCTTCAGTGCCCCCTCCAGTGCCCCCATCCAGTACCCTTTGAGTGCCCCCTCCAGTGCCTGCTCCAGTGCCCCCATCCAGTACCCTTCCAGTGCCGCAGCCAGTGCCCCCTCCAGTGCCCCATCCTGTACCTTTCCAGTGCAACCTCCAGTTCAACCTCCAGTGCCCTATATATGTCTTATTTCGTACTTGTGTTTGGATATTAGCATCACTCCATCTTTTATACACTTTTTAGGACTTGACTTTATAATGCTTTTAGAAATAAAAATATCCCTTTATTGGTAATGAAATATAACAAACGTAAAATATATTCGAGAATGGAATTGTAATGAAGGCCAAGGAGCCACCAAGGAAGGCCAAGGAGCCACCAAGGAAGGCCAAGGAGCCACCAAGGAAGGCCAAGGAGCCGCTGATCACGCATCCATACGTATCCAGTCCAAGTGACCACAATCAGAGAACATTAGAGCAGCAAAAATATTTTCACTAGTTAATTGCAAACTAAGCCCCCCAAGCCCCCATTACATGACCCTCGCTAAAATAACACATTCTGTAATCACATTCTGCACATAATGTGTGACTGAAATGCATGGGTATAGGAACTGGGGGGACGAGGGGAATTAAATCATCCCAAATGTTATATTTGTGTAGAGAAGCAGATGTGTGGTATTTTTATACTATTTGCGCTATCGCCGCCTGGTTTTCGTTTTTCTTGTTTGCTCGTGTTGGCATGTAACTTCCCTTTGGTTAACATGTAGAACACCCCACGCTGCTATTATACTGGTATTTACATCTGTGACCGCCCTCTATGTGACCGCCCTCTATGTGACCGCCCTCTATGTGACCGCCCTCTATGTGACCGCCCTCTATGTGACTGCCCTCTATGGCCCAAAAATGGACCGGTACTTTGGTCACTCTAAAACACTGTTTAAAGACTTAGCGAGTGTTCACAAAGCCATCATTATTACTTAATTATTAACTTCCCTGCTGCCATTGCAACGACCAAACCTACATGTGGGCTTGGGAAGGCCATCAACTGGAACGCCTATCTAAAATAAAGTGGCCATCCATATGAACCTCCATGGTCTGTAGCACAACCCCCTATGGGGTCCATAAGTTAACATTTAAAAAAAAAATACAACAGTTAAAATTACTATAAAGTGAAAAAAGCTCTACAATAAAATGTAAAAATAATTAGCAAAATAATTACTGCAGAAACATTATCAGCCTTATTAAATTGCAATTCCGCCAATTGAATAGGGCTCTATATTAGCCCAGAGCATATTTTTTTACAGAAGTTTTTGAGACCTCGTTAGTGAGACCTCGAAAAACTATTGTAACAAATATGCCCTGGGCCCTATTCAATTGGCTGAATCGCAATTTAATAATGCTGTATATATATATATATATATATATATATATATATATATATATATATATATATATATATATATATACACATACATACATACAGTAAAATCACGGTTATCCGGCACCTAACCAACCGGCACGCTCAAGCAACTGGCACCGGCATCAATTCCCCACTCTACAGAAACTCCCGCTACACCGGCGTAACCGCCACGATCCGGCAGTTCGAGACTTGTTTCTACTGGTTTCTATCTTTTGCACAAGAAGCTGGTATTAGACCAATGGAACTATTGGCGCTCATGATTTTCTGCGCCCACTGGCAAATCCTATTTGTTGTTCTTGACCTTGCCTTCTTTAGCTTACCACTAAATAGCAAACCCTGTTTTTTGTTTTTACTATTCAGTATTCACTTTTTTCATTTTAATCCCTTAATTAAACAATTTTTTTCTTTGCCCCCAAAAAATACAAAGCTTTTTCTCTAAATGTTTTTTTCTGGGTCTAAATGGCCCAGTTTAGGTGCTAATGCCCTTGTAAAGGCATTTTGAGGGGTTTGGGGGGGGGGGTTTAGGGGTCGTTTCGTATCTGGCAATTATGTCCAACTCTCAGTGACCATAAGGACACAGCATGACAGGTGCATCTGTCTGTGTTTCTAGTCGTGCTTATCCACATGGTTTTCTTGGCAAAGATAATGGGGTGGGTAGCCAGTTCCTTCTCCAGTGAACCTTAATTTATCTGACCTCTATTATGACCTGTTCATCTTGGGTGACCCTACATGGTATAGGTCACAGCATCATTGAGGTACACAAGCCCCTTCACCACAACAAGGTAGCGATCCAGAAGTGAGTCACATATAATAGTTGTCAAACTGCGATTCGTCGTCACGCTTGCGACAAATCGCAGTTTGACAACTACGATTGCCGCACCGGGGCACGCATGCGCATTGCGCGGTGTAAGCTGCTCCTGCACGTTGCACAACGGGCCACGCATGGGCATTGCGGTGGGGCGCGCGCACGCGCAACTGCCTGTGTGCACAGCAGTGTGCGCATGCGCGTTGCTGCGATGAGACAGAGAAGGAGAGAGAGGAAGGGACACACAGGGAAAGAGGGGGAAGACACAGAAAAGTGGGGGGAGAGAGACACAGGGGAGTGAGAGAAGGGGGCAGACACACAGGGGAGTGAGAGGAGGGGGGGAGAGACACAGGGGAGTGAGAGGAGGGGGGGAGAGACACAGGGGAGTGAGAGGAGGGGGCAGACACAGGGGAGTAAGAGGAGGGGGAAGAGACACAAGGGAGGGGAGAGACACAGGGGAGAGAGAGGAGGGGGGAGAGAGGAGGGGGAGGGAGAGAAACAGGGGAAAGAGACACGGAGGGGGAAAGAGACACGGAGGGGGAAAGAGACACGGAGGGGGAAAGAGACACGGAGGGGGAAAGAGACACGGAGGGGGAAAGAGACACGGAGGGGGAAAGAGACACAGGAGGGGGAAAGAGACACAGGAGGGGGAAAGAGACACAGGAGGGGGAAAGAGACACAGGAGGGGGAAAGAGACACAGGAGGGGGAAAGAGACACAGGAGGGGGAAAGAGACACAGGAGGGGGAAAGAGACACAGGAGGGGGAAAGAGACACAGGAGGGGGAAAGAGACACAGGAGGGGGAAAGAGACACAGGAGGGGAAGAGACACAGGAGGGGAAGAGACACAGGAGGGGAAGAGACACAGGAGGGGAAGAGACACAGGGAAAGACACACAGTGGGGAAATAGAAACAGGGGAGGGAGAGGGGGAAGAGGCACAGGGGAGGGAGAGGGGGCAAGAGGCACAGGGGAGGGAGAGGGGGCAAGAGGCACAGGGGAGGCAGAGGGCAAAAAAGACACAGGGGAGGGAGAGGGGAAAAGAGACATAGGGGAGGGAGAGGGGAAAAGAGACATAGGGGAGGGAGGGGGGAAAGAGACACAGGTGAAAGACACAAGGGAGGGAGAGGGGGTAAAAACAGGGTGGAGAAAGGAGACACAAGGAAGGTAGAGGAGGGGGAAAGGAAACACAAGGGAGGGAGAGGAGGGGGGAAATGAGACAAGGGAGGAAGTAGACAGAGGGAGAGACTCGCAATGAGCTCCAAAGACGCTCATTGTGAGGCCTGTGATGAGCGCCAAAGGCGCTCATTGCGAGGCCAGTAAAGTAGAGGCGGAGAGGCTCCCATTGTGTGGCAAACAGCATTGCCAGGCTTCACATTTTATTGCTGTCATTTTTGATGGGCAAGTTGCTAGTATATATATATATATATATATATATATACATATACATATATATACACGGTTATGGTACTGTCAATACCAGCTTTTAGCTTTTCTCGGCACTCAGATTAATAACTCCATTTGATCCCATAGTTCTGGATCTTGAGTTTCCTCCAAACACATTCTGCTTTCCTATCCGGGGGTAAAGGTTATGAGGTCCGCTAAAAAGGGCTGAATACACGAAGGTTAATGAGTTTATATATGGTGATTACCTAGAGATGTTATTTACACTTTACGGGGAACTCTTACATGATTGGAACAAAGTAGGGTTGTAACCATAATCTCTCCGTGAGTAGCACTCATATGACTAGTTCTTCCTAAATTGTAAATTAACTTTCATTCCTCTATTTAGATAATTCTCATTTATTTGTCACTTTCCGTACCTTCAGGTCTCTGATGATCCAATGGAGCATGTGAATCGATATAACCAGTCTTCTGTGTTGGTCTTTGTGGTTGTTGGTCTCTCTGAAGCCACAGAACCTCAGCCCCTTCTTTTCCTTGTCTTTCTGGGCATTTACCTCATCACAGTTATCGGTAACATCATCATTATCTCAGTGATTTCCTCTGACCAGCGACTCCACACACCCATGTACTTCTTCTTAGCCAACCTTGCAATCATTGACATCATCTTCTCCTCTGTTACGGTCCCCAAGCTCTTGTCCATCCTCATCACTGCCAAGAAGTCCATCTCCTACACCAGCTGTGCCACCCAACTCTCTTTCTTCCAGTTCTTCGTGGTGGCAGAGTGTTACCTTCTGGCTGTTATGGCGTATGACCGATATGTGGCCATCTGTTTCCCTCTCAACTACACCCTCATCATGAGCAGGGTAGTCCGAATCAGACTGGTGATTGCCTGCTGGCTTTGTGGGTTTGTAAATTCCATGATTCAAGCTCTGTCAGTCTCCAGCCTAGACTTCTGTGGTCCCAATGTCGTTGACCACTTTTTCTGTGACGTCACTCCACTCTTTAAGCTCTCTTGTTCAGACACACGGATCAGTGAGACCGTTTTTATGTTGGTGGTAGTTTTAGCTGGAATGGGGCCACTAACTTTCATCCTTGTAACATATGGCCGAATAATTTCAGCTGTCCTGAAGATCAGCTCTAGTAGTGGACGGTATAAAACCTTCTCCACCTGTGCATCTCATTTCACGGTGGTGGCTCTGTATTACGGGAGTGGGATCTTCAGCTACATCTGGCCGTCTTCCACCTACGCCATGGACAAAGACGTGAAAGTGGTGGCAGTGTTGTACACGATTATGACGCCTATGTTAAACCCCATTATTTACAGTCTACGAAATAGGAAAGTGAAGGATGCTCTAAGGAAAGCTGCGTGGAAGGGGTTAAAGACATAAAAACATAAATGAATGGTTGGAATATTTTCTTTCCATATGGTCATTACAGATACACACACAAATATATTGGCCTTATCTGAACAAGTCTAAGTCTATTCATAGATAAGTAACTCAGGGTGTGGTTTGTATTGGTTGCTGACAATAAACTTGTTTTTTGACTTGCTTTCTCCATCAGTTTCTGGTCTCCTTGTTCTGCCACCTTCATCTGGATACCATGGAGCGGAGTTTGATTGTTCTGGTCAAACCCTCACCATTATAATACTTCAAGCTAATGTTACGTTGCTTTTGGTCTTCAGTCTAGGAATTAAACGACTGGACTGTTCTAGAGCACTGAAGGGCCAAAGGTAAAGAAACACTGATTTCTCATGTTTATAGTATTCTATTCTGAAAAACTTGACTTCATAATATACAAATATTTTTACAATGTCAACATTAAATAAATATAGTCTTTAATTTAAACCATTATTTTCAGTTTTATTTCAGTGGTGCCACACATCTGCTTGTTCTTAGATCTAGTTCTAGATACCAGGGATGGTGGGAGGAACTGTGGCATCAGATAAGGTTGAAAACTGCTCTCTAAATGACACACTGGACCATATAGATCTAGGGAAGATTGAACTCCCATAGGATAACCCTCCATCTCAAGCTACAGGCAGGCTAGCTGTCCAACATGGGATCCCCCAAGAGACAAGCAAAGCCAGCTATATATTATATCATTATTTACATATGGCTAAACTACAGTGGTCCTAACCCCAACCCCTGAATTCAGGGCAGGAATGCGTTGGTAGCTGAGGTCATAGTCCCAATGGTCAGTGCAGACTCTAAGCTGATGTAATTATTATTATTATGTTTTATTTGTAGCTCACCAACATAATCCATAGCGCTGTACAGGGGTTAAGAAAAATGAAATATACTATAATAGACAAATATTAAAAACTGTAGAGAATGGAGGGAGTTTTGAGTCTTGTAAAAGTGCTTTTTCCCAAAGCACCCTACTAGAATGGAAACTCGCCACGCCACCTAAAGGGGATTTAAGAGGCAGAGACCTGGGGAGGAGCAGACAAGGAAAAGCATGGGCCAGGAAGGAAGTGAGAGTTACATAGGTAGGAATGTATGAAAAGTTAGAAGGTTATTCATTAGTTGTAGAGGGATGGGATCTGATGTAAAGTCATTGCAAAGTGAATGGCTCTAGTATGCAATATGTTATCTACCCCTAGTGGTCAGATAATGTAAACTGCAAGTGGGAAACACAGGAGACACACAATTTTAACACCGCTTACTTAAAAGTAGGTCATAGGAGCATAAGAGAGGAGGGGAGGGCATGAAAGGTGAAATGGTTATATTGGAGAAAAGAAGGGGAACAGTTGAGAAGAGCCTGAGGAAAAGGCAGGGGCATATGAGGAAGAAGAAGGCAAGAGGAAACATTGTGTAAAGGATTAATTTAACTAGTTAGCATGTGTTGTTAATTGATCAGCTGTAACCAGGGGCAGGTGGGTGAGGGACAGAGGAAATTGGGCTCAGGAAACCAGAGATACAGACCAGTGAGGCAGAGTGAACAATATGGTGTCTGGAAGAGTGTGCAAATGGCTTTAGAATGTGTGAGTTAAAGGCTATAAAACACAGGATATGCAAATAGTGGGGGGAGGTTACAACAAATTACAGAGGTACATAATGTTATCCAGGGAAACTATCAATGTCAGTAGTTCTAATATAAAAGATATAATATGATAATTAATAATCAGTAAATGTAGCAGAAGTCTTCAGTTCTCAATACCTTAGCTGTGGAAATGATGCAGTGGGCCCAGGAGACAAGAGAGATAGTTCCAATGGTGGGGGCAGAGTGTATCAATAGAACAAGTTCTAATGGTCAGTGCAGGCTGTATAATCAATAATTGAAATCACATTGCTAATGGTCAGAGCAAGGTGCCATTTCAGACATTCTAGTCACAGTTCTAATGGTCAGGACAGGCTGTAGAATTAATAGTTGAGGTCATAGCTCTAATGGTTGGGTAGGCTCTACAACCAATACTCTACAACAGGGCAGGTTGATGTTTCGGGTGATCCACTCACAGTTCTAATGGTCAGAGCAGACTGTATAATCAATAGTTGAAGCCATAGTTTAATGGTCAGGGCAGGTTGCAGTATCAAAAGTTCTAGTCACTGGTATAATGGTCAGGGCAGTTGAGGTCATCGTCCCAATGGTCAGAGCTGATTCTATAATCAATAGTTCAAGTCACAGTTTGAATGCTCAGGGTAAGTTTCAGTATCAGAAGTTCTAGCCACAGTTCCAATTGCCAGGGTAGGGTGCAGAATAAGGACTTTTAAGGTCAACTGGTCAGGAAAGACAATATAATCAATAGCTGAAGTCACAATTCCAATGGTCAAGGCCGAGTGCAGTATAAGGACATTTAAGGTCAACACAACTATGGTCAGGGCAGGATGTATAATCAATAGTTGAAGACATAGTTCCAATGGTCAGGTCAGGGCTTTCCCTTGTGTGACGCGGGTCAGAATGAGATCTCTGTCCCAAAGTGAGCTGCACATCGTAAGAAGAGCTAACCGAGGGAACCGCGTGAACTAGTACATCATTACAAAGCAATCACATTACATACGTAAATCTAACCTCCGAGAAATGTCATACAAATGCTTGAATTGTCTTAATATGGTAAGCCCAAAGTACTTGTCCCAAAACCATATTAAAAATCATTAATCTTTCCAAGTATTTAAAGCCTCCAAGTACTTTCAACTTCTGGAAAGGCAGATAAATGCCTCTGAAAAGCCTCAGTGACTAAAATGCATTTCTATAAAGAAGTTAACCCCAGATTTGAGGCTTGTTTGCTCAAATCTCACTCAATTAAGGGGTTAATAGTGCTACCTTTTATGACTGTGAATTCACAGGGATTCCCCCTTAATACCCTCTACACCTATGAGCCAGGGGTTCCCTGAGATACTCTCACAAGACCTACTATCCCCCTATGAGCCAGGAGATCCCGGTGTTCTCCCCTCAATATCTGCTAGCCCCATGTTTCAGGGGATCTCCAGGATTCCCCCTCAATACCAGCTATCCTCTATGGGTAGGGGTACCCTGGGGATTCCCTCTTAATGCTCACTATCTCTCTGAGCCAGGGAATCCCCAGGACCCCCCATCAATAGATACCATCTATGAGCCAGGAAATCCTTTGATCCCCAACAATACCCACCACCCTCTATATCCCCTAATAGCCACTACCTTTTATGAGCTTGGGTATCCCCAAACTAAAGTATAACCATAGGGGTCCTTATTGTACCACATACTAACCCCTTTACCATGGGAGTCTCAAAGGACTCCAATGGTATACTAAGCCATGACCATGATGGTCATCATGGACCTTGAGGACCTCCATTGTATAAGGTTTAATTTTAGATGTCATGGAGGTCCTTAAGGATCGCCAAGGTCATAGCTCAATATACCATGGGGTATTAAGGGGGATCCTAGGATATTCCTTGGCTCATATGCGGCAGATGGATCATAAAGCCACTGCATGGGAAGGAATTTATATAGATAGACAGGGATAAGGAGGGTGTTAGGGCTAGTGTAGTGCATTCAAACAGTGGGTACCATTTTGTACCATGGAGACTGCTGAGATTCAGACTCAGAGTCTCCTACAAGAAGCCTGCGAGCACACAGAGCTAGAGAGCAATGGGCAAACCCCCCCTGTAACGAATCTACTGGCACCCCGACCGGGTACCTCCGTTGATGGACGCCTCCTAGTTTGCGTCGAGGCCTACAAGCACCGCACCGGACACCACAACCACCACAGACTCCACAACTGCCGTAGCTTAACTGGAGCCTCACGAATAACAGCTAGCAGCTGAACAGGAAAAGCACCCCAAGATGCTTACACTCCTGGCAGTCAGTCTGTAACAGCATACCATGAATCCCCCCAAGAACGAGACATAAGCTCTGTGTTTGAGGGTCAAGCAGTGAACTGACTTTATTTTGTTGTGCAGAAATATTTATACACATCTCTTCCCACAGGCAATACACATGCCCATATTTGGCCACACAATACACATAAAGAGAACAATAGGTGTGGTCACACCTCCCCGTGGCTACTTGGCAACTTTGATACAATCAGACATTGATTCAATTACACTTCTTTGTTCTTATGTCTGATGATGAAAACACTTTATACATTAGACTTCCTTATTTTAGGAGTCTCTGTAATAGGATTATCTATTATGCACAGGTCTGCAATAGTATGGGCTAATATTCTGCAGAGCATAAACCAACATACATACAGTATAATAGTAGGATCATATTTTAACCATAATAATCATAAAACAGGGTAAAACAGTGATGGGTTCCGTAACACACCTCCCCCGTGACCATAAGCCGGCATACACGGTCTGATCCCAATGGATCGGCCTGGGGATGTCCGGACAAAAGTATTTGTTGGTCAATTCTCTAGTTTGACAACCCATCAGCATTACTGCAATTCACATTTACTCACATTTCACATATCCCCAGATAGCTGGGATCTGAGCGCACAAAACTACCGAATAGCGCTCAGATCATCTTCACACAGTTCAATTGCCATGTAGCTAAAGTCTTTCCCATAGTCTTTCATTATATGAATGGGCTCCATGGCATAGCTATCTGTGGTATCATGGTTCACACAGGGCAAGTACCGAATGACCCCCCTGTATGTAAAGGGCCAGAATGAGTGACATACACTCTGGTATGGCCGAATACTGTGTTTAAGGGGCAATCTGTCCCAGGGCCATAGTCGCAGGGCAGGAGGCTGGCAAACAGTCCTCTCCAAGACAAAGTGGCAAAGGGCACTTCGTCACACACACACCCCCCCCCCACCCCCCATGGGTGCAAGTCAGTAAGTTTTACGGGATGCTCTTTTCCAGGAGCCATAGGATAGCTCCGGACTCACATAGCTGCAAGTCGGCCTTCCAAGAAATGTTATGGGACCCAGGGATTGGAGGCCTACATGTAGAGTCTTTTGACCTTCTTTGACCTCTTTTGACCTGCTCCTCCTCCAACCCTGTCCTATTCTTGTAAACAGCCGGCCCATGTTGAACATGTGCTGTATTTCCATAGGTCTAGGTCCACAAAAATTATGAGCATCAGACGGGCTAGGGTACAGAAGAACATTTCTGAATAACAGCCCTATTAAATTCCAGCCTTGTAGATACAAAGTTTGTACTTAAGCCCGACGTGCTTCAAATTCAGAAAAGTTACAACGCTATTAAATAAGCCGTGCTGCGAGCAACGTGTGAGTTACACAGCGCGGCCGTCTATATGAACACTGTGATAATGTGCATGAGGAGTTACAGCCTGCGAGATGATCTCGCAGGCTCCCCCACCTCATCATTTTCTGCGGGGGTCCTGAACGGGACCTCCGCGGCAGTCCTACATACAAACCCTGCAGTGGGGGTACTCCAAGTACCCATCGGCACCTAAAAATTAACCACCCTCTATGCTGGGGATCCCCATCAAGACCCCCACAGCCCCCCACATTAACCCCTTGCAGCGGGGGTCCCCGATTGGAATCGATCAGGCCCCTGCTGCATTAAAAAAATTAAAATTCCCCTCTGCAGCTCCTTAAAGGACTGCAGCACACCATTAGCCAATCCCGGCCGCGGCACCTAAAATGAACCCCCCTCTATGCTGGGGGTCCCCATTGGGACACCCAAAGTGTCCCCACATTAGCCACTTGCTGCAGGGGTCCGATCGTGACCCCGCTGCATTTAAAAAATTAAATTTCCCTCCTGAAAGGACCTGCGCTAAAAAATATTAACCTCTGCCGCGGGGGGTAATATAATTACTCATGGGGCTCTATAAAGAGCCCCATGAGCACATAAATTAACCCTATAACTCATGTGGGTCAATACAGACCCCCAGAAGACCTTAATTCACCCTGTCACTCATAGGGGTCAATACAGACCCCCATAAGCCATTAATTAACCCCCTCACTAATTGGGGTCAATACAGACCCCCATAAGCTATTAATTAACCCTGTCAATACAGACCCCCAGAAGTCAATAATTAACCCTGTCACTCATAGGGGTCAAGCCCTAAATTAACCCTGTCCCTCATGGGACTCTATACAGACCCCCATGGGACTCTATACAGACCCCCATGAGCCATAAATTAACTCTATAACTCGTGGGGCTCTATACAGAGCCCCATGAGACTAGAAATTAACTCCTGCAGTCCAATAGGGGTCTAAATAGCTCCCTATAGGACACTATTAACCCCTAGGTTAACCCTACATGTGCCATGAGGGTCCTCCAACTTCTAGGTTATGCAGTGAAGGAATTATATTAAGTACACATGTATTAAGTGGGTGTTAAATCATTTGGGAACTATATGAATATACAAATGTGAATTGCCCATGGTAGCTAGATCAGCCAGTTAGGTGCCAGCTTTATGGGCGCCCTTCGCCAGGCTAACCCAGAGGGACATCCTTCATTGTGGGCAAGTTACTCCCTTTTTCAGTTTATTATCCTCTCTCTTCAGGGGCTTTTCATGACCATACCATCTTAGGAACATAAAAAAAATTATGTTTCCCTTGAAGAGGATCTGAAATGTGTCTCGGAGCACTTTTTAAAACAATTCACCTCTAATTTTAATACAACTGGCCTCAGATACAGTTTATATATTTTTATTTTATTTTTTTAAGGACCAAAATGGACACACAGTTAAACTGTATCTGAGGCCAGTTGTATTAAAATTAACTAAACTAAACTAAGAAGATTGACCACCCCGATCCATGGCTCAACTTCATCCTACAACATAAGAAGGAAAGTGAACTAAGAAAGGCTTCTGGGTACGATCTGGCGTCCTGTTTGGGGAATATATATATATTCCCCAAACAGGACGCCAGATCGTACCCAGAAGCCTTTCTTTTTTTTATTTTTTTTTTATTTTAACAAATATATTACATCACCAGAAAAAGAATAATAAACATACAATACACAAAAACAAACAGGGATAACAAACAAACATTGTACCAACGATATACTCTAAAAGTAGAACGGTTTTCTAGATTATATAATACATTGAAAAGGTACAATGTACATCCATACTGGCATTCGCTCAGATTCGAGGCAGATAACATTTTAAACACATGGGCCAATGAGGAGAATTAGGTCCGAATGGAGTTACACCCGAGAAATAGTAAGGTAAGTACTATTTCCCCCTGCCCTCTGGCTAAAATGTACTATGTTTGATGTAGTTGTCCCATTTAGACCAATTTATCATATTTCTGTTTTTTGCATTAGCCGAACTATAAGCGTTGAGATATAGGTCTCTGTTATAACAAATAGTGTTGATTAACTCTCTAATTGTAGGTATATCTGGGGTTTTCCAGTATTTTACTAGTAGCCATTTGGCCCCCAAAAGGACATGCGAAACCAAGTTCCTTTCCACTGGGGAGAGAAACTCCAACCCTCTATGGAGGATGGCCACTTGAGGGATACAAGGAATATGTTTATCTAAAACTCTAGCTAGAAGTTGACAAATTTCTAACCACATATCTGAGATCTTTTTACACTTCCACCAGACATGGGAGTCATCTCCTAGAAAACCGCACTGTTTCCAGCAAAGGGCGTCCCCTTTTGTATTAAATTTTGACATTCTAACCGGGGTTAAATGCCATCTGTGTAAGATTTTAAAAAAGAGTTCCAGATAAGCTGGATTTATGGCGGATTTCTTAATCAACATTATAATATCCCTCCAATTGTTTTCATCAAGAGCCATATTAAGATCTAGTTCCCAGCCTATGATTCCCTTACTTTTAATAAACGGAGTAATCTCGCTTATAATCTTATTGCAGTTTGAAATAATATGATGATTCCTTCTCTTTATAATTAGTTCTTCTATTTTAGTAGGTGAATTTATTTCTAGGGTTTTAAATCCCCAAGACATTAAAGCTTGTTTTAAGCTTTCGTAATTTAGCCATGAGAGTTTTTCCAGGTTATATTTTTTCATTAACTCTGAATATGTCAGAAGATTGTTATTGTAATATAATTCTGATACCAAGGAAATGCCTCCTCTATACAAAAGATAACGGTTTACGGAGGGGTCTCTGGAGTATACCAATTCAATAGGGGTGGCTAAAGATGTATAATGTGTTATTTGCATTCTCTCTTTATTCTTATACCAAAATGTTACTAGAAATTGTATATTTTTTGGTAGTTTACCCAGTGAATTCTTATTGTAGTATGGTAGCCATAATAGGTTCTTTATAGAAGATTCACAAAGAATAGCCTCTTCAAGGGCAAGCCATCTGGGTTTCTCCTGGAGGGTGTTCCAATTTATAAGTTGCGCGATGATAATTTTATGATATATGTCTTTTATACTAGGGGCATTTAAGCCTCCTTTTTCATATTTCTTACTGACCACGCTTTTCATGATTCTACTTTTTTTCCCACCATATATGTATTTATCCAAAATATCCTGAATGGTTTTCAGGTAATTATTTGATATTCTATCAGGTATAGATCTTAAGCAATAGGTAATTTTTGGGACAATACTCATGTTGGTTGCAGCGATTCTCGCCGACCAGGGCAGGTTAAGAGATCTCCAGTTACATAGAATAGGTCTAATTTGTTTCATCACATCCTCCAAGTTAGATTTAAGGATATCCTTAACTCCAAATGACATTTTTATGCCCAAATGGACGATATATTCGGATTTCCAATTATACAAGGATAATTTTTCCAATCTATTTATAACTTCCGGTTTAAAACCTCTCATTAAGGTATTAGATTTTAAATTATTTATCTTAAAATATGATAGTCTTCCGAATTCTTCAAGAATTTCTTGTAATTTTGGGCATGCCTCCTCCGGGTTGGTCATGGTAATGACAATATCGTCTGCGAAACCCATAAATTTAAATTCCTCCTTATTAATAATCACACCCTCTATAGCTTTACACTCTCGAATATAGATAGCTAAAGGTTCTATAAAGAGGATGAACAAAAGAGGGGATAGGGGACATCCCTGCAGAGTGCCATTTCCAATTTTAAACTTTTCTGACTCGAAGTCAGGGTTTGCAATATATGCCATAGGATTGGCATACAGGGCTTTAACGGATCTTGAAGCAAAATCGTTAAATCCGAATTTCCTCAGGACCGCCTGAAGAAATTCCCAGTTGACCCTGTCGAATGCCTTTTCGGCATCCAAAGACAGGGCCAATAAGGGTATATCCTGTTCTACCACATAGTTTAAAATATCAATCATTCGTCTAGAATTATCAGATGCTTGGCGACCAGGAATAAAGCCTGTTTGGTCTCTATGAATCAACTGATTGATTATAGTTTTCAGTCTATTAGCCAATATTTTGGCGTAGATTTTTATATCTAAATTGATCAGAGATATTGGTCGGTAACTCCCGCACTGCTCCGGATTTTTACCTTCTTTCAAAATGTTGATTATTTTAGTCTCTGACATCTCAGGGGGGATATGCCCTGTTTGTTTTATTTCATTAAATAGGTTGCATAAATGACTCTTTAGTTCAGACACAAAAGATTTGTAAAACAGAGAGTCATATCCATCTACCCCCGGGGATTTGTTGGATTTGCCGCTATTAATTGTTTCAGTGATTTCCTCGATGGTTATCTCACTGTCTAAATATTCACTATCCTTTTCTGAAACCCTAGGAAACTTGATCTTACATAGGAAGGATTCAATTTCTTCTTTGCCAGGAAGTTTAAACCGCTTATCATTTCCTAGATTGTACAATTCGGTATAATAGTCCTGGAATATTACACTAATTTTATCGGGGTGTAGATGAATTTTACCCTCTTTATCTCGGATTTTTAAGATACTGTTCTGACTACGTTGCTTCTTTAGTCTGTTAGCAAGATATTTACTGGATTTATTACCGTATAGAAAGTGGGATTGCTGATATCTCCAAAGGAGATTATCAGCTTGTAACTGGAGAATTTTTTTGATTTGATTATGTATCTCCTTAATTTTTCCTCTTAGTTCTTTACTTGAGTTCTTCATATTATCCTGATGTAGCTTTTCTAATTCTATATAAAGGAGATTTAGTGACTTACCCTGATTTCTCTTATTTTCGGCTGCTCTAGCGATTAGTATCCCTTGGATAAATGACTTGAAGGCGCACCATAATGTCTTTGCTGACTTTACCGAGTCCTTATTTATTTAAAAAAATTCCTGTATATCTCTTTTGATAGCGGAAACAGATTCGTTTTTTTTAAGTAGCAATGGGTTGGTTTTCCAACTGTTCTTAGGCAACACCTTATTTGTCTCTTCCAAGATAATACTGTTAATAGAATGGTCTGACCAAGGTGCCAAAATTATTTCAGAATGTTCTATCATTCGCACTGTGCTTGCGTCTGCAAAAATATAGTCTATACGAGAATAGGATTGATAGCGATTAGAGAAAAAGGTGAATTCTTTTTGGTCTGGATGGAACACCCTCCAGGAATCTAGTAGTTTATAGCTCTTAATCAAGCTAGAGAACTCAGAGGCGGCTTTACTGATATGGGTTTCCGACTTGACTTTGTAGGACCTCTGTTTATCCATTAGCACATTAGTTACCAGGTTAAAGTCCCCGCATAACATAATCAATCCCTTTTTACATTTAAAAATATCTCTTAGTAAATTTTTAAGATATCTATTTTGGTTTTTATTTGGCAAATAGACATTAACCAAGGTTATCAATCTATTGTTTATAAGGCCAACCCATATTATATATTTCCCCAAGGGATCTATCTTTTTAAATTCTTCAGCCACCACTAACCTTTTGTTAAAGAAGATCGAGACTCCTTTTGATTTGTTGTTATATGTGGAGTCAATTCTAGTTGGGTAAGATTTATTGGACATATATTGCACTGACTCCCTCTTTAGGTGGGTTTCTTGAAGGCAGAGAATATCCGCCTGAATCTTATTATAATTCAAAAAGGCTATTTTCCTCTTTGTTACTGAGTTCAGACCATTTACATTATGCGAGATGATTTTTAATCCTTTACCCATTGGCAAGGTTTTTAGATTCCTCCCATGTCATAAGTAATAAAATTCCCACTTTACATTGCCTCAGATAATTCCAAAATACAATCATCATTCTTTCAACATAAACATTCATACATATTGAACCTAAGTCAACCAACATCCTGGACTCTGGTTAACAGGGCGATAGCCTGATATAGGGAAATGTCAGGGGTGGCTATCCACCTTTGGTAGGGAGATCTGCAGATAAGCAAAGGAAAGAACAAGAAAATAGAAAGGAGAAGAGAAAGGAAAAAAAAAAAAAATACAAAAAAAAAATAGAGGAGAGAAGATACCATTGAAGAGATTGCTTGTTAAGCAAGCATATATGCCCTTGCAAAACCAATGTAGATGGTTATAAACTTCTAGAAGAGTATATTAACCCTTAACACTCCTCCCATAAGGGGGGCGGAGTACTTAACTTTCTTTCCCAGCTCTACCTCCGTTGCCCACCCCCCCTCCCCCATCTCACCTCCTCCCTATCCTCTTTAGGTGCCGTGATATTGCATTAAGAAAGTATCCCCTTCCAGAGGGTAGTGAGAGTGTAAGACATCCTGCTTCTAATGGATGAGCATTAACCTCTAAATGTGAAACTACATATTATATACTAAATTCAGATATCTGCTATAAAAATTATTATGATTAAATTGGGGAACCAAGGTGGCTAAGGAAAAAAAAGGTGGCTAAGGAAAAAAAAAAAAAAAAAAAAACTTATATTGTATAATCCTATAAGGGAATTCTCAATTATATAGTGAAGGGAAGTAATGAGAGAGAACAGGGACGGATCTGGGGAGAAGAGAGGAAAGGCATAGGAGGCAGGAAACAGAGAAATTACATATGGGAGGAGATCCTTTTTCAACTTTATACCCTATGAAAATCTTCTTCTAATCTATCTAATGAACTAACAATATATCCCTAATAAGTCTAGAAACATTGTCCCCTTCTGTATATGGGTACATTTACATTTTTTAGCTTATCCTTGTATGCCAGGTCAAGTTACTGGCAGACAGTATCATTTTTTCAGCCCCTTTAACCTCCTTACCTATATCAATCTGCCATTCTTTCAGCAATTTTATACCTTCCTGGACGGTTTTAATCCTATACCAATTTAAATCCTTATTTATGGAAATACCCATTGGAGAGATCCATTTATACTTAATTTCTCTCTGTCTTAATATCTGGGTTATTTCTGAGAATTCTCTCCTCCTAGCTAGTGTCTGAGCTGATAAATCTGTAAATATTTTGATATGTTCATATGGGGAGGGTAGACCTTTCTTTTCATATGAGGCCCTTACAATTGTTTCTTTGTATGATCTAGAGTACAGTCTCAGGATAACGTCTCTGGGTAAGGACTTATGTAAGTGTCTGGCTAGAGGCCGCCTATGGATACTGTCAATAGTATTTTCTGATTTTGAAGTATTTGGGACCAATTTCCCCAATAAGACCTCCACATAAGTTTTCAAATTGTTCTCTGGTATCGTCTCCGATATGCCTCTTAAACACAGATTATTTATCCTACTGCGGTCTTCAATTGAAGTAATTATTAGCTGCAGGTCCTCTAATTTGTTTTCTAGAGTCGTAGTGTATATTAGTAAGCTGTTATTATCTGAGATTAATTTGTCACAGACTTTTTCGATCGAGTCCACTCTTTCCTTAACTTCTTTAATAAGTTGTGTATTTTCGGTGATTTTTTTGGTCAGGTCTGCCACAAGGCTAGTTTGAAAGTTTTGAAATAGTTCTCTCATTTTTGAGCATGTCAGGATATCTTCTTCATCAGAAAAGGAGCTCCCCGTGCTCACAGTTCGGGAGGCTTTTTCTGGCGAGCGATTAGCCCCCTCATTAAGGTGAGTTTCTTTCTCAGTATTAGAGGTATTAGCACCTTTGCTCCTGGGAGAAAAAATATTCTGTGTTTTTTAAATTTCAGCTCTTTTGTCTCTTGCTTTCATTTTAGACGGCATCTTTGCAAGTTTGCCTTTAAATGTAGGCCTGCTTATATCAGGATAAATTTCCACCAGAAATTTGAGTAAACACATTAACTGAGAATTCACTGGGGAGACTTCAGTTTACCTGGCGTGTCCTCTAGTGTCAAGGCGCAATTTCCAGAACTCAGCTGCAGCGCCCTGCCTTTCCCATTAGCAGTTATACTCTACTATGAAACTGACTATTGGCTAATGTTCCCCTTGAAACTGCTTTCCATGGGCATAGCTGTTAGCCTACATAACCAGGAGCGGGAGGGGGCGCTGTGGAGCTGATAAAACTATTGTTGTTTGTAAACCTCCGCCCTTTAATAATTATTTTTAGTTTGGGAAACTTGTTGTCTTTTGTATAATATCCATATTTTAAGATATTGCTGGAGGTTTAAGGACTTTAAGATTTGGAAAAACTTCTGCTTATTTGTCCGTACACCTTTTAGCCTTTCTTTTTTTCTTTTCTCCCTCCTTTATCTAGTCTGTATGGCCTTTGGCCCATATCATTATGTATATCGCTCTAGATATGGAGTTGACAATTCACCAATAAAATGAAGACATGAGAGTTATTACCTCACTGATGCAGGCCCCAAGGTGTCTCAGGGAGTCTGGAAATTTCTTTATATAAGTATAACATACCTCTTAAATGTCCAGATTGTTTCCTGTGTTCCAATTTCTTCACCTTACCCTCCAGCATCCAGACTAACCGTTCCCAACTATATTCCGAATTCCACTAGGGCAATATGTACAGGAACATCAACTCCCTCCATGTATATTTTATCACTGAACCAGTGTAAGTGAAGCACCTCCTAGGTCAGGCATTATCCACAAAAGCACCTCCAGCTTTTCCTGCCCTCCCAGGCTGTCTCCAGCTGCCTGTCATCAGCCTTTCTTAGTTCACTTTCCTTCTTATGTTGTAGGATGAAGTTGAGCCATGGATCGGGGTGGTCAATCTTCTCGATCTACTTTGTAGAACCAGAAAATGGGAGTGTGGCCAGTCTCCAAGACATGAGATCCAACGAAAAGGAAGTGCATGAGAGTGGAGACACCACCATTGCATACAGCTGTATGACATGCTCAGAAAATCATTTCTTGTTTAAAGGTTTAAACATTTTTTACTCAAAATTAGTTATCATGAAAAGCATATTGTCTTGTTGAAGCCTTCTCCTTTACATACTGGATGGAAGATATTATGTAGTGACATGTCCCTTCACCTGGTCTAATCAAGAGTATGATCCCCAAACCTCACCCGAGTTGCACTTTGGACCAATGCATCAGAGCTTTCATTTATTCAGTGGAGAAGACGAGCAATACTCAGTACTCATAAGGAGTGGCCACTGAATGGCTGGCCATTGCAATAGCTGAAGTTCTACCTGCAAGGATCTTATGTCACAGAGACTGACCACACTCCCATTTACTGGCTGAGCAGAGTAGATGTCCAGACAGCTGACCATCCCAATCCTTCAGCAGCTCAACGTCATCATACAACATAAGAAGGAAGGTGAACTAATAAAGGCTCCTGGGTATGATCCCAATGGGAGAGCTGGAACATCACATATTCTAATTGTCTAACTACGAGACGTTGTCACGCTGTTTGCTTGGTGCGTATGACTTCGGAGGCTCTCCATTAAACTCTGAGCACTTAGGCAATGAGCGCCAAAGGCAGGTGTTGCAGGTGATTGACTGATAGGGATGAAGCAAAATATTACAAATTATTTCAATCTTATTTCACAGTTTCATCATCTCTGCAGCTGAATCAACACAGAGAGTGACATTTGCAGCCTTTGAACACCATAAAGATCACCTTGACAGGTATATCATTTAATTATGGAGTTAGGGAACAAAAAAGGCTACATTAAATGTTGCTAACATGGATAGCAGTTATTGATTAATTAATGTATAATAATATTTTAATTAAATTAATAATTAGTCATCATTTAAAAAAAAAAGAGAATGCAATAAAAGTAAGAACATTTTTTAACACGCACTTACAGCTCATTTATGTACATTGTTTTTTTAAATATTAATTAATAATAAGATAAAAAACAAGATGAGGTTAGAAGACTTTAGAAAAAAAATGTACATTTTACTAAGCACTTAAATATACAGTCAGGTCCATAAATATTGGGACATCAACACAATTCTAATCTTTTTGGCTCTATACACCACCACAATGGTTTTGAAATGAAACAAACAAGATGTGCTTTAACTGCAGACTTTCAGCTTTAATTTGAGGGTATTTACATCCAAGTCAGGTGAACGGTGTAGGAATTACAACAGTTTGTATATGTGCCTCCCACTTTTTAAGGGACCAAAAGTAACGGGACAGATTAACTGTCATAAATCAAACTTTCACTTTTTAATACTTGGTTGCAAATCCTTTGCAGTCAATTACAGCCTGAAGTCTGGAACGCATAGACATCACCAGACGCTGGATTTCATCCCTGGTGATGCTCTGCCAGACCTCTATTGCAACGGTCTTTAGTTCCTGTTTGTTCTTGGGGCATTTTCCCTTCCGTTTTTTCTTCAGTAAGTGAAATGCATGCTCAATCGGATTCAGGTCAGGTGATTGACTTGGCCATTACACAATATTCCACTTATTTCCCTTAAAAAACTCTTTGGTTGCTTTTGCAGTATGCTTCGGGTCATTGTCTATCTGCACTGTGAAGCGCCGTCCAATGAGTTCTGAAGCATTTGGCTGAATATGAGCAGATAATTTTTGCCGAAAAAACGTCAGAATTCATCCTGCTGCTTTTGTCAGCAGTCACATTATCAATAAATACAAGAGAACCAGTTCCATTGGCAGCCATACATGCCCACGCCATGACACTACCACCACCATGCTTCACTGATGAGGTGGTGTGCTTTGGATCATGAGCAGTTCCTTTCCTTCTCCATACTCTTCTCTTCCCATCACTCTGGTACAAGTTGATCTTAGTCTCATCTGTCCATAGGATGTTGTTCCAGAACTGTGAAGGCTTTTTTAGATGTTGTTTGGCAAACTCTAATCTGGCCTTCCTGTTTTTGAGGCTCACCAATGGTTTACATCTTGTGGTGAACCCTCTGTATTCACTCTGGTGAAGTCTTCTCTTGATTGTTGACTTTGACACACATACACCTACCTCCTGGAGAGTGTTCTTGATCAACTGTTGTGAAGGGTGTTTTCTTCACCAGGGAAAGAATTCTTCAGTCATCCATCACAGTTGTTTTCTGTGGTCTTCCGGGCCTTTTGGTGTTGCTGAGCTCACAGATGCGTTCTTTCTTTTTAAGGATGTTCCAAACAGTTGATTTGGCCACACCTAATGTTTTTGCTATCTCTCTGATGGGTTGGTTTTGTTTTTTCAGCCTAATGATGGCTTGCTTCACTGATAGTGACAGCTCTTTGGATCTCATATTGAGAGTTAACAGCAACAAATGCAAATAGCACACTTGAAATGAACACTGGAGCTTGTATCTGCTCTTTGTAAATGGGATAATGAGGGAATAACACACACCTGGCCATGGAACAGCTGAGCAGCCAATTGTCCCATTACTTTTGGTCCCTTAAAAAGTGGTAGGCACATATACAAACTATTGTAATTCCTACACCGTTCACCTGATATGGATGTAAATGCCCTCAAATTAAAGCTGAAAGTCTGCAGTTACAGCACATCTTGTTCGTTTCATTTCAAATCCATTGTGGTGGTGTATAGGGCCAAAAAGATTAGAATTGTGTCGATGTCCCAATATTTATGGACCTGACTGTATGGAGTTAATTCAATCAAGAAGGAATGGAATTCAACTATTAAAACTTATTTTCATGTTTTTTCACAGATTATTCATCTCTGTACCTGACTGAAGACAGAGAGTTAATTCGAAAGGATTTGTACACAAAGAACAGCAAGTTCACAGGTATATGATTTAAGCATGCCCTTATGGTTTGGGATTGATTAAGGAAGGTATATTTATATAATATATTGATTTAGGGACTCATAGGGAGCAATATAACCACATAGCATATTATTTAAAATGAACATTTTAGGGAATGAACATCTATCCAAAAATAACATTTTAATAATTTTTTTTTTTTAAAGGTGCTTATATAGTGCCAGATTGCTTGGAACAACTTGCAAATGAATGAGGTTTTTAGGATGTAATTTTGCAAAAAAGGAAGATGAATGAGGTTTGGAGATTTTAATTGGTCATTACAAAAAAGAGAAGATATATATATGCTTAACTAATTATGTTTTAAAGAACCTCAATTAGACAGCATATCTACATTCATTGCATCTTTAAGAAAATTGAACATTCTTTTAGAACACATCTATACTTTGATAATAGCTGTTTATGTTTGATCTTCTTTATGACAATATAAGTAACTTTTTAGTTTTAACATTGATCTCATTTTTGTATTAATTCACTAACGTATATTCATTTAGTAATGAACTGATACTTCAGTAGTCTTAAAATAAAAAAAATGCTCAATATATATATGTGCAGTCCTTTGCTATTTAATGTATGTCAATTAAAAACTCAAAAAAATGGTTTCATTTATTGCATCGAAAAAAAAAAAAAGATTTTAAAATGTTTGCATTCTTTAATTAATGCTATTTACTTTTAGATTGAAACCAGCTACAAACAATATGTACAGAACCCCCCCCCCCCCTCCCAAAAAAAAAAAACTTACACCTGTGGAGCGATGCAGTCACCTGAAAACTTCCCAACGCTTAAGAGAAGAAGTCCGACAGAAACTTTTAAATAAAAGAAAAATTAGTAGGGAAGCACAAAGTGAGTGTGCTGGGGCTTCAAAGAAACCAAAAAGTAAACTACAACATGTCTGTGAACCATTGCCCAATGAAACTATATTGCCTATTGACACCAATGTTCAGACACATGACACCAATGCAGATATAGAAAGTTGTAGTGATATCTATATTGAGGAAGTGCATGAGAATGTGTTTATTAGAGCACTAAAAGTAGACACTCATTATTGTGGATTACTTAATGTTGTTTGTCAGTTTTGTGGGGCCTATCATTTTCTAAAGGAAAGACCAAGAGATTTCATTAGTTGCCATCAGAAAGGAAAGGTAAGACTTCCACAAAGACACCCATTTCCAGATTACTTACAAAGTATCATGAGTGATCCAACATTTCAAAATTATACCAATTGAAAAAAAAAAAAAAAAAAACATAAAAGGTCTTATAACAGTGCAATTTAATTTGCTTCAATGGGTGCCACATTATCAGAAAATGTCCCAGGACATGGTCCATAACGTTTTAGAGTTCAAGGACAATTTTACCCCTGAACTTCACATTTACACCCAGCAGAAGGAGAGCAAAGGACATTTGCACAGTTATATGTCTTAGATACAATGGAAGGTGTTGAACAAAGAATGACGCTTCCAGAAAATAAACAGTGTTTGCGCATAGCCTTTGATCAGTTGGATAAAATTATGAACAACAACCCATACACTCAAGCATACAAACAATTAGCACAGGTTAAAAAAAAAAAAAAAAAACAGGAACTTGCTTAAAGACATCAATTGACAATGCCAAGAGTAAATATGGTGCTTAAAAGAGATCGCAACACTGATCAAAGACGGTATAATTTGCCAACAGTCAATGAGGTTGCCATGGTTTTTAAAAATGAAGATGGTGAACAATCTTTTCAGTGGTTGTTTCAATGAAGAACAACCTTTTCTAAACATAAATATATTAAGTTGTAATTTATATCCAATGACATATCCCATTTTCTTTCCAAATGGTGAACCTGGATGGGAACCAAAATTACAATTGCAAAGTTATCCCAATAGTAAAGTTTGTGTTAGATGCAATATTTCGATGTTGGAATATAAAGTGGCAAAAACTGCTATTCGGGATTCTTTTAATCCAATGTTAAGTGGGGGCAAACTCACTCAACAATGGATTATTGATTCCTATCTACAAGTCGAAGCAAATAATCTAAGTTTCATAACATTTCAACAAAAAAAGCTTTGAGTAGAACAGTATTGTGGATTGATGGATTATGTCGCTGAATTGGCTACCAACAGAGACATTAGAGCTGGAAGAGCAATTATTTTGCCATCCACTTTCCAAGGATCTCCTCGCAATATGCGAGAAAGATATAATGATGCCATGGCTATTGTCACAAAATTTTGAAAACCAGATTTATTCACTACATTCACATGTAATACACAATGGCCAGAGATCAAGGACAATTTGAATCTGGGACAAACTACTTCTGATCGACCAGATTTAGTGGCAAGAGTATTTAAAATCAAACTCAATTCATTAATACATGATATAACTAAAGCACAGTTATTTGGAAAATGTGTTGAAAAAAAAAAAAAAAAAGAGGCCTGCCACATGCTCACATATCTTTTTCCTGCAGGATTAAAAGTAAGTTGAATACTGCAGAGAGTGTGGATTCAGTCATTACTGCTGTATTGCCAGATCCAGAAAAAATATTCAAAACTTTTTGACATTGTTACACACAGAATGATTCATGGGCCATGTGGAGATATGAATCCTAATCACCATGTATGGAAAATAAAAAAAATGTACAAAAGAGTTTCCTAAACAATTTCAAATGCAAACTTATGCTAATTGTGATGGATACCCTTTGTATAAAAGAAGAGAAGGACAAACAGCTATTAGCCATGGACAAAAGGTTGATAATAGATTTGTCGTTCCATACAATCCACATTTGCTCATGAAGTATAATGCACACATAAATGTGGAAGCTTGCACTTCTATTAAATCCATCAAATATGTGTATAAATGTATATACAGAGGATATGATGCAGCAACTGTTGTTGTGCATGGTGCAACAAACGAAAAGGAAAATCCAATTTTACATGACGAACTTTCTAATTATTTAGATGCTCGCTATGTCAGTGCTCCTGAAGCAATGTGGCGGCTACTGAAGTTTGAGATGCATGATCGGTCACATGCTGTATATCGTTTAGCTGTACATTTGCCACAAAGTCAGTTTGTTTGCTTTACTGCAGGCAATGAAAGAACTGCCTTAACTCAAAGTGAACACAGAGATACAACACTTACTGCATGGTTTAAATTAAACTGCCAGGATGCGCAGGCCAGACCATTTTTATACATTGAGATTCCATATCACTATGTATTTGTAAATGGTCTATGGCGACAACGAAGAAGAGATACACATAAAATTATACAGTCAGTCCAAGAGACATTGAACGTTTCCGTTTAAGATTACTTCATTTACATGTTCCCGGTGCACAACGTTTTGAACATTTACGCGCAGTGAATTACATTGTTTATGATACTTTCCTATTAACTGCAAGACATCAAAACTTCATTGCTGATGATACAGAATTGGAGAGGTGTCTGGAAGAAGCAGCACTATGTCAAATGTCAAAGCAAATGAGAGAACAATTTGCATTCATTTGCATCTTTTGCAATGTACCTGATGCACTTACTTTGTGAGAAAAATTTAAATTAAATATGTATGAAGACTTCTTGAAGTGTTACAATGAGCCAATAGCACTGTTAAAAACTTTAATGGAAATTCAAGAAATATTGCTTGTTCATGGATTAAATTGTAAAAGTTTTAATTTGCCTGATCCAGGACTTATAGATGACATCAACTTTGATGATTATGACACTGAGCTACAAAAACAAGAACTGAAGAAAAACTGGCAACTTTAAATACTTTACAATTGCAAGCATTTAATGCCATCACAAATGCTACAGATGATGAAATGGTCAAAGACCGTTATTTCTATCTAGATGGCCCTGGTGGATCAGGAAAAACTTATTTGTACAATTGTTTGATGAGTTACATTCGAGCACAGGGTCAAATTGAAATGCCATTTGCCACAACTGGAATTACAGCACTTTTGTTAGAAGGTGACAGAACTGTGCATAGTGGATTTAAACTGCCAGTTCCCATTTTGGAAACATCAGTGTCAGATATAAGACTGAATTCTTTACAAGCCAAAAAAAATAAAACAAAGTATATTAATGATCATAGACGAGGCAACAATGATGTCATGTCATGCTTTGCAATGTATTGATATTAAAAGAAGTGATGGATAATAATTTGCCATTTGGTGGAAAGGTGATGCTGTTAGGAGGAGATTTTAGGCAAACATTACCTGTTGTGCCACATGGAAATAGAACGGATATCATTGAAACATGTATCAAGACAAGTAAACTGTGGAAAATATTTACACATCTCAAATTAGAATTAAATATGAGATCTGAAGGCCACGATGAATTCAATGATTGGCTCATTCAAATTGGAGAAGGAAAACATCCACAAATACATGATTTACCCAATGATACCATTGAAATTCCATCAACAATGGTTTGCAAGGAATCACTCATATCGGCAATCGTTCTAAACACTATCAATAACGACGATGACTCAGACATTGCAAACAAAGTGATATTAACATTAAAAAAAAAGATGCCTTGAATCAAAATAACGAAATTTTAAAATTCATCAACGCACCACAAATGAATTATAACAGTGCAGATTCAGTTCTGGCTGATCATAAAGACAATTAATCGAATTTAAGTATCGAATTTATTAATTCTTTAACCCCATCTGGAATGCCACCACATGTTTTGCAATTGAAAAAAGGGGCAATTGTCATGCTATTGAGAAACATGAATCCAAAAAAAGGACTTTGTAACGGGACCAGATTAATTGTGCACGATTTAAAAGATCATTTTATACATGCAGAAATTATGACTGGGACCCATAAAGGTAAACACATTTTTATACCAAGAATTGATTTAGCTCCAAGTGAGAGTGGTTTGCCTTTTTTCTTCAAAGGAGACAATTTCCAGTTATAATGGCATTTGCCATGACCATCAATAAATCCCAAGGACAAACTTTTAAGTCAGTGGGTATTTTTTTTACAAGAACCTGTTTTTGCACATGGACAACTCTATGTTGCTTTTTCAAGGTTCTCAAATCCAGATGAGATTAAACTTTCAGTTGAAGACAACCCAAATCAGAGTGATCTACTACACGATGGACGCATTTTTACAAAACATATTGTGTACTACGAGGTTTTGTAATCTCAGATAATAGTGGTTTCATTTAAAGGAAGAAATTGAAGGTCAATTGGCTTCTTCTTAGTGGAACACTATTTCAGTTACAAAAATATGTCAATAATTTCAGAAAAATACAGTAATAACCAACAAAAAAGGAAGAAAGGAGAAAAAAAAAAAGAACTTACATCACATATAAAGAAATAAAAGGTCGCAGTGCTCTTTGAAAGGAAAACAGTTTCAAGGAAAAAAAAAAAAAAAATTGAAGGTCTTGGAAGTCAGTTTAGACATGATTGGCTCCACAAAACAGTTAGTTTGCATTTTAGTAATTTTACTGTTTAAAATTGAATTTGTTTCCTTCAGGTTTGGAAGCTTAAAAATATGTTTGAAAAGGACTGATAAGTTGATGGATTCTTTGTAATTAACGTTTAAGGTTAGTAGCAGGATCATCATTTGTTGAAAAATTTAAATGGTGCATGATATATAGATTATTGATCCAGGGATGAATCTGATTGCCAGTTAACGGAGTCAGTAAGGAATTATTTTTTGAGATTACATTTATTGAAATTTGCCTTCCTCTGGATTCAATATTCAAGGTCAATATAGTTTAAAATAACACAAGATAATAACATTTAACCTTAATTTAATGTTTGCATTGTATGTTAAAAAGTTTGCAAAATTCCTTTATTGAATATTAAAAAAGATTTATGTTGTTATTTGCAGCAGAAACACTTGTTAAAAAAATGCATTTTACAATTAAATCGAAAGTATTCATCCAGGGAGTGATCCGATCGCCATTTAATAGGGTCAGGAAGGGGGGAAAAAAATCCCCTTTTGAGACAATTGGCTAAGTTGCAATGGGGTTTTTATTGTTTACCTTCCTCTGGATTCAATACCTATGTGTTTTACCAGGAGTTTAAATACAAGTTGTATGTTAATAAGCTTCTGTAATGGTTTAAGAGACTAATTTACACAAAGTTGAACGATTTCATGTTAGTATTGTTAAAAAAACGTTACCCACTGTTTACAATATAAGTTGAATACTGTATTAGAAACCTTCATGTAATGGCTCACAATACGTATTCTGAGTAATTTGATGGGTTGTTATATTATTTTTCCATACATGATAATTACAAAGTTTGATATGGTTTAACAGTACATTGTTAAAAAAATTAAAGAAACATTTTTGTAATTCTTTGTTGATAAGAAGAAGATTCAGAGTGTTAGAGAATCACATTGTGTCACAAACAGCATTTCCAGCATTAATGTTGTATTGACAGTAATTTTTTGACGGGAAAGTCACTAATGTATATATAAAATAATCTTTTTTTGTCGTGGTTCTGAGCTAAGGGCTATCAGGGCCCAAACACACAGCTATAGTTAATGTCATGATTTCTTGTAATGGGCATACCAGTTATTTTCTTTATAGCACCTGATAAGACTGGGTCGGGTTTCTTGCTCCTACTCAAAGCTGGGAGTATAAAAAGATTGTTAAAGGAATTAATAAAGTTTCAGTTCTATCAAAGTACCACATTGCCAAAGAGGTGAAAGAGGCATCTTGGGGTTAGCTTTTACCCTGTGATTTTATTGTGTTAATCTGTAGATGTGGGAACCAAAGCCTACGTATGTAGATGAGATCTTAATTAGTGACTTGGTGGTGGCAATATGATAGGAGTGGAAACGCCTGTTCTCGCCATAAGCGGATGCCATGAGGAACGGACATTCTTTATTTTCCATTAATAAATGACTTTCCTTGTTAGTGATACAATATAAAAAAACTCAACACTTTATAACTAAAACAAGCTTTTTGTTCATGTTTATACATTACGCAGAGGTCTAACACATCCCTGCCTGAGACTGCACTGGCCTGTCAGCCTCAGCTCTTTAATTACAGCAACTGCAGGCCTAATTAGTTCATCTTTCGGCAGTGAAAGGATGTGTCCAGCAAAGGAAGTGTATGAGAGTGGAGACACAACCGGGAACACCACAGGGAAAGGATGTGTCCAGCAAAGGTGGAACATGATGGACAGCATCTCACCCGTACTGGACCCTCTCTCTGTACTTGCTGCCACTTTCTTGATGGGTATCAATTGCAGTAAGTAAGTGGCTGTATGAGTGGACGGGACAGGTCATGTGTGTGGGCAATGATTGAATGGACAATGGTCCAGACCATTTACTTATGTCATAATATTCCCAGCCTCTTCCACGCAGCTTTCTTGAGAGCCTCCTTTACCTTCCTATTTCGTAGACTGTAAATAATGGGATTGAACATCGGAGTCATAACAGTGAACAACAAGGCCACCACTTTCACATCTTTATCCAAGGTGTTGGTGGAAGATGCCCAGATGTAGCTGAATATCCCACTTCCATAATAAAGAGCCACCACCGTGAAGTGAGAAGCACAGGTGGAAAAAGTCTTACGACGCCCACTACGGGAGCTTATCTTCGCGACGGCTGCGATTATGCGGCCATAGGTTACAAGGATAAAAGCCAGTGGCACCATTCCAGCGAAGATCACAACCAACATAAAAAGTGCCTCACTAACTCTGGTGTCTGAGCAAGATATTTTAAATAGTGGAGATACATCACAGAAGAAATGGTCAACCACATTGAGATCACAGAAGTCAAGACTGGAGACTGAGAGAGTCTGAATCATTGAGCTTAAGAAGCCAGAAGCCCAACAGGAAATGACGAGCCTGAATCGGACAGCTCTGTTCATGATTAGGACATAGTTGAGTGGGAAGCAGATAGCCACGTATCGGTCATAAGCCATTACATTCAGGAGGTAACACTCAACCACCATGAGCAGTTGAAATAATGAGAGTTGGGCGACACAGTTAGAATACGAGATGGACTTGTCACCAGTTATCAGGATGGACAAAAGCTTGGGGACTGTGACAGAGGAGAAGAAGATATCAATGACCGCAAGGTTGGCTAAAAAGAAGTACATTGGTGTGTGGAGACACTGGTCAGCAGAAATCACAGACAGGATGACAATGTTACCAATAATCGTGATGAGATAAACACTCAGGAACACAAGGAAGAGGAGAACCTGAGGCTCTGAAGTATCAGAAAGGCCAACAATAAGGAAGACGCTCACCCAAGATTTGTTAACATGTTTAGCGTGATCCATTGGCTCAGGAGCAACCTAGATACAAAGCACACAAAGGGTCAGACACAACTACATCAGAAAAGTGTAGACATGGTATATAAAGTGTAAGACCTATAGATATTATTATTCATGATAATAAGGAACCATATCCATTCTTTATATTGTATGATCCTGTTGTTTTTCCTATTAAATTACCCAACCACAGCATTTCATAGAACATGTAAGTAAAACTTATATATTATATAAAAAATATTATTTGTAATTAGATAAGACATTGACACCTTCCTGACTTATCCCACCAAGTACCCACCAAGCCAACTATTAGTTGTATGCATATCCATTCATACCAGTGGGTGCCAGCTGAAACACGTATGTAAAAATGGTTTTGGACCAAAAGTGAATACATTGTAAAAACTGTAGCCCGTAACATAGCCCGCAAGACTTAAGGTTATTAAATTAGACCTGTAAAGCTACCCGGTGTAGGGCCGGGAAAGGGCTATAGGACGTGGAAATTTGAACTGAGCGCCCACGTATCCTTTGATGTGTCAAGCCCGTAACTGTTACGTTTCCAATCATGCTAAATTGCAACAAATTAACTGGCGTTCAAGCCTGTAACCCGCCAATGGAGCCCAAAGTCCAATGGGTACCAGAGAGGACCCGCTAGAGTGGTAAGGTCTCACCTGCAGCACTTTAAATGCACATATACACACTACTGTACTTATATTAAAAAGGGAAAGTGATGTTATGTCTATGAATTAATAGCACGACAGTCTCAAGCCCGCAAATCGGCATAAAAAAAATACTTTAATTTCAATTTCCGTGTTATATCGATCCCAGCAATCAATGTGTTAATACATATACTGTAACACGCATGTAATAAAATATCATATTTACGGCTTTATCAATATTGCATAATATCTGGAATGTGGGTCCGATCGTAACTCGTAATTGAAGCCCGTAGGACTTTGAAATCCAACCTCCATTTTTCAGTGACGCAATTATGACGATCTCTGTTTCCATTGGCTCCATCTAAGCCCATAACTACGGGTTTGACTAATTGATCATGTTCACGCCCGCGCATCTAACTTTAAAAAAATGATTTACTGGTTTGCGTCTAAGGCCTGCAGCCCTTGTGAGCTTCCTGATGCCGCTACGGGCTTCTAATGTAATAGGGCTGTTAGTGTCCTCATTTGCAGGAAATATTCGGTAACGGGACTTTGATGCTTGCGGGTTTTCTTGTCTGTTCGTTTCCTGTACATTGCACATTATGGTTTTGTGCCCACCACAAGCTTAATGAAGTGAGTACGCACTACCTCGTATTTAAGGGCGGTATTTAAAAGGTCATGTCTTATTATATCTAAAACAATCTTTATTAAAACTTAAAAGCTGTCAATCATTGGTCCAATGTCTTTGGGCACGATAGATAAGGAACAGACATAAAACGACTTGATTCCATTCCACGTCTTTATTGCTTAGAACCTCAGGAAGGAACTGATCCAGAACAGTTATGTAATGAGGAAGAAGTGAGGAGGGAAACGGGTGGCCCCCTGAGAGACAGAGATCATACCAAGACAGCGCGCGAGATTCCAGGTGAGACGTGAGCGGCCTCGTCCCATCCAAGGAACGCCTGTCATCTAAAGTCCATTCGTACTCTGGGCAGCGTCGTGACGTCATACTCAACGTCCTTATTGCGGCAAATATATAAATCACCGATCTGAGAACACAAGGAAATAAAGGGGCAAAATCCAGGTTTATTTTAGTAAGAGAAAAAGCTGCATCTGGCAAACATCCAGGAGAGGAGGGAACGCCGCGCCAAGAGCGTGAAGGAGAACCGGCACAAACGAGAGACAGGCAGTAAACACTAACAGCCTTATTAAATTCCAGCCTTGTAGAGAAGAGACTTCAACTTAAACCCTACGTGCTGCAAATTTATAAAAGTTACGACGATATTAAATTAGCTGCGCTGCGAGCAACGTGTGAGCTACGCAGCGCGGCCGTCCGTATGAACACTGCGTAAATGTACATGAGGAGTGACAGCCTGCGGGATGATCTCGCCAGCTCCCACACCTCATCAATTGCTGCGGGGGTCCTAAACAGGACCTCTGCGGCAGTCCCACACATAAGCTCTGCCGTGGGGGGCACTCCAACTACCCCCCCGGCACCTAAAATTAACCCCCTCTATGTGGGGGGACCCCATCTGGACCCCCAAAGTGTACCCACATGAACCCCTTCCTGCATGGGGTCCATAAGGACACCCGCAGCCCCCAACATTAACCCCTTGCAGCGGGGGTCCCCGATCGGGCATCAATCGTGACACCGCTGCTTTTAAAATTTTAAATTTCCCATCTCACGGGTCCTTAAAAAGGACCGTAAACGTCATGAAAGGACTTGCGCTAAAAAATATTAACCCCATAACTCATGGGGGTCCATACAGCCCCCCATAAGCCCTTAATTAACCCTGTCACTCATGGGGTCAATACAGACCCCCATAATCCCTTTATTAACCCTGTCACTCATGGGGGTCAATACAGACCCTCATAAGCCTCTATTTAACCCCATCAGTCCCATAAGGGTATATTATGACCTTTATAGGGCAGTTACCGTATATACTCGAGTATAAGCCAAGTTTTTCAGCCCTTTTTTTTTAAGGCAAAAAAGGGCCCCCTCGGCTTATACTCGAGTCAAGGAGCGGGTCAAGGAGCGGAGGCCGGAGCACAAGCAGGTAAGTGAGGGGAGAGGGGGGAGGTATTTAGGGGGGATGAGGTTGAGGAGGGGGAATAAGGTTGAGGAGGGGGTTGAAGAGGGAGGTTGAGGAGGAAGGGGTTGAGGAGGAAGGGGTTGAGGAGGAAGGGGTTGAGGAGGAAGGGGTTGAGGAGGAAGGGGTTGAGGAGGAAGGGGTTGAGGAGGAAGGGGTTGAGGAGGGAGGATGATTATGGGGGGCTTGAGGAGAGGGTTGAGGAGGGAGGTTGAGGAGGGAGTTGTTATAGGTCTTGTTGTTATGTGGCCGTGTCCTCTCTACACATGTACATGAATATGACCTCTGATGTTATAGGTCTTGTTGTTATGTGGCTGTGTCCTCTCTACACATGTACATGAATATGACCCCTGATGTTATAGGTCTTGTTGTTATGTGGCCGTGTCCTCTCTACACATGTACATGAATATGACCTCTGATGTTATAGGTCTTGTTGTTATGTGGCTGTGTCCTCTCTACACATGTACATGAATATGACCCCTGATGTTATAGGTCTTGTTGTTATGTGGCTATGTCCTCTCTACACATGTACATGAATATGACCTCTGATGTTATAGGTCTTGTTGTTATGTGGCTGTGTCCTCTCTACACATGTACATGAATATGACCCCTGATGTTATAGGTCTTGTTGTTATGTGGCTGTGTCCTCTCTACACATGTACATGAATATGACCTCTGATGTTATAGGTCTTGTTGTTATGTGGCTGTGTCCTCTCTACACATGTACATGAATATGACCCCTGATGTTATAGGTCTTGTTGTTATGTGGCTGTGTCCCCTCTACACATGTACATGAATATGACCCCTGATGTTATAGGTCTTGTTGTTATGTGGCTGTGTCCTCTCTACACATGTACATGAATATGACCCCTGATGTTATAGGTCTTGTTGTTATGTGGCTGTGTCCTCTCTACACATGTACATGAATATGACCTCTGATGTTATAGGTCTTGTTGTTATGTGACTGTGTCCTCTCTACACATGTACATGAATATGACCTCTGATGTTATAGGTCTTGTTGTTATGTGACTGTGTCCTCTCTACACGTGTACATGAATATGACCCCTGATGTTATAGGTCTTGTTGTTATGTGGCTGTGTCCTCTCTACACATGTACATGAATATGACCTCTGATGTTATAGGTCTTGTTGTTATGTGACTGTGTCCTCTCTACACGTGTACATGAATATGACCCCCTGATGTTATAGGTCTTGTTGTTATGTGGCCGTGTCCTCTCTACACATGTACATGAATATGACCCCCTGATGTTATAGGTCTTGTTGTTATGTGGTTGTGTCCTCTCTACACATGTACATGAATATGACCTCCTGATGTTATAGGTCTTGTTGTTATGTGGCTGTGTCCTCTCTACACGTGTACATGAATATGACCCCCTGATGTTATAGGTCTTGTTGTTATGTGGTTGTGTCCTCTCTACACATGTACATGAATATGACCTCTGATGTTATAGGTCTTGTTGTTATGTGACTGTGTCCTCTCTACACATGTACATGAATATGACCCCTGATGTTATAGGTCTTGTTGTTATGTGGCTGTGTCCTCTCTACACATGTACATGAATATGACCCCTGATGTTATAGGTATTGTTGTTATGTGACTGTGTCCTCTCTACACATGTACATGAATATGACCCCCTGATGTTATAGGTCTTGTTGTTATGTGGCTGTGTCCTCTCTACACATGTACATGAATATGACCCCTGATGTTATAGGTCTTGTTGTTATGTGGCTGGGTCCTCTCTACACATGTACATGAATATGACCCCCTGATGTTATAGGTCTTGTTGTTATGTTGCTGTGTCCTCTCTACACATGTACATGAATATGACCCCTGATGTTATAGGTCTTGTTATTATGTGGCTGTGTCCTCTCTACACATGTACATGAATATGACCCCCTGATGTTATAGGTCTTGTTGTTATGTTGCTGTGTCCTCTCTACACATGTACATGAATATGACCCCTGATGTTATAGGTCTTGTTATTATGTGGCTGTGTCCTCTCTACACATGTACATGAATATGACCCTCTGATGTTATAGATCTTGTTGTTATGTGGCTGTGTCCTCTCTACACATGTACATGAATATGACCCCCTGATGTTATAGGTCTTGTTGTTATGTGGCTGTGTCCTCTCTACTCATGTACATGAATATGACCCCTGATGTTATAGGTCTTGTTGTTATGTGGCTGTGTCCTCTCTACACATGTACATGAATATGACCCTCTGATGTTATAGATCTTGTTGTTATGTGACTGTGTCCTCTCTACTCATGTACATGAATATGACCCCTGATGTTATAGGTCTTGTTGTTATGTGACTGTGTCCTCTCTACACATGTACATGAATATGACCCCTGATGTTATAGGTCTTGTTGTTATGTGGCTGTGTCCTCTCTACACATGTACATGAATATGACCCTCTGATGTTATAGGTCTTGTTGTTATGTGGCCGTGTCCTCTCTACACATGTACATGAATATGACCCCTGATGTTATAGGTCTTGTTGTTATGTGGCCGTGTCCTCTCTACACATGTACATGAATATGACCCCTGATGTTATAGGTCTTGTTGTTATGTGGCTGTGTCCTCTCTACACATGTACATGAATATGACCCCTGATGTTATAGGTCTTGTTGTTATGAGGCTGTGTCCTCTCTACACATGTACATGAATATGACCCCTGATGTTATAGGTCTTGTTGTTATGTGGCTGTGTCCTCTCTACACATGTACATGAATATGACCCCCTGATGTTATAGGTCTTGTTGTTATGTGACTGTGTCCTCTCTACACATGTACATGAATATGACCCCTGATGTTATAGGTCTTGTTGTTATGTGACTGTGTCCTCTCTACACATGTACATGAATATGACCCCTGATGTTATAGGTCTTGTTGTTATGTGACTGTGTCCTCTCTACACATGTACATGAATATGACCCCTGATGTTATAGGTCTTGTTGTTATGTGGCTGTGTCCTCTCTACACATGTACATGAATATGACCCCTGATGTTATAGGTCTTGTTGTTATGTGGCTGTGTCCTCTCTACACATGTACATGAATATGACTCCTGATGTTATAGGTCTTGTTGTTATGTGGTTGTGTCCTCTCTACACATGTACATGAATATGATCCTCTGATGTTATAGGTCTTGTTGTTATGTGGCCGTGTCCTCTCTACACATGTACATGAATATGACCCCTGATGTTATAGGTCTTGTTGTTATGTGGCCGTGTCCTCTCTACACATGTACATGAATATGACCCCTGATGTTATAGGTCTTGTTGTTATGTGGCTGTGTCCTCTCTACACATGTACATGAATATGACTCCTGATGTTATAGGTCTTGTTGTTATGTGGTTGTGTCCTCTCTACACATGTACATGAATATGACCCCCTGATGTTATAGGTCTTGTTGTTATGTGGCTGTGTCCTCTCTACACATGTACATGAATATGACCCTCTGATGTTATGGGTCTTGTTGTTATGTGACTGTGTCCTCTCTACACGTGTACATGAATATGACCCCTGATGTTATAGATCTTGTTGTTATGTGGCTGTGTCCTCTCTACACATGTACATGAATATGACCCCCTGATGTTATAGGTCTTGTTGTTATGTGGCTGTGTCCTCTCTACACATGTACATGAATATGACCCCCTGATGTTATAGGTCTTGTTGTTATGTGGCTGTGTCCTCTCTACACATGTACATGAATATGACCCTCTGATGTTATAGGTCTTGTTGTTATGTGGCCGTGTCCTCTCTACACATGTACATGAATATGACCCCCTGATGTTATATATCTTGTTGTTATGTGGCGGTGTCCTCCCTACACATGTACATGAATATGACCCCTGATGTTATAGGTCTTGTTGTTATGTGGCGGTGTCCTCTCTACACATGTACATGAATATGACCCCTGATGTTATAGGTCTTGTTGTTATGTGACTGTGTCCTCCCTACACATGTACATGAATATGACCCCTGATGTTATAGGTCTTGTTGTTATGTGACTGTGTCCTCTCTACACATGTACATGAATATGACCTCTGATGTTATAGGTCTTGTTGTTATGTGACTGTGTCCTCTCTACACATGTACATGAATATGACCCCCTGATGTTATATATCTTGTTGTTATGTGGCGGTGTCCTCCCTACACATGTACATGAATATGACCTCTGATGTTATAGGTCTTGTTGTTATGTGGCTGTGTCCTCTCTACACATGTACATGAATATGACCTCTGATGTTATAGGTCTTGTTGTTATGTGGCTGTGTCCTCTCTACACATGTACATGAATATGACCCCCTGATGTTATAGGTCTTGTTGTTATGTGGCTGTGTCCTCTCTACACATGTACATGAATATGACCTCTGATGTTATAGGTCTTGTTGTTATGTGGCTGTGTCCTCTCTACACATGTACATGAATATGACCCCTGATGTTATAGGTCTTGTTGTTATGTGGCTGTGTCCTCTCTACACATGTACATGAATATGACCCCTGATGTTATAGGTCTTGTTGTTATGTGGCTGTGTCCTCTCTACACATGTACATGAATATGACCCCCTGATGTTATAGGTCTTGTTGTTATGTGGCTGTGTCCTCTCTACACATGTACATGAATATGACCCTCTGATGTTATAGGTCTTGTTGTTATGTGGCCGTGTCCTCTCTGCACATGTACATGAATATGACCCCTGATGTTATAGGTCTTGTTGTTATGTGGCCGTGTCCTCTCTACACATGTACATGAATATGACCCCTGATGTTTTAGGTCTTGTTGTTATGTGGCCGTGTCCTCTCTGCACATGTACATGAATATGACCCCTGATGTTATAGGTCTTGTTGTTATGTGTCCGTGTCCTCTCTACACATGTACATGAATATGACCCCTGATGTTATAGGTCTTGTTGTTATGTGGCTGTGTCCTCTCTACACATGTACATGAATATGACCCCTGATGTTATAGGTCTTGTTGTTATGTGGCTGTGTCCTCTCTACTCATGTACATGAATATGACCCCTGATGTTATAGGTCTTGTTGTTATGTTGCTGTGTCCTCTCTACACATGTACATGAATATGACCCCTGATGTTATAGGTCTTGTTGTTATGTGGCTGTGTCCTCTCTACACATGTACATGAATATGACCCCTGATGTTATAGGTCTTGTTGTTATGTGGCTGTGTCCTCTCTACACATGTACATGAATATGACCCCTGATGTTATAGGTCTTGTTGCCGTGTCCTCTCTACACATTTACATGAATATGACCTCTGATGTTATAGGTCTTGTTGTTATGTGGCCGTGTCCTCTCTACACATGTACATGAATATGACCTCCTGATGTTATAGGTCTTGTTGTTATGTGGCCGTGTCCTCTCTACACATGTACATGAATATGACCCCTGATGTTATAGGTCTTGTTGTTATGTGACTGTGTCCTCTCTACACATGTACATGAATATGACCCCCTGATGTTATAGGTCTTGTTGTTATGTGACTGTGTCCTCTCTACACATGTACATGAATATGACCCCTGATGTTATAGGTCTTGTTGTTATGTGGCTGTGTCCTCTCTACACATGTACATGAATATGACCTCCTGATGTTATAGGTCTTGTTGTTATGTGGCCGTGTCCTCTCTACACATGTACATGAATATGACCCCTGATGTTATAGGTCTTGTTGTTATGTGGCCGTGTCCTCTCTACACATGTACATGAATATGACCCCTGATGTTATAGGTCTTGTTGTTATGTGACTGTGTCCTCTCTACACATGTACATGAATATGACCCCCTGATGTTATAGGTCTTGTTGTTATGTGACTGTGTCCTCTCTACACATGTACATGAATATGACCCCTGATGTTATAGGTCTTGTTGTTATGTGGTTGTGTCCTCTCTACACATGTACATGAATATGACCCTCTGATGTTATAGGTCTTGTTGTTATGTGGCTGTGTCCTCTCTACACATGTACATGAATATGACCCTCTGATGTTATAGGTCTTGTTGTTATGTGGTTGTGTCCTCTCTACACATATACATGAATATGACCCCCTGATGTTATAGGTCTTGTTGTTATGTGGCCGTGTCCTCTCTACACATGTACATGAATATGACCCCTGATGTTATAGGTCTTGTTGTTATGTGGCTGTGTCCTCTCTACTCATGTACATGAATATGACCCCTGATGTTATAGGTCTTGTTGTTATGTGGCTGTGTCCTCTCTACACATGTACATGAATATGACCCCTGATGTTATAGGTCTTGTTGTTATGTGGCTGTGTCCTCTCTACACATGTACATGAATATGACCCCTGATGTTATAGATCTTGTTGTTATGTGGCCGTGTCCTCTCTACACATGTACATGAATATGACCCCTGATGTTATAGGTCTTGTTGTTATGTGGCTGTGTCCTCTCTACACATGTACATGAATATGACCCCTGATGTTATAGATCTTGTTGTTATGTGGCTGTGTCCTCTCTACACATGTACATGAATATGACCCCTGATGTTATAGGTCTTGTTGTTATGTGGCTGTGTCCTCTCTACACATGTACATGAATATGACCCCTGATGTTATAGGTCTTGTTGTTATGTGGCTGTGTCCTCTCTACACATGTACATGAATATGACCCCTGATGTTATAGATCTTGTTGTTATGTGGCTGTGTCCTCTCTACACATGTACATGAATATGACCCCTGATGTTATAGGTCTTGTTGTTATGTGGCTGTGTCCTCTCTACACATGTACATGAATATGACCCCTGATGTTATAGGTCTTGTTGTTATGTGACTGTGTCCTCTCTACACATGTACATGAATATGACCCCTGATGTTATAGGTCTTGTTGTTATGTGGCCGTGTCCTCTCTACACATGTACATGAATATGACCCTCTGATGTTATAGGTCTTGTTGTTATATGGCTGTGTCCTCTCTATAGATGTACATGAATATGACCCCTGATGTTATATGTCTTGTTGTTATATGGCTGTGTCCTCTCTATAGATGTACATGAATATGACCCCTGATGTTATAGGTCTTGTTGTTATGTGGTTGTGTCCTCTCTACACATGTACATGAATATGACCCCTGATGTTATAGGTCTTGTTGTTATGTGACTGTGTCCTCTCTACACGTGTACATGAATATGACCCCTGATGTTATAGGTCTTGTTGTTATGTGGCTGTGCCCTCTCTACACATGTACATGAATATGACCCCTGATGTTATAGGTCTTGTTGTTATGTGTCTGTGTCCTCTCTACACATGTACATGAATATGACCCCTGATGTTATAGGTCTTGTTGTTATGTGTCTGTGTCCTCTCTACACATGTACATGAATATGACCTCTGATGTTATAGGTCTTGTTGTTATGTGGCTGTGTCCTCTCTACACATGTACATGAATATGACCCTCCTGATGTTATAGGTCTTGTTGTTATGTGACTGTGTCCTCTCTACACATGTACATGAAAATGGCCCCTGATGATATAGGTCTTGTTGTTATGTGGCTGTGTCCTCTCTACACATGTACATGAAAATGGCCCCTGATGATATAGGTCTTGTTGTTATGTGACTGTGTCCTCTCTACACATGTACATGAATATGACCTCTGATGTTATAGGTCTTGTTGTTATGTGGTTGTGTCCTCTCTACACATGTACATGAAAATGGCCCCTGATGATATAGGTCTTGTTGTTATGTGACTGTGTCCTCTCTACACATGTACATGAATATGACCCCTGATGTTATAGGTCTTGTTGTTATGTGACTGTGTCCTCTCTACACATGTACATGAATATGACCCCTGATGATATAGGTCTTGTTGTTATGTGACTGTGTCCTCTCTACACATGTACATGAATATGACCCCTGATGATATAGGTCTTGTTGTTATGTGGCTGTGTCCTCTCTACACATGTACATGAATATGACCCCTGATGATATAGGTCTTGTTGTTATGTGGCTGTGTCCTCTCTACACATGTACATGAATATGACCCCCTGATGTTATAGGTCTTGTTGTTATGTGACTGTGTCCTCTCTACACATGTACATGAATATGACCCCTGATGATATAGGTCTTGTTGTTATGTGGCTGTGTCCTCTCTACACATGTACATGAATATGACCCCTGATGATATAGGTCTTGTTGTTATGTGGCTGTGTCCTCTCTACACATGTACATGAATATGACCCCTGATGATATAGGTCTTGTTGTTATGTGACTGTGTACTCTCTACACATGTACATGAATATGACCCCCTGATGTTATAGGTCTTGTTGTTATGTGGCTGTGTCCTCTCTACACATGTACATGAATATGACCCCTGATGATATAGGTCTTGTTGTTATGTGACTGTGTACTCTCTACACATGTACATGAATATGACCCCCTGATGTTATAGGTCTTGTTGTTATGTGACTGTGTCCTCTCTACACATGTACATGAATATGACCCCTGATGTTATAGATCTTGTTGTTATGTGGCTGTGTCCTCTCTACACATGTACATGAATATGACCCCTGATGTTATAGGTCTTGTTGTTATGTGGCGGTGTCCTCTCTACACATGTACATGAATATGACCCCCTGATGTTATAGGTCTTGTTGTTATGTGGTTGTGTCCTCTCTACACATGTACATGAATATGACCCTCTGATGTTATAGGTCTTGTTGTTATGTGTCTGTGTCCTCTCTACACGTGTACATGAATATGACCCCTGATGTTATAGGTCTTGTTGTTATGTGGTTGTGTCCTCTCTACACATGTACATGAATATGACCCTCTGATGTTATAGGTCTTGTTGTTATGTGACTGTGTCCTCTCTACACATGTACATGAATATGACCCCTGATGTTATAGGTCTTGTTATTATGTGACTGTGTCCTCTCTACACATGTACATGAATATGACCCCCTGATGTTATAGGTCTTGTTGTTATGTGGCCGTGTCCTCTCTACACATGTACATGAATATGACCTCTGATGTTATAGGTCTTGTTGTTATGTGGCTGTGTCCTCTCTACACATGTACATGAATATGACCCCTGATGTTATATGTCTTGTTGCCGTGTCCTCTCTACACATGTACATGAATATGACCCCTGATGTTATAGGTCTTGTTGCCGTGTCCTCTCTGTACATGTGTCTTATCAGTACTCATGGTGTCGGTCACATCTCCGCTCTCTGTCCCTCTTATCTTCGTCAGTATTATACCAGGAAGCCGTTACTAGAACAGATTTGTTTGTCTAATAAAAAAGGTATCACTTTATACTGCAATACCCTGATTAACCATCCAGGTAACATACTGGAAGGGAGACCCTTACTGCATATCAATGGAGAACATGGTTACAGGGCAACATAACGCGCTTTACATGGCAGATAAATATTCTGTACCAAAGAATGAGAAGCAGCTGAAGGTTCATTACATTGGTTACTGTTCAGAATCAATGTCGTGTAAATCACATATATAGTTGTGAGCAGGCGCCTTGCGAAGAGAAGACCGCAGTCGCTGGCAAGGAGCGCCAAAGACTGCGGTCCTAGCAAAATTTAAAGACTTACGAGAAACAAATATGAGACGCGGAACTTAGAAAAAAAAACATTACGACCTCGCAAAAATACAACTTTACCGCCCGAAACCCGCGCACATCAAAACATTAAAAAACACAATAAATACACACAACAAACACATAAAAAGTTTACCCACAGCAAGAGGGGGGGCCAGGATCTCGAAAACTGACACCAGAAAAAGCGAGAGAAAAAATGGCCGCCGGAAAAAACGAAAACAAGGCTACACGACCCCTAAACCCACTAAATAACACACAGCAAATACGGCTTTTACAAAAACCTGTACGACCTACAACATACGCCATTACCAAGGACGCTACATCATCCACACCTGCGTACCACATACACATTCGCCGCAATTTTACAACATTAACTCACAAAAAACATACACAAAAAAAAATAAACACTATCGCAAGAAACGCAAAAGACATTCACCGCGCGCCTCACAACGAGCGCCAACGCTGCTCATAGGACACAAACTACGCCACGGGACAATAAGCGCAAAAAGCAGATCAGCGCCGACCTTACAATGATAGCAAAAGCACCTCTCATAAAAAAAAATACAACAGCCAAGAGGCTCACAATGAGCGCCGAGATCTCAGATCACCACAAAAAATAATGTCTGTGGCAAACATCATTACCTGCCGTAGAATTCTATTGCCGGCATTTTTTGACGGGCAATTCGCTAGTGTATATATCACATATATAGTTGTGAGCGTACGAGTCGTTGCTCACGCTTGCGGGCTCGCGCAGCGAGCCGCGGCCCTCGCGAAGCGAGGTCACTGGGCAAGGGCCTCAGTTGCTGGCATGGAGCGCCGAAGGCGCTCCATGCCAGCAACTGAGGCCCCTCGCGAAGCGAGGGCCTCAGTTGCTGGCGAGGTCACTGGGCACGGGTCTCAGTTGCTGGCATGGAGCGCCTTCGGCGCTCCATGCCAGCAACTGAGGCCCCTCGCGAAGCGAGGGACTCAGTTGCTGGCGAGGTCACTGGGCAAGGGCCTCAAACCCTCGCAAAATTCACGTCGCTACTCAAAAAACACGACACACAAATTACGACACTCGCTAAATTTTACGAGGCACGCAAACAACGTACGAAACACGTTACCACACATTACGACCTCGCAAACATCGGACGCAACACGCCGACATACAAACATTTAAAACACAATACATACACACAGCACATACATAAAAAACTTACCTACACCAAGAGGGAGCACCCAGGACCTCAAAAATGCAACTTACACCTCGATTTTACTCGAAATAAAACAGTTTAGAGACTAAAAAAAAAGCTAAGCGAGAGAAAAAATGGCCGCCGAACAAAACGAAAACGAGGCTACAGCACTCTAAACTCGCAAAACACCACAAAACACCTACGGATATTCCGATACAGACCTATACCACACATTACTCGCCATTTTACACCAATGCGGAAGTACACGACTACGCTAACGGTTTGGTCTCGCGCACGCACAGTGTTACACTGCACACATTCAGCATGCTTATACAGCAGCTCCACACCACTAATGCTGCAGCAACATCAACACAGATTGCCAGCTCTTCATCACAATGCTTCAAAATAGGTACACTATATTCATTTACTAATTTAGCTACCTTACAATTTCATTGCCGTCATTTTTTGACGGGCAATTCGCTAGTATATATATAATATAGAGCGCTCCTACCTCTTGTCCGGCGTATTAGAGTGCTGTGTATGGCTGATATATCAGATCTGTACAATAATATCTTGGCCGGTGTCTCACAAGATGAGCTGGTCTATCATACTTAGCCGGTGTCTCGCAGGCTGGGCAGGGGTCTCGCAGGCTGGGCAGGGGTCTCGCAGGCTGGGCAGGGGTCTCGCAGGCTGGGCAGGGGTCTCGCAGGCTGGGCAGGGGTCTCGCAGGCTGGGCAGGTGTCTCGCAGGCTGGGCAGGTGTCTCTCAGACTTGGCTGGTGTCTCGCAGGCTGGGCTAGTGTTTCACAGACTTGGCTGGTGTCTCGCAGGCTGGGCAGGTGTCTCGCAGGCTGGGCAGGTGTCTCGCAGGCTGGGCAGGTGTCTCGCAGGCTGGGCAGGTGTCTCGCAGGCTGGGCAGGTGTCTCGCAGGCTGGGCAGGTGTCTCTCAGACTTGGCTGGTGTCTCTCAGACTTGGCTGGTGTCTCTCAGACTTGGCTGGTGTCTCACAGGCTGGGCAGGTGTCTCGCAGGCTGGGCAGGTGTCTCGCAGGCTGGGCAGGTGTCTCTCAGACTTGGCTGGTGTCTCTCAGACTTGGCTGGTGTCTCTCAGACTTGGCTGGTGTCTCTCAGACTTGGCTGGTGTCTCTCAGACTTGGCTGGTGTCTCTCAGGCTGGGCTAGTGTTTCACAGACTTGGCTGGTGTCTCGCAGGCTGCACTGCTGTCTCCCTCAGCCCGTCTCGCTGCCTCTTCATATAAGCACTCTAAGGTCCCCCCGGATTCGCTGTCACTCAGAGCCGACTCACAACTTCTCTGGAAACTCTTCTCATCCTGACTGGTTATACAAACTGTGCAGGGACAGGTGCATGATGGGTAGGTCATCCCAGGTCTCTGAGGGGTCAGTGAGAGACTGCCTGGATAATGTGCAAAATGTTTGTACCCCGTGTGAAATAAATAAGCACAAGGCAAATAAATAAATAAACACACCTTTTACGTTTTACACTTTTACATTTATAAGACTGGGTACATTTTCTTTTCTGAACCGATCCTTTCTGCTGTTTTCTCAGGAGCGCATGTCCTTTGAAGTCATGGTGGAACTACTGGTAGATATAACTCCCACATCCCCATTGTGAAACTGGAAAACCTAAAATAATCCTGAAAAAGGAAATGTGTGAGACTGAATAACCAGGAAAGGTATTATTGGGGGTAGCACATGGTGGGGTCCTACATGGGCCGCACATGGTGGGGTCCTACATGGGCCGCATATGGTGGGGTCCTACATGGGACGCACATGGTGGGGTCCTACATGGGCCGCACATGGTGGGGTCCTACATGGGCCGCATATGGTGGGGTCCTACATGGGCAGCACATGGTGGGGTCCTACATGGGCAGCACATGGTGGGGTCCTACATGGGCAGCACATGGTGGGGTCCTACATGGGACGCACATGGTGGGGTCCTACATGGGACCCACATGGTGGGGTCCTACATGGGACGCACATTGTGGGGTCCTACATGGGACGCACATGGTGGGGTCCTAAATGGGGTGCACATGGTGGGGTCCTAAATGGGGTGCACATGGTGGGGTCCTACATGGGACTCACATGGTGGGGTCCTACATGGCGTGCACATGGTGGGGTTCTACATGGGACTCACATGGTGGGGTCCTACAAGGGCAGCACATGGTGGGGTCCTACAAGGGCTGCACATGGTGGGGTCCTAAATGGGGTGCACATGGTGGGGACCTACATGGGGTGCACATGGTGGGGTCCTACATGGGCTGCACATGGTGGGGTCCTACATGGTGTGCACATGGTGGGGTCCTACATGGGCTGCACATGGTGGGGTCCTAAATGGGATGCACATGGTGGGGTCCTAAATGGGGTGCACATGGTGGGGTCCTACATGGGCTGCACATGGTGGGGTCCTACATGGTGTGCACATGGTGGGGTCCTACATGGGCTGCAACTGGTTGGGTCCTACATGTTCTGCACATGGTGGGGTTCTACATGGGCTGCTCACGGTGGGGTCCTACATAGGCTGCACATGGTGGGGTCCTACATGGGCCGCTCATGGTTGGGTCCTACATGGGCCACACATGGTGGGGTCCTACATGGGCTGAACATGGTGGGGTCCTACATGGGACGCACATGGTGGGGTCCTAAATGGGGTGCACATGTTGGGGTCCTAAATGGGGTGCACATGGTGGGGTCCTACATGGCGTGAACATAGTGGGGTCCTACAAGGGCAGCACATGGTGGGGTCCTACAAGGGCTGCACATGGTGGGGTTCTAACTGGGGTGCACATGGTGGGGTCCTACATGGGCTGCACATGGTGCGGTCCTACATGGCGTGCACATGGTGGGGTCCTACAAGGGCTGCACATGGTGGGGTCCTAAATGGGGTGCACATGGTGGGGTCCTACATGGGCTGCACATGGTGCGGTCCTACATGGCATGCACATGGTGGGGTTCTACATGGGCTGCAACTGGTTGGGTCCTACATGTTCTGCACATGGTGGGGTTCTACATGGGCTGCTCATGGTGGGGTCCTACAGGGGCTGCACACGGTGGGGTCCAACAGGGGCTGCACCCAGTGCAGTCCAACAAGGGCTGCACCCGGTGGGGTCCTACAGGGGCTGCACACGGTGGAGACCTACATGGGCTGCACACGGTGGGGTCCTACATGGGATGCACATGGTTGGGGTCCTACATGGGCTGCACATGGTTGGGGTACTACATGGACTGCACATGGTGGGGTCCTACATGGGCTGCTCATGGTGGGGTCCTACATGGGCTGAACATGGTGGGGTCCTACATGGGCTGAACATGGTGGGGTCCTACATGGGCTGCTCATGGTGGGGTCCTACATGGGCTGCTCATGGTGGGGTCCTACATGGGCTGCTCATGATGGGGTCCTACATGGGACGCACATGGTGGGGTCCTACATGGGACGCACATGGTGGGGTCCTACATGGGCTGCACATGCGGCCACACCCAAAACAATTGCTCATCTCTTGACCTAGACCACTGGCTCTGCAGCCTGAATGACCACTGGAATGTTATCTTTAGTATTAATGCTCACGGGGTCACCTTCTTCTACATGTAATGATGTGCAAACACAACCATTATATGGTTATCTTTTATACCAAGTTATTCTGTACTGCCGGCGGCCATGTCTCAGAAAGGACAGTTCTAGTCTAGAACCCTCCAAAAGAAGCAACTTTGTTGCCTCCTATTTTGCATTACATCAGTGATGGGATCTGGACACACACACACACACACACACACACAATTGGCTCTCTCTTTCCTCTCCATTCTCTCTCTCCCCTCTCGTCTCTCACTCCTTCACCTCTCTCTCCCATCTCTCCTGACTCTCTCCCTTTCCTCTCTTTCGTCCCCTCACATCTCGCTCCCTCTCCTCTCTCCCCTTCTCCCCTCTCTTTCCCATCTCTCTCTCCTCTTCCTTCTCTCTCTCCCCTCTCTCTCTACTCTCCCCTTTCCCTCTCCAATCTCTCCTCTCTCTACCTCTCCTCTCTCTTGTCACTCGCTCCCTCGCCTCTCTCTCCACACTCTCATCTCTCTCATGTCTCGCCTCTCTATCCCCTCTCTCTCTCTCCTCTCACTCTCTCTACCTCTCCTCTCTCTCTTCTCTCTCTTCCTCGCCTCTCACTCCCTCGCCTCTCTCTACCCTCTTGCTCCCCTCTCCCCTGACTCTCTCTACCTCTCCTCTCTCTCTCCTCTAACAGTGTCCCGCTTCCTTGCAGCCCAGAAACATTCCCTTATACCAAGTGGCAGTAGATATCATGGCCGCCATTGCTAGGCCTAGTAAGTCAGGCAAGATATCCATCCGCACTGGGGTGGATTATGCACCTGGTATCTGGAGGCTGTAGGTCCTCCCCGTATTACAGAAGCAACAGTGGCTGATGCCTTGGTAGCCATTTTCACCTGGGTTGTGTTCCAGAGTAAGATTTTGTCAGATCAGGGTACCCCGTGTTAGCCTGAGCTGGCCAAGCAGTTTTAGCAGAAGTGTGAAGTCCCCCAGCTAAGGACGACACCCCAGACTTGTGACTTGTGTGAGAGGTTCCTAGTTCTGAGGGCTATGGTTAAAACCTTTGTGGATCAGGAGAAGTATTGGGAAAGGCTGATTCCCTACCTCCTTTTTGCTACAGAGAGGTCCCTCAGGAGTCCATGGGAACCACCTCTTTTGAGACCTTGTTCAGGTGGTGAGTGAGGGGCGCATTGGACCTGTTACTGGAGTTTTTGGAAGGGGACGACCAGGGGTAGGAACTCCCCACAGTTCTATATGTGCTGTGGTTCAGAGATCGGCCGGAGGCACTGACCGGTCTAGCAAAGGAGGATCTGCTTGCAGCTCAAGGCAAACAGAAGTGCTGGCATGATTAGGAAGCAGGACTATGGAATTCCAGGGCGACCAGGAGGTATTAATGTTGGTACCCAAGCCCCAGATCAAGCTCCAAGCGAATCCCCAAGTAATGGCCATAAGCCTATCAGAAGGGGAAGATTCTGATGATGGAGGACTACAAGATATGCTTGCCCCCCCACTGACCCTATCCTCCCAGTTTCCCTGTCCCCGTTTTTTCTTATCCTGACCGAGTTGTCACCTGATCAGAGACAGTAGCTTGAGGGGGTGCTCACCACCTGGGCTTGTTCTTAACCTGACCGGGTAGGACAGACCTACTGGCCCACAATGTCCTTATACTCCCCCACTGAAGCAGCTCTTTCATAGGGTCCCATAGACTGTAAAGGGGAATATACGGAGGGAGGTTTATAAGATGTTACAGCTAGGGGTCACCAAGCCATCCTATAGTCCTTGGGAGTCCCCTGTGGTGTTGGTCCCTAAAAAGATGGGAGCAACCACTTTTATGTGGACTATAGGAGGTTGAATGACAAGATGACTACTTGCGCTTACCATATACAGTAAACTCTTGATAATTCGGCACCTGCTGGGATTCCCTATTGCCGGATAAGTGTAGTTTTCGGTTAAACGAGAGTAGTGGGAAAAAAAGTCCTAAATACCCCTTGAAACCCTTTAAATACCCATTAAATGGCTACTAGCAACTAAACCGAGCCATTTAGAGAGAAAGAAAAAACAACAGAAAAAAGGTGCCGGCTGTGCCGGAGAATCGAGAGTTTTTTGCAACCAGGGAATAAAGGCAGGTGCCGGTTGCTTGAGAGTCCCGGTTGGTTGAGTGCCGGATAATCAAGGGCCTCATTTAAATGCAATTTGGCCAATTGAATAGGACTCTATATGAGCACAGAGCAGAAGTTTTTTACAGAATTTTTTCGTTAGTGAGACCTCGCTGTTGGATAGAAGATCACTAACGAAAAACTTCTGTAAAATAATATGCTCTGTGCTTATATAGAGCCCTATTCAATTGGTTTATATAGAGCCCTATTCAATTGGCCGAATTGCAATTGAATGAGGCCTCTAGAGCAGATGAAGTGCTAGATAGGCTAGGATGAGCATCCTACATAACTACTCTTGTCTAAGGGCTACTGACAGATCCCACTTGCTGAAACTGTTAGAGAAGTTGGCGTTCACCATCCTATTTGGGCTATACCAGTTCATGGTTATACCCTTTGGGATGTAGAATACCCCTTCCAACAGCTAATTGACCACCTGCTCCCAGAGTGCCAGATGTTCACCCATGCAGACCTGGACGACATTGCCATATTCAGCCATACTTGGCAGGGACACCTAGCCAGATCTCGGGTTGAATCCAACAAGCAGGGTTGACCATTTGCCCAGCCAGGGGGGAGGTGCAGTATCTAGGGTACAGAGTAGGGAGTGTGAGAGTCCAGCAGGAAGCCTTGATAGAGCAGTGACCCACCCCACTGGGGGGCCCGGTGATGGCATTTCTGGTTTTATTCCACATTACAGTACAGCACATTAGAAGCTGACATTAATGAATGATATCATATCTCCTAATGGATTATCTATGGACCTTATCAAAGTGACAGCAATATCTGAATGGCCGGTTTCAAAGAATCTCACAGAGGTCCAGAGATGTTGGGGGTTTGCAGATCTCTTATATGCCCTCCCTAGGACAACCACGACCTGCCGTACAGTACTAGTTAAATGGAGAGTAGAGAGTTGATATGGGACGCAATCTGTGGGTGTATTAGCTGTGAAACATGGAGATGATAGTGCAGAAACCTGCAATATAAAGTTACACAAATCATAGGTGGGGGGATGTAGACAGGGTAGGTGGGAGGGCATGTTGTTGCATTCAGAGGCAGAAGAGAAGGTGGTGTGTGTGGTTCTATGTCTGGAGGTGAATGGAACTGGGAAAGATGTCAGGTGGTGGGGGCTTCTTCTCAGGTGGTGGGGGCTTCTTCTCAGGTGGTGGGGGCTTCTTCTCAGGAGGGGGCTTCTTCTCAGGTGGTGGGGGCTTCTTCTCAGGTGGGGGCTTCTTCTCAGGTGGTGGGGGCTTCTTCTCAGGAGGGGGCTTCTTCTCAGGTGGGGGCTTCTTCTCAGGAGGGGGCTTCTTCTCAGGTGGGGGGCTTCTTCTCAGGAGGGGGCTTCTCAGGTGGTGGGGGCTTCTTCTCAGGTGGGGGCTTCTTCTCAGGTGGTGGGGGCTTCTTCTCAGGTGGTGGAGGCTTCTTCTCAGGAGGGGGCTTCTTCTCAGGTGGTGGCGGCTTCTTCTCAGGTGGTGGGGGCTTCTTCTCAGGTGGACGATATGAGGCCCAGGGACAGAAGTGATTGTTTTCTTTCTTTTGATGGTGAACCGGTGAAAGATGTCAGGTGGTCGCCCAATCTTTACACTACTATCGGTGTAGTTGTTCATTAACTGACTAAGATGGCATTTTATCACAACTACAACGATCTGTTCATGGAAATAAAGCACCTTCATGGGGTTCCTGATGCTGTCAGATGGGGCACTCACTTTTGTCACCAGCTCCATGTTCTCAGCATTTCATCCCAAACCTAATAACAAACAGAAAGTCCCTGAAACAAGATGTGTTCCTCATAACTGCAGAATGATCGGCTCCCACTTGCTTTCAGTAATACTACTTGTGCCGGCACAAAGATGACTCCTGTCTAGGCTTCCTAAGCTTACCAGTGATGGCCCGGATATCTCCTTCACAAGTCCTGAATGTCATATGTAGAATCGATGCCTTTCATCTGCTGTTCCAACTCATGCAACCAGAAGCAGGGCTACTGTCGATGCAAGGCACCAAGGCACCTGGCCTCAGAGGAACTCCCGCGGATCACCAGCAGCCTATGCGGACCTCCTTCAGGTCCTCTGTGGCCCCCACGGCCCCCTGTGACACCTGCGGCCCTCCAGTCCCCACCCGCGAGTCCTCAGTGGCCCCCGTGGGGCCCATGTGGACCCCTTGGGTCATTGGTGTCCAATGCAGGTCTTTGGTGGCACCCTGTGGTCCCTGTGTCCCCCTCAAGACCCCTGTGATCCCCACAGGTCCTCCATGGCCCCTGCGGGCTCCCTGTTACCCCCACGGCCTGTTATGGCTGCAGCAAACCTCACGTGGGACCACTGTGGCTCCCTTATAACCCACTGTGGCTCCCCTTATGATCCACTGTGGCCCCCTGTGAGCCTCACGAAGTGAGGCGAGCCAGTCACACATTGAAACACGAGGGACCAGACACTTAAGAAACGCTGGATCGCCTTAGGCTGCAAGCAATTGATGGTCGCGGGACTTAGAAAAAAAAGAAAATGACGGAGGCGGGACATAGAAAAAAAAAATACGAGATAGGAAAAATACGAAGTTAATGGCCAAACCGATCAAACCAAAAAACATGAAAAAAACAAACAAAAATCAAAACAAAAACATCACACACAGCACGGGGGGGCAGCCAGGACGTCTGGGAGTGAGGTGGAGCACGATTTTAAGTCCAGTTCGCTGAGTTTTGCCACTTGAAAATCACCTAAACTCGAGAAAAAAAAAGCTGAAAACGAGGCTACATGACTCCGGATCATGCAAAACACTGCCAACTGCGCACCAATTTCACAAAGGAACGTGGAGGTACAAAATACACTATCACAAATGACGGAAAATGCTCGCGAGCCGCGTAACACATAGACAAATGACGCAACTTTACAAACCTAACTTGCAACTAATAACATTATGAATCTACAATGGCGCTTTACACGACTAAACAAGCGGTTTGTCCTCGCGCACGCAGCGTATTTCTAATGCACAGCTGGGCACATTGATGACACTTTATCCTCAGGGCAGCGACAGGCCAGCTGTACATTGTATGCTGCCAGAAAATACAAAGTGATTGTCAGCTCTTCTGGCTATTGATTGCTGGATATATTAATTACAAATAGGTAAAGTATATTCATTTATTAAGTAACTAATTAATTCATTATTAGGTAACAAAATATAGATAAATATATATCTGTCTTTGTGATGAGCGCCAAAGGTGCTCAGAGGAGCAAAAGTACACAAGAGGAAAGGCTCGCAATGAGCGCCGAAGGTCCCCAGAGTAAAAAAAGCTTTACATTGTGAGGCAACCAGCATTGCCATGGCTTCACATTGTATTGCCGTCATTTTTGACGGGAAGTCGCTAGTTTTCTATATGTACAGTGTAAGTTGGTGTTGGTGTTTTGGGAACTGCAAAAAAAAAAAATAACAATGTGTGCCTGCCTCCACCTGTGGGACTTTCTTTTTGCACCGGGGCCCCCCATGCACTCGCTCCACCACGGCAAACAGTGATTTATGGCCAATCATTAGATATCTCCTGCTCTCCCCTCTAAGTTCTGGGGGCTCGCAAGGAGCGCCTTCGAGGGGGGGGCAGGAAGTTCTCACTGAGCAGAATTACTTTTTCATGGAGAGGGCCCCCCAGAGAGTAAGTAGTGCGCTTGGGTTTGATAGAAGGAGGTGTAACGGAACCCATCACTGTTTTACCCTGTTTTATGATTATTATGGTTAAAATATGATCCTAATATATGTATGTTGGTTGATGCTCTGCAGAATATTGTCCCAGACATTTACAGCTACTTGGCATGGGAGATAATCTTGTTACAGCGACTCTGCATAAGATAAAGGAAGTCTATTGTATACAGTGTTTTCATTCTCAGATAAGAACAAAGAAGTGTAATTGAATCAATGTCTGATTGTATCAAAGTTGCCAGGGAGGTGTGACCCCCCTATTGTTCTCTTTATGTGTATTGTGTGTGGCCAAATATGGGCATGGTTATTACCTGTGGCCAAAGAGATGTATATATATTTCTGTAAAGGTAAATAAATTCAGTATTCATTTGACTCCCAAATTGTGTGTCGTCCAATATGGGAGGTAGGGAATGGTGAGCCTGTAGTGCTTCTTGGATATTTTACCGTATACCAGCGGAGATTTTGGACAGCGTGTCTCAGCTCTGTTACATTTGGTGGCAGCGACGGGATTCAAACCTCACAGCAGACCGTTGTTCGGCAGTTACAGCCATTTGGGAAATTTGCTATTTCGTATGGAACCGAAAGGAAAGGGTATGTGAATAGACCCGAACGGATAGTGAATGGAGACAGTCTATACCAAGTTGAAACGGGCCACGCTAAAAGAGCTATTGGAAGCAAGGGGAATTATTGCCAGCAATAAAACCAAAGCTACCCTTATTGTTGAACTCATGGAGAGAGACCGGGCAGCTGCTGCAGCACCTCTTACGGACAGCACACAGAATGAGTTTGGAAGAGAACTCCAATGCAGACTGGCCCATTTCCCAGGTACGCCTCCCACAGAAACCTTGGAAAGGATTATGTCCGATGTCCACGAATACATAATGGGAAAGCAGCGGGCAGACTGGAGGTCCAGAGAGGGGTCCCTAATCACACCACACATAGTACCGGGGAAGCCTAAACTCCCGTACCATGATTTTAAAAACTATGTGGAGACCGAAGACATTGATGGCTACTTGCATGACTTTGAGAGATTATGCCAATTACATGAGATCAACGCCGCCGACCAGGTAACCCTGTTGGTGAGTAAGCTAGCGGGCCGGGCAGCAGAAGCCTACCGCACCATGCCAGACGAGGATAGCAGAGACTACCAGAAAGTAAAGCAGGCGATCCTGGACAGGTACGCAATTACCCCGGAGGCATACCGGCAGCGGTTCCGAGAAAGCCGAAAGACGGAGAAAGATACTCACATGGAGTGGGCGCACCGCTTAACTAGGGCGGGCAAAGGTTGGGTACAAGCCGCACAAGCAACCACAGTGGAGGACATGCTACAATTACTGCTACTGGAGCAATTCTTCCAGGGGTTAACCCTGGATTTACAAAACTGGCTGAGAGATCGGAAACCGCGCATCTTAACTGAAGCCGCCAGGTGGGCAGATGAGTACCAAGATGCCAGGAGGGCACAGCAGGCACAGGCACGGTCCATCTTGGGAGCTGCTAACCGACCGCCCACCATTAACCCCACCCCAGCACTGCGTCCGGGTGGTGGGAACTACCAAACCCCTCCACGGTACAACAATGCCCGATCTTTCATCAGGTGCCACACGTGTAACCAGCAGGGCCACATGCAAAGAGACTGTCCCAGAAACAGAAACCGCTCCACGTGGAATACTCCAACCAATTTCCCTGCAAACCGGGCAGCAGTACACTGCTACCAGAGGGAGCCTCGACAACCTTTCTTCGGGACCCAGTCTAATGAAGAATCTTTGGGCACCCTCCACGAGGTTAACCCAGTACAAGCAGCTGCAGACAACCGACAGGGACACCGCCAAGGGGTACACGTAGAGGGAAAACGCCTTCAGGGTCTGCGCGATTCTGGGGCCACCATAACCCTGGTTCGCAATCACCTAGTCCCCAAGCACCAGCTCACTGGAGAATATAGGGCAGTCCGGGTGGCAGGGGGAACGATTTACAAAATTCCCACTGCTAAAGTACATTTGGATTGGGGAGCAGGGTCGGGGAATGTGTAAGTGGGCCTCATGCAGGACTTACCAGCTGATGTCATCCTGGGTAACGACTTGGGGGAGCTGACCTCCGCTTTTGTTTCTCCGCACCCCTCGCAGGAAGCGCTACCCGTGGTAACACGGCAGCAGGCCCGCACCACCGCATCTTCTGAACATTCTGAGGCTCCAGTAAGTAATAGTACTGACCCACCTTTCATCCCCTGGGCTCCCCCCTTAGAGTTTGGTACTGAAGTAGTCACTGACCCGTCCCTGCAGGTATACCGGGATAGGGTTACACAGAATCAGGCAGGGTTGGAGGGGGAAAGATACGCTTGGGAGAAAGGATTATTGTATAGATATGCTGAGAAGGTAGTAGCAGGATCTGTACCCGTGACCCTCACACAATTAGTCGTGCCCCGAAAGTACAGGCAAGAATTACTACGTATTGCCCATGACATCCCTATATCAGGACATCTAGGCGTCAGTAGGACGAAGCATCGTTTGACCCAAAACTTCTTTTGGCCAGGGGTCTCCAAAGATATTCGGCAGTATTGCCAAACTTGTGACACATGCCAGAGAGTAGGTAAGAGAGGGGACCGGTACAAGGCAAAAATGCACTCCCTACCCATAATAGATGAGCCCTTCAGCAGAGTGGCAGTAGATATAATCGGACCCCTAGCAAAACCCAGCCCGTCAGGGAAGAAGTATATACTAACCGTAGTAGACTATGCCACCCGGTACCCAGAGGCCGTAGCCCTAACTAATATCCATGCGGAGACTATAGTAGATGCCCTAATCCGGATATTCTCTAGAATGGGGTTCCCCAAAGAGATTATCTCAGATCGGGGTACCCAATTCACGGCCGAAGTCACTCATCAGTTATGGAGAACATGTGGGGTGAAACCTATTGTAAACTCAGCGTATCACCCCCAGTCCAATGGGCTCTGTGAACGGTTCAACGGAACATTAAAGCAAATGCTCCGTACCTTCATGGATACCCAGAAGAACTGGGAAAGGTTTCTTCCCCATCTGCTCTTCGCGTACCGAGAGGTACCCCAGGAGTCCACGGGGTTCTCGCCATTCAAATTACTATTCGGAAGGAGAGTGCGGGGTCCCTTAGACCTCATTAGGAAACACTGGGAGGGAACGGTCACCAGTAACGGTACCCCTATCGTCCCATATGTACTAGAGTTCAGGGAACGCTTGGAGACCCTAATCCAGACGGTACGGTCTAATCTCCAGGCGGCCCAGCAACGACAGCGCAGATGGTACGATAAGGGAGCCAGAGACCGCAGTTTTCAAATAGGACAAAAGGTGTTAATCTTGAAGCCAGTTCAAAATGACAAACTGCAGGCCTCCTGGCAAGGCCCTTATAAGGTGGTGGAACAGGTATGTGACACCACCTATATAATTGCCCCATGTACAGGAGCAGGCGGTAGACGCATGCTCCACGTTAACATGCTGAAACCCTATCACGAGCGGACCGAAGAAGTAACTGCCATATGTGCCTCGGCCGCTGAGGACCCGAATAATCTACCCCTACCAGACCTATTAGCCCAAGGGGGGGCCAACACAGAATTAGGGGAAGTACAGCTAGGAGACAGGCTGAGCACTAGAGAGCGAGCTCAAATACTAGAGCTTATCCGGGAAAAAGGGGATACCTTCTCCAACCAGCCCGGGTATACCCCGCTGGCTACCCACAGGGTAGAAACCCCAGGGCAACACCCTCTTCGACAAACCCCCTACCGCATACCAGAATCCGTAAAAGATCATATGCGGAAGGAGATTGACGAAATGTTACAACTAGGAGTGATAGAACACTCAGATAGCCCATGGGCCTCTCCGGTAGTGCTGGTACCGAAGCGGGACGGAACCACCCGCTTCTGCGTCGACTACCGGAAACTTAATGATAAAACAATTTCAGATGCCTATCCCATGCCCCGAATCGATGAGCTATTAGATAAAATGGCCAGGGGCCAGTACCTCACCACAATAGACTTGTGCAAAGGGTACTGGCAGATCCCACTAGCCGAGGATGCCATCCCAAAGTCCGCATTCGTCACCCCGTTTGGGCTATACCAATTCAAGGTGATGCCATTCGGGATGAAGAATGCGCCGGCTACGTTTCAGCGGATGGTGGACCAGTTACTGGACGGATCCCAGGAGTATGCTTGCGCCTATTTAGATGACATAGCAATATTTAGCAACTCCTGGGACGAGCACTTGACCCATATAGGAGCCATCCTCGACCGCATCAGGGAGGCAGGTCTCACGTTAAAACCCAACAAGTGCCACGTAGGGATGGCCGAAGTGCAGTACTTAGGCCACAGGGTGGGTAGTGGGCGGCAAAAGCCAGAACCCGCTAAGATAGAGGCCGTAGCTAAGTGGCCAACCCCTCGCACGAAAACTCAGGTTTTAGCTTTTCTAGGAACCGCCGGGTATTACCGTAAATTTGTACCTGATTATAGTGCCCTAGCCAAGCCCCTTACTGACCTCACCAAAAAGAACTTACCCAAAGTAGTGACCTGGAGCCCAGAGTGCGAGAAGGCATTCCAAGAACTGAAATCTGCCCTAATTCATGCTCCTGTACTGGCCGCTCCCGATCCAACTAAACGCTTTCTCGTTCATACAGATGCTTCTATGTTTGGATTGGGAGCAGTGCTGAGCCAAGTTGGGGCCGATGGCGGCGAGCATCCAGTCGCTTACTTAAGTCGGAAACTACAACCCAGGGAAGTAAGCTATGCCGCCATTGAAAAGGAATGCCTGGCGGTGGTGTGAGCCCTCAAGAAACTACAGCCCTACTTATATGGCCAACAATTTGCCTTGCTCACAGATCACAACCCGTTGGTGTGGCTAAACCGGGTGTCAGGGGACAACGCTAGACTACTGAGATGGAGTTTGGCACTACAACCATTTGATTTCACCATCCAGTATCGCCCAGGGAAACAAAATGGTAACGCCGACGGGTTGTCCAGACAGACAGAACTCGAGAAATGATCTGTGAGCACTCCTCCGGACATCCCCAAGCAGATCCGTTGGGATCAGACCGTGTATGCCGGCTTATGGTCACGGGGGAGGTGTGTAACGGAACCCATCACTGTTTTACCCTGTTTTATGATTATTATGGTTAAAATATGATCCTAATATATGTATGTTGGTTGATGCTCTGCAGAATATTGTCCCAGACATTTACAGCTACTTGGCATGGGAGATAATCTTGTTACAGCGACTCTGCATAAGATAAAGGAAGTCTATTGTATACAGTGTTTTCATTCTCAGATAAGAACAAAGAAGTGTAATTGAATCAATGTCTGATTGTATCAAAGTTGCCAGGGAGGTGTGACCCCCCTATTGTTCTCTTTATGTGTATTGTGTGTGGCCAAATATGGGCATGGGTATTACCTGTGGCCAAAGAGATGTATATATATTTCTGTAAAGGTAAATAAAGTCAGTATTCATTTGACTCCCAAATTGTGTGTCGTCCAATATGGGAGGTAGGGAATGGTGAGCCTGTAGTGCTTCTTGGATATTTTACCGTATACCAGCGGAGATTTTGGACTGCGTGTCTCAGCTCCGTTACAGGAGGGACGAGAGGAATAATAAGGAAATGACTTTGAAAGTACATATATAGTAAAGCTTTACACTATATTAATACTAGCTACTTGCCCGTCAAAAATGACGGGAATAAAATGTTAAGGCTGGGAATGTTGTACCTTCGGCTGTCATTGCGAGCCTCTTCCTCCGTCTACTGGGCCTCGTGTGGGAGCTTTTGTCGCTCATTGCAGGGCTTGGCAACCCACAACCTTCATGCTTCGCAATGATCACCTTCGGCGCTCATCATGAGCCTCTCCACACTCTGACCCCTCTGTCTGTTTCCCCCTGTCTCCCTCCCCCTCGTCTCCCTGCCCTGTGTCTTTTGTTTTTCCTTATCTCCCCCCATCTCTCTTTTCCCCCCTCCCCTGTGTCTTTCTTCTCTGTGTCTCTGCTGAAGTTTTGCGCATCTCGCGATGAGTGCCGTGGCTTGCTTGTTTCGCTAAATCTTACTGGCTTCAGGTACGTTGTTACTGCCTTCGGCCAAGTGTTATTGACTTCGGGGGCGTTTGTACTTGTTTCGGCCTCATTTTCATCCAGTTACGTTTTTTCAGCCGCCATTTTTTTCTCGCTTAGTCAATTTTCAATCGCCAAAAAACACCAAATATAACTCAAATTAACTTAGCAACCTCACTCACAGGCTCTCCCCCTGTGCTGTGTGCGAGTGTGTAAGGTATCTTTTAAAATAAGTATTTGGCGTTTTTTTGTGGTCTTTTGAGTTTGGTGGTTCGGCCATTAAATTCGTAATTTAGTGCAACTGTGGCCTTCGGTACTAAGTCCTACGGGCCTCACAATTGCAATGAGCGCCTTTGGCAACTGCGGGCCTCGCTTTGCGTGACCAACACTGACAACTATATACGTGGTAAAACTCGAGGCTCACGGAGACCCTGATCTGGAGGAGGCGGCGAAGAAATAAACGTGTTGGGACAGATGGTAAAAAAAGAACCTTCCCCAGCAAATCCCTGACTGCAGCAAGGGGTTAACATGAATAGAAGCTTAAATGCAGCCATCTTATTATAAGCATCATACAACGCAGCGGACACGTGTGAGGACTATAAAGCAGCTAGGGGGACCCGAACTGAGCCCAACCCCGATGCGCCAGAATCTCAGACACCTGCATTAGTGGCCTAAGACCTGCCGTGTGTATTTGTAAACTAATGAGCTTTCTGTTACTGTTATTGAAAGCTCTGGCAGTTGTAGATACCAAATCAACAAAGTGTAGATAGACAATTCATTCAATCTCTCCTCATAACTCAAGAAGTTAATCACCAGAAACTAAAATGTAGATAAAGTAGTAATATTTTTCATTCTAAATACATTTAGCATATTTTCAAGTTTTCTTTAAAATAATCATATTTCAGTTATTTGATCCCAGTGTCCTTTTAATTCTGCCCACAATACTGGAACTGCAGCACGAGGGTGGGGCATTATGTCTGACCAATGGACCTGCGCGCCCCCCATGGATTCCCCAGACTGGTGTCGCTCACCCTGACTATTGGGGCTGTGATATCCACCATTGGTATATGGTCTTGGTTATGTGTTTCTGTGTCCTGCCTAACCCTCGGGAATCTGACCCCTACTATTTATTCGGCATCCCGTCATGGCCACTGGAACATTTGACTTTGGCTACTAAGAGAACATAAGACAAGAAATGAGAATCTGCGTCAGATGAGACTAAACCTCATGGTTGGACCTTGAGAGAAGACCACAGAACATATAGAAAGACTAAAGGTTTATTGACTAGAAGATCCATCAACATCACACTTTGGTTCTTATCCATGTACAAGGTTAGACATCAAATCATAAGTGGCCACCAAGGTTTTTGGGGTGTCCGTCAGCTCTATATGTAGCAAACAAGTCCCTATAGCAGATGTAGCGGATCTACTGGCACCCCGACCGGGTACCTCCGTTGATAGACGCGTCCTAGTTTGCTCCGAGGCCTACAAGCACCGCACCGGACACCTCAACCACCACAGACTCCAAGGAGGACACATCAGGAACAAACGTTCAGTAGTTACAGCTCAAGGGAGTATGCAAAAGCATAGCAATCCCCAGTATGATAGCGATCCCCTCAAATAACGAGACAAGACTACGTTTTGAAGGGTCAAGTAGAACTAACTTTTAATGACAGGGAATCTCCTTTTATGCAATGGTGCCCTCTGAAGGGCTACACCCACATAATTATCACAACAGCCAATTATATACATGGTTCAACCCCCACGTCTCCTCCCCTCAGATAACAGGTAACACAATTAAAACAGACACAATTTTAACCACATTCTGGATGTACCCCAAATACAGGGGGTACACCTTTAAGTCCCGCACCATTCAATATCTCTCACCCAGGGGAACAAAATATACAAAAATGGCATGAATCAGACCAGGGGTTCAAAAGTTAGTAAAAGAATGTTTTTACACATAACACACAGACATTGCACATATCCTCCACACAATACACATATAGGACAATAGGTGAGTCACACCTCCCTGGCAACTTGGATACAATCAGACATTAATTAGATCATTCTTCTTTGTTCTTATCAGAGAATGAAAACACTTTGGAAAATGCAAGGATCCTTTACAACTTTCTTATCTCTTGAATCTCTGTAACAGGATTATCTATTAGCCTAGGTCTGCAAAAGTCTGGCTAATATTCTGAGCCAATATATTCTGTAGAACATCAACCAACATACATATAGTAGGATCATATTTTAACCATAATAATCATAAAACAGTTTAAAACAGTGATGGGTTCCGCTACAGCAGAGCATGGAGTTTGCATAGTGATAGTCCCTGCACAGGGTCATCCTGTTGGGTTTAACCTTAAACGGTGAAGTCTCATCAAGAAAGTGGAAATCCCATTATGGGTTACCTGAAACCATGTAAATATTGCATCCTGTATAGGTCCACTTGAGCCCGGGCCGAATGGACCTGGCTGTGTGATGGGAAATTACTATAGGGAATGGAGTGTGTGTGAATGGGATTAGGTTGGATTTACATATCTTGAGCCCCTAGGCAACTCCTTAGCCACCCCCTGGGTGCACGAGCTATGACCATGTTTGTTTCCCTGCCATCGTCATATATAAACCCACCCGCCCCCATGAAAGAACTTGCTTGTGGCACCTAGCTAGAGATGGGAGGGGCTATGCAAATGAGGTGCCCCTAGCGGCTGCGCAGACCATAGGATGATCTTATAATGTCCTGAACCCCTTACACAAAGACTTCCTGACAGCATCCTGTACCTTCTTATTCCGGAGGCTGTAAATAATGGGGTTTAACATAGGAGTCATAATCGTGTACAACACTGCCACCACTTTCACGTCTTTGTCCATGGCGTAGGTGGAAGACGGCCAGATGTAGCTGAAGATCCCACTCCCGTAATACAGAGCCACCACCGTGAAATGAGAAGCACAGGTGGAGAAGGTTTTATGTCGGCCACTACTAGAGTTAATCTTCAGGACGGCTGAAATTATGAGGCCGTAGGTCACAAGTATAAAAGCCAGTGGTCCCATTCCAGCAAAGATCACAACCAGTATGTAAATAGTTTCTCCAATCCTTGTGTCAGAACAAGAGAGCTTAAAGAGCGGAGTTACGTCACAGAAAAAGTGGTCAACTACATTGGGACCACAGAAGTCAAGACTGGAGATTGAGAGAGCTTGAATAACGGAGTTTACAAATCCACAAACCCAGCAGCTAATCACAAGCCTGAGCTGGACAGCCCTGCTCATGATGAGGGCATAGCTGAGAGGGAAGCAGATGGCCACATATCTGTCATAAGCCATTATGGCTAGAAGGTAACATTCTACAACCACAAAGACCTGGAAAAATGAGAGTTGGGTGATACAGCCGGTGTAGGAGATGGACCTCTGAGCAGTGGAGAGGATGGACAAGAGCTTGGGGACAGTGACAGTGGAGAAAATGATATCGACAATGGCAAGATTGCCTAAGAAGAAGTACATGGGCGCATGGAGCCTCTGGTCGGCGAATATCACAGAGAGGATGACAATGTTGCCAGCAACTGTGATGAGGTAAATGCAGAGGAATATGAAGAAGAGTGGGAGCTGAGGTTCTGGAGTTTCAGAAAGACCAACAATCAGGAAGGTGGACACAGTCGACTGGTTATGTCCATTAATATGCTCCATGGAGTCAGCAGCAACCTGAGGAGCAAGGAACACAAAATGGCAGAGATCTAAAAACATCCAAACAGTCCATGTACAGCCTAGGAAGAATTTCGTCATCAATTCGCCAGTAACTTGAAGAAATTACAGTCACTATGTGCAAGTTTCAAAATGGCAAGATGTACATAATAATGGACAAGATTCACTCATGGGCAAGGTACGTTTGGTATGGGATTGAGAAGAAAAAAGACAGAGTGGCATAAAACAGAATATTGTGTCTCTACGTTATGTTACGGGGCTCTATATTATATAACATTTGTTGTGGCTACAGTATCTGATGGAGACATGATGTCATCTGGGGTTACATGGACCTTTATCTGATGGAGACATGATGTCATCTAGGGTTACATGGACCTTTATCTGATGGAGACATGATGTCATCTAGGGTTACATGGACCTTTGTCTGATGGAGACATGATGTCCTCTAGGGTTACATGGACCTTTATCTGATGGAGACATGATGTCCTCTAGGGTTACATGGACCTTTATCTGATGGAGACATGATGTCCTCTAGGGTTACATGGACCTTTATCTGATGGAGACATGATGTCATCTAGGGTTACAGGGACCTTTATCTGATGGAGACATGATGTCATCTAGGGTTACAGGGACCTTTATCTGATGGAGACATGATGTCATCTAGAGTTACATGGACCTTTATCTGATGGAGACATGATGTCATCTAGGGTTACAGGGACCTTTATCTGATGGAGACATGATGTCATCTAGGGTTACAGGGACCTTTACCTGATGGAGACATGACATCATCTAGGGTCACATGGATCCTTATCTGATGGAGACATGATGTCATCTAGGGTTACAGGGACCTTTATCTGATGGAGACATGATGTCATCTAGCGTTACATGGATGTTATCTGATGGAGAAATTATGTCATCTAGGGACACATGGAACTTTATCTGATGGAGACATGATGTCATTTAGGGTTACAGGGACCTTTATCTGATGGAGACATGATGTCATCTAGGGTTACAGGGACCTTCCTATCCACTCACTTACTGTCTCGCAATGTCCTCTCACCACAGCATCTCCTCATACCACCCATACTTTCCATAATCTCTCAGTCTCTCTCTCTTACCATGCTCACTCACACCTTTCCTCTGCTATGCAGATAATGAGCACCCAACCATGTATAACCTGGATAATGAGAACCCAACAATATATGACAGGGATAATGAGCACCCAACCATATGTAATGGTGTCAAATATCTATACCCTGTTATTACACCCCCTTCATCATACTAACTTATGTTTAATATACAGTATATGTATATATAGTAGACTCTCAGTTAACCAGAAAAAAAAATGGAATACTTTACTTTAAATAAATATTTAATTTTCAGGGCTCAACAAATGCCAGGAGCCATGTTGTCTGGCCACAAAATGCTTACAGGCACCGAGATGCCATCCCCTGTACGTCTCTGTAATTCAGTTTTACCTGGAAGCAGACAGGTATGAGTGACTGAGCCAGGGCAGTGTTGGGGTTACATTCCCCAGGCATGAGTGACTAAGCCAGGGCAGTGTTTGGGTTACATTCCCCAGGCATGAGTGACTGAGCCAGGGCAGTGTTGGGGTTACATTCCCCAGGCATGAGTGACTAAGCCAGGGCAGTGTTTGGGTTACATTCCCCAGGCATGAGTGACTGAGCCAGTGCAGTGTTGGGGTTACATTCCCCGGGCATGAGTGACTGAGCCAGGGCAGTGTTGGGGTTAAATTCCCCAGGCATGAGTGACTGAGCCAGTGCAGTGTTAGGGTTACATTCCCTGGGCATGAGTGACTGAGCCAGGGCAGTGTTGGGGTTACATTCCCCAGGCATGAGTGACTGAGCCAGTGCAGTGTTGAGGTTACATTCGCGGGGCATGAGTGACGGAGCCAGGGCAGTTTTGGGGTTACATTCTCTGGGCATGAGTGACTGAGCCAGGGCAGTGTTGGGGTTACATTCGCGGGGCATGAGTGACGGAGCCAGGGCAGTTTTGGGGTTACATTCTCTGGGCATGAGTGACTGAGCCAGGGCAGTGTTGGGGTTACATTCCCCAGGCATGAGTGACTGAGCCAGGGCAGTGTTGGGGTTACATTCCTCAGGCATGAGTGACTGAGCCAGTGCAGTGTTGGGGTTACATTCCCCAGGCATGAGTGACTAAGCCAGGGCAGTGTTGGGGTTACATTCCCCGGGCATGAGTGACTGAGCCAGGGCAGTTTTGGGGTTACATTCTCTGGGCATGAGTGACTGAGCCAGGGCAGTGTTGGGGTTACATTCCCCGGGCATGAGTAACTGAGCCAGGGCAGTTTTGGGGTTACATTCTCTGGGCATGAGTGACTGAGCCAGGGCAGTGTTGGGGTTACATTCCCCTGGCATGAGTGACTGAGCCAGGGCAGTGTTGGGGTTACATTCCCCAGGCATGAGTGACTGAGCCAGGGCAGTGTTGGGGTTACATTCCCCAGGCATGAGTGACTGAGCCAGGGCAGTGTTGGGGTTACATTCCCCAGGCATGAGTGACTGAGCCAGTGCAGTGTTGGGGTTACATTCCCCAGGCATGAGTGACTGAGCCAGTGCAGTGTTGGGGTTACATTCCCCGGGCATGAGTGACTGAGCCAGGACAGTGTTGGCGTTACATTCCCTGGGCATGAGTGACTCAGCCAGGGCAGTGTTGGGGTTACATTCCCTGGGCATGAGTGACTGAGCCAGGGCAGTGTTGGGGTTACATTCCCCGGGCATGAGTGACTGAGCCAGGGCAGTGTTGGCGTTACATTCCCTGGGCATGAGTGACTCAGCCAGGGCAGTGTTGGGGTTACATTCCCTGGGCATGAGTGACTCAGCCAGGGCAGTGTTGGGGTTACATTCCCTGGGCATGAGTGACTGAGCCAGGGCAGTGTTGGGGTTACATTCCCCGGGCATGAGTGACAGAGCCAGGGCAGTGTTGGCGTTACATTCCCCAGGCATGAGTGACTGAGCCAGTGCAGTGTTACATTCCCCGGGCATGAGTGACTGAGCCAGGGCAGTGTTGGGGTTACATTCCCCAGGCATGAGTGACTGAGCCAGTGCAGTGTTAGGGTTACATTCCCTGGGCATGAGTGACTGAGCCAGGGCAGTGTTGGGGTTACATTCCCCAGGCATGAGTGACTGAGCCAGTGCAGTGTTGGGGTTACATTCCCCGGGCATGAGTGACTGAGCCAGGGCAGTGTTGGGGTTACATTCGCGGGGCATGAGTGACGGAGCCAGGGCAATTTTGGGGTTACATTCTCTGGGCATGAGTGACTGAGCCAGGGCAGTGTTGGGGTTACATTCCCCAGGCATGAGTGACTGAGCCAGGGCAGTTTTGGGGTTACATTCCCCAGGCATGAGTGACTGAGCCAGTGCAGTGTTGGGGTTACATTCCCCAGGCATGAGTGACTAAGCCAGGGCAGTGTTGGGGTTACATTCCCCGGGCATGAGTGACTGAGCCAGGGCAGTTTTGGGGTTACATTCTCTGGGCATGAGTGACTGAGCCAGGGCAGTGTTGGGGTTACATTCCCCTGGCATGAGTGACTGAGCCAGGGCAGTGTTGGGGTTACATTCCCCAGGCATAAGTGACTGAGCCAGGGCAGTGTTGGGGTTACATTCCCCAGGCATGAGTGACTGAGCCAGTGCAGTGTTGGGGTTACATTCCCCGGGCATGAGTGACTGAGCCAGGGCAGTGTTGGCGTTACATTCCCTGGGCATGAGTGACTGAGCCAGGGCAGTGTTGGGGTTACATTCCCCGGGCATGAGTGACTGAGCCAGGGCAGTGTTGGCGTTACATTCCCTGGGCATGAGTGACTCAGCCAGGGCAGTGTTGGGGTTACATTCCCTGGGCATGAGTGACTGAGCCAGGGCAGTGTTGGGGTTACATTCCCCGGGCATGAGTGACAGAGCCAGGGCAGTGTTGGCGTTACATTCCCTGGGCATGAGTGACTGAGCCAGGGCAGTGTTGGGGTTACATTCCCCGGGCATGAGTGACTGAGCCAGGGCAGTGTTGGGGTTACATTCCCCGGGCATGAGTGACTGAGCCAGGGCAGTGTTGGGGTTACATTCCCCGGGCATGAGTGACTGAGCCAGGGCAGTGTTGGGGTTACATTCCCCGGGCATGAGTGACTGAGCCAGGGCAGTTTTGGGGTTTCATTGCAGGGCATGAGTGACTGAGCCAGGGCAGTGTTGGGGTTACATTCCCCGGGCATGAGTGACTGAGCCAGGGCAGTGTTGGGGTTACATTCCCCAGGCATGAGTGACTGAGCCAGGGCAGTGTTGGGGTTACATTCCCCAGGCATGATTGACTGAGCCAGGGCAGTGTTGTGGTTACATTCCCCGGGCATGAGTGACTGAGCCAGGGCAGTGTTGTGGTTACATTCCCCGGGCATGAGTGACTGAGCCAGGGCAGTGTTGGGGTTACATTCCCCGGGCATGAGTGACTGAGCCAGGGCAGTTTTGGGGTTACATTCTCTGGGCATGAGTGACTGAGCCAGGGCAGTGTTGGGGTTACATTCCCCTGGCATGAGTGACTGAGCCAGGGCAGTGTTGGGGTTACATTCCCTGGGCATGAGTGACTGAGCCAGGGCAGTGTTGGGGTTACATTCCCCAGGCATAAGTGACTGAGCCAGGGCAGTGTTGGGGTTACATTCCCCGGGCATGAGTGACTGAGCCAGGGCAGTGTTGGGGTTACATTCCACGGGCATGAGTGACTAAGCCTGGACAGTGTTGGGGTTACATTCCCCGGGGTCAGCACTGCATTCTCCAGACCAACGTACCTGTGTGTGAGGAGTGAAAGCTGCTGCTGCTTGAACAGCCCTCACTGACAAATATACGGAGCAGAGCATCCTATGTACAGACAATCTAGGCCTCTTAGTAGTATCTCTCAAGCAACCAGAAGCAACATTCATCCGGCACCTACCAATCCCTGTGGGTGCCAGATAAATGAGAGTCTACTGTATATAGATATATATTTATAGAAACACAGCACAGTGGCCCTTTAAGGTAGATGATAGTGGGCCCTGTGGGTGTGGGGCGAAATCTCAGTGGGTTACCCAGTATACGCACCAATACAATTTTCTAATGGTCATCACATTATATGTGGGGCCGCGATGTGACATAATACTATGAGCAGCCCATATATGCTCATTGGGTCCTATATCACATATTATGGTGTTTGTATGATATATATCATTATATGTCAGTAATATACGGGGTAATAAATCATTACTCACTGTCCATGGTCGTGGGGTCTGGATCTGAGGCAGATGATGGTCTGGGTCAGGAAATGCTCAGAGCAGAATAAAGCGCCTCGCCTCCTTCTGGATGGGACAATAAGCATGACACCATCAGTACACAAGGAGCACGCCCGGAGCACCTGATCCTGTTGTCCTCAGATACACTCAACTCATACCAGGCTTGGGTCTGCCCTCTGCAGCTCATGAAGACACAGACTCTATAGTACATTCTGCTGAGATGTGGTCCTTGATTGGCTAGGATACTACACGGAGTCTGAGTCTGCATACCCTGCAGTGGGCAGGCCCATACAGGGACTATTTGTTTGATGTTAGGCAATAAAAACATAGCTGATAAGCCCATTATATACTAGTAACACCAGGGGCCTGCCGTGTGCCCTTAAATATAGAGGAATCTTTCATATAGTGGTATTAAGTGTGTCATGGCCCTTTAAATGTATAAATAACGTCACACGTAAAAGAATCACAAATTATAATTGTCAAACTGCGATTTGTTGTCACACTTGCAAACCTCGCGAAGCGAGGTGAGCCGCTAAGGCATTGAAGCCTTCTGAGCTCACAGAATTTAGGCAACGAGAGACGAAGGCGCTCAGTACCCTGCGAGCCTTACAAAGCGAGGCGAGCAGTTGAGGCAGCAAGTACTTACTTAGGCTGCAAGCAGTTGAGGCACGCAGGACTTACTTAGGCTGCAAGCAGTTGAGGCACGCAGGACTTACTTAGGCTGCAAGCAGTTGAGGCACGCAGGACTTACTTAGGCTGCAAGCAGTTGAGGCACGCGGGACTTACTTAGGCTGCAAGCAGTTGAGGCACGCAGGACTTACTTAGGCTGCAAGCAGTTGAGGCACGCAGGACTTACTTAGGCTGCAAGCAGTTGAGGCACGCAGGACTTACTTAGGCTGCAAGCAGTTGAGGCACGCAGGACTTACTTAGGCTGCAAGCAGTTGAGGCACGCAGGACTTACTTAGGCTGCAAGCAGTTGAGGCACGCGGGACTTACTTAGGCTGCAAGCAGTTGAGGCACGCGGGACTTACTTAGGCTGCAAGCAGTTGAGGCACGCAGGACTTACTTAGGCTGCAAGCAGTTGAGGCACGCAGGACTTACTTAGGCTGCAAGCAGCTGAGGCACCCGGGATTTACTTAGGCTGCAAGCAGTTGAGGCACGCAGGACTTACTTAGGCTGCAAGCAGTTGAGGCACGCAGGACTTACTTGGGCTGCAAGCAGTTGAGGCACGCGGGACTTACTTAGGCTGCAAGCAATTGAGGCACACGGGACTTACTTAGGCTGCAAGCAGCTGAGGCACGCAGGAATTACTTAGGCTGCAAGCAGTTGAGGCACGCGGGACTTACTTAGGCTGCAAGCAGTTGAGGCACGCGGGACTTACTTAGGCTGCAAGCAGTTGAGGCACGCGGGACTTACTTAGGCTGCAAGCAGTTGAGGCACGCGGGACTTACTTAGGCTGCAAGCAGTTGAGGCACGCAGGACTTACTTAGGCTGCAAGCAGTTGAGGCACGCAGGACTTACTTAGGCTGCAAGCAGTTGAGGCACGCAGGACTTACTTAGGCTGCAAGCAGTTGAGGCACGCAGGACTTACTTAGGCTGCAAGCAGTTGAGGCACGCTGGACTTACTTAGGCTGCAAGCAGTTGAGGCACGCGGGACTTACTTAGGCTGCAAGCAATTGAGGCACACGGGACTTACTTAGGCTGCAAGCAGCTGAGGCACGCAGGAATTACTTAGGCTGCAAGCAGTTGAGGCACGCGGGACTTACTTAGGCTGCAAGCAGCTGAGGCACGCGGGACTTACTTAGGCTGCAAGCAGTTGAGGCACGCGGGACTTACTTAGGCTGCAAGCAGTTGAGGCACGCGGGACTTACTTAGGCTGCAAGCAGCTGAGGCACGCGGGACTTACTTAGGCTGCAAGCAGCTGAGGCACGCGGGACTTACTTAGGCTGCAAGCAGCTGAGGCACGCGGGACTTACTTAGGCTGCAAGCAGTTGAGGCACGCAGGACTTACTTAGGCTGCAAGCAGCTGAGGCTCACGGGACTTACTTAGGCTGCAAGCAGCTGAGGCACGCGGGACTTACTTAGGCTGCAAGCAGCTGAGGCACGCGGGACTTACTTAGGCTGCAAGCAGCTAAGGCTCGCGGGACTTCCTTAGGCTGCAAGCAGCTGAGGCTCGCGGGACTTACTTAGGCTGCAAGCAGCTGAGGCACGCGGGACTTACTTAGGCTGCAAGCAGCTGAGGCACGCGGGACTTACTTAGGCTGCAAGCAGCTGAGGCACGCAGGACTTACTTAGGCTGCAAGCAGCTGAGGCACGCAGGACTTAGGCTGCAAGCAGCTGAGGCACGCAGGATTTACTTAGGCTGCAAGCAGTTGAGGCACGCGGGACTTACTTAGGCTGCAAGCAGTTGAGGCACGCAGGACTTACTTAGGCTGCAAGCAGTTGAGGCACGCGGGACTTACTTAGGCTGCAAGCATCTGAGGCACGCGGGACTTACTTAGGGTGCAAGCAGTTGAGGCACGCAGGACTTACTTAGGCTGCAAGCAGTTGAGGCACGCAGGACTTACTTAGGCTGCAAGCAGTTGAGGCACGCAGGACTTACTTAGGCTGCAAGCAGTTGAGGCACGCAGGACTTACTTGGGCTGCAAGCAGTTGAGGCACGCGGGACTTACTTGGGCTGCAAGCAGTTGAGGCACGCGGGACTTACTTAGGCTGCAAGCAGTTGAGGCACGCGGGACTTACTTAGGCTGCAAGCAGTTGAGGCACGCGGGACTTACTTAGGCTGCAAGCAGTTGAGGCACGCGGGACTTACTTAGGCTGCAAGCAGTTGAGGCACGCGGGACTTACTTAGGCTGCAAGCAGTTGAGGCACGCGGGACTTACTTAGGCTGCAAGCAGTTGAGGCACGCGGGACTTACTTAGGCTGCAAGCAGTTGAGGCACGCAGGACTTACTTGGGCTGCAAGCAGTTGAGGCACGCAGGACTTACTTAGGCTGCAAGCAGTTGAGGCACGCAGGACTTACTTGGGCTGCAAGCAGTTGAGGCACGCGGGACTTACTTAGGCTGCAAGCAGCTGAGGCACGCGGGACTTACTTAGGCTGCAAGCAGCTGAGGCACGCGGGACTTACTTAGGCTGCAAGCAGCTGAGGCACGCGGGACTTACTTAGGCTGCAAGCAGTTGAGGCACGCAGGACTTACTTAGGCTGCAAGCAGTTGAGGCACGCAGGACTTACTTAGGCTGCAAGCAGTTGAGGCACGCAGGACTTACTTAGGCTGCAAGCAGTTGAGGCTCGCTGGACTTACTTAGGCTGCAAGCAGCTGAGGCTCGCGGGATTTACTTAGGCTGCAAGCAGCTAAGGCTCGCGGGACTTCCTTAGGCTGCAAGCAGCTGAGGCTCGCGGGACTTACTTAGGCTGCAAGCAGCTGAGGCACGCGGGACTTACTTAGGCTGCAAGCAGCTGAGGCACGCGGGACTTACTTAGGCTGCAAGCAGCTGAGGCACGCAGTACTTACTTAGGCTGCAAGCAGCTGAGGCACGCAGGACTTAGGCTGCAAGCAGCTGAGGCACGCAGGACTTAGGCTGCAAGCAGTTGAGGCACGCGGGACTTACTTAGGCTGCAAGCAGTTGAGGCACGCAGGACTTACTTAGGCTGCAAGCAGTTGAGGCACGCGGGACTTACTTAGGCTGCAAGCATTTGAGGCACGCGGGACTTACTTAGGGTGCAAGCAGTTGAGGCACGCAGGACTTACTTAGGCTGCAAGCAGTTGAGGCACGCAGGACTTACTTAGGCTGCAAGCAGTTGAGGCACGCAGGACTTACTTAGGCTGCAAGCAGTTGAGGCACGCGGGACTTACTTAGGCTGCAAGCAGTTGAGGCACGCAGGACTTACTTAGGCTGCAAGCAGTTGAGGCACGCGGGACTTACTTGGGCTGCAAGCAGTTGAGGCACGCGGGACTTACTTGGGCTGCAAGCAGTTGAGGCACGCGGGACTTACTTAGGCTGCAAGCAGTTGAGGCACGCGGGACTTACTTAGGCTGCAAGCAGTTGAGGCACGCGGGACTTACTTAGGCTGCAAGCAGTTGAGGCACGCGGGACTTACTTAGGCTGCAAGCAGTTGAGGCACGCGGGACTTACTTAGGCTGCAAGCAGTTGAGGCACGTGGGACTTACTTAGGCTGCAAGCAGTTGAGGCACGCGGGACTTACTTAGGCTGCAAGCAGTTGAGGCACGCAGGACTTACTTAGGCTGCAAGCAGTTGAGGCACGCAGGACTTACTTGGGCTGCAAGCAGTTGAGGCACGTAGGACTTACTTAGGCTGCAAGCAGTTGAGGCACGCAGGACTTACTTGGGCTGCAAGCAGTTGAGGCACGCGGGACTTACTTAGGCTGCAAGCAGTTGAGGCACGCGGGACTTACTTAGGCTGCAAGCAGTTGAGGCACGCGGGACTTACTTAGGCTGCAAGCAGTTGAGGCACGCAGGACTTACTTAGGCTGCAAGCAGTTGAGGCACGCAGGACTTACTTAGGCTGCAAGCAGTTGAGGCACGCGGGACTTACTTAGGCTGCAAGCAGTTGAGGCACGCAGGACTTACTTAGGCTGCAAGCAGTTGAGGCACGCAGGACTTACTTAGGCTGCAAGCAGTTGAGGCACGCGGGACTTACTTAGGCTGCAAGCAGCTGAGGCACGCGGGACTTACTTAGGCTGCAAGCAGTTGAGGCACGCAGGACTTACTTAGGCTGCAAGCAGTTGAGGCACGCGGGACTTACTTAGGCTGCAAGCAGCTGAGGCACGCAGGACTTACTTAGGCTGCAAGCAGTTGAGGCACGCAGGACTTACTTAGGCTGCAAGCAGCTGAGGCACGCGGGACTTACTTAGGGCTGCAAGCAGTTGAGACACGCAGGACTTACTTAGGGCTGCAAGCAGTTGAGGCACGCAGGACTTACTTAGGCTGCAAGCAGTTGAGGCACGCGGGACTTAGAAAAAAAATTCCAACCTTGGAAAAAGACGAATGTAACGGCTGAACCACAGAAATCGAAAAACACGAAAAATAATAAAACATAAATTAAAACACAATGACGCACAGCACAGACGGCAAGCCAGGACGCCGAGGTTACAATCGAATTTGAGCCATATTTGCTGTGTTTCGTCACTCAAAAATGGGCGAGAAAAAAAATGGTGGACAAAAAACGCAAAAAGACTGAAACTGGATGAAAACAAGGCTTAGCAACGCCAGGGACGCAGGACTTTGAAAATAAAACAAACGGCGGATATACAGAAACACACAAGGAAGGGACAGGGGGAGATGGTGGAAAGAGACACATGGCGTCCCAAACACAAAACCTGCAGGTTAATGAACCCTGCCATGAGCGGCCCGTACAGTGGGCAGGAGGAAAGGCTCGCAATGAGCGCCGAAGGTGCTCAGAGGAGCAAAAGCATCGCATTGTGTGGCAAACAGCATTCCCTGGCTTACACTTGTATGCGCTAGTGATATATAATTAGGGATTATTACGGTTTCCCTCTGTTCGCCATGTTGGCCTCATCCCTATGTGAGGTGGGTGGGCAAAAAGCTGTGAATCTCCATATTACAGCATTAAATGCGCACAGTACTGCCTCCTACTGACCACATAGTCATGTCCCATAGAGTAGAGCAGAAGGTCAGAATGTGCTGCGAATGATCTAAAGGGCCATCTAGTCTGCCCATTCTATTGACCTAAAAGATTAATTTAATTAATCCTCCTCATTACGCTCACCCCGTGCTCTCCACCTTCCAATTTTCCATCATGACCTCTTTTTCTTGCCCCCCCCCCCCAAACATTATTAACCCCATTGATATATTTCCAGGTCTCCCTCTAATCTATACATATTACTGTCATGGCGTCCCCTCTAATATATACATAATAATGTCATGGAGTCCCCTCTAATCTATACATATTAATGTCATGGAGTCCCCTCTAATATATACATAATAATGTCATGGAGTCCCCTCTAATCTATACATATTACTGTCATGGAGTCCTCTCTAATCTATACATATTACTGGCATGGAGTCCCCTCTAATATATACATAATAATGTCATGGAGTCCCCTCTAATCTATACATATTAATGTCATGGAGTCCTCTCTAATCTATACATATTACTGTCATGGAGTCCTCTCTAATCTATACATATTACTGCCATGGAGTCCCCTCTAATCTATACATATTACTGTCATGGAGTCCCCTCTAATCTATACATATTAATGTCATGGAGTACTCTCTAATCTATACATATTACTGTCATGGAGTCCCCTTTAATCTATACATATTACTGTCATGGAGTCCCCTCTAATCTATACATATTAATGTCATGGAGTCTCCTCTAATCTATACATATTAATGTCATGGAGTCCCCTCTAATCTATACATATTACTGTCATGGAGTCCCCTCTAATCTATACATATTAATGTCATGGTGTCCCCTCTAATCTATACATATTACTGTCATGGAGTCCTCTCTAATCTATACATATTACTGTCATGGAGTCCTCTCTAATCTATACATATTACTGTCATGGTGTCCCCTCTAATCTATACATATTACTGTCATGGAGTCCTCTCTAATCTATACATATTACTGTCATGGAGTCCCCTCTAATCTATACATATTAATGTCATGGAGTCCCCTCTAATCTATACATATTAATGTCATGGAGTCTCCTCTAATCTATACATATTAATGTCATGGAGTCCCCTCTAATCTATACATATTAATGTCATGGAGTCTCCTCTAATCTATACATATTAATGTCATGGAGACCCTCTAATCTATACATATTACTGTCATGGAGTCCTCTCTAATCTATACATATTACTGTCATGGAGTCCTCTCTAATCTATACATATTAATGTCATGGAGTCTCCTCTAATCTATACATATTACTGTCATGGAGTCCCCTCTAATCTATACATATTACTGTCATGGAGTCCCCTCTAATCTATACATATTAATGTCATGGAGTCCCCTCTAATCTATACATATTACTGTCATGGAGTCTCCTCTAATCTATACATATTACTGTCATGGATTCCTCTCTAATCTATACATATTAATGTCATGGAGTCCCCTCTAATCTATACATATTACTGTCATGGAGTCTCCTCTAATCTATACATATTACTGTCATGGAGTCATCTCTAATCTATACATATTAATATCATGGAGTCCCCTCTAATCTATATATATTACTGTCATGGAGTCCTCTCTAATCTATACATATTACTGTCATGGAGTCCCCTCTATTCTATACATATTACTGACATGGAGTCATCTCTAATCTATACATATTACTGTCATGGAGTCCTCTCTAATCTATACATATTACTGTCATGGAGTCTGCTCTAATCTATACATATTAATGTCATGGAGTCCTCCCTAATCTATACATATTACTGTCATGGAGTCTTCTCTAATCTATACATATTACTGTCATGGAGTCCCCTCTAATCTATACATATTACTGTCATGGAGTCCCCTCTAATCTATACATATTACTGTCATGGAGTCCCCTCTAATCTATACATATTACTGTCATGGAGTCTCCTCTAATCTATACATATTACTGTCATGGACTCCCCTCTAATCTATACATATTACTGTCATGGTGTCCCCTCTAATCTATACATATTACTTTCATGGTGTCCCCTCTAATCTATACATATTACTGTCATGGTGTCCCCTCTAATCTATACATATTACTGTCATGGAGTCCTCTCTAATCTATACATATTACTGTCATGGAGTCCTCTCTAATCTATACATATTACTGTCATGGAGTCCCTTCTAATCTATACATATTACTGGCATGGAGTCCCCTCTAATCTATACATATTACTGTCATGGAGTCCCCTCTAATCTATACATATTAATGTCATGGAGTCCCCTCTAATCTATACATATTAATGTCATGGAGTCTCCTCTAATCTATACATATTAATGTCATGGAGACCCTCTAATCTATACATATTACTGTCATGGAGTCCTCTCTAATCTATACATATTACTGTCATGGAGTCCCCTCTAATCTATACATATTACTGTCATGGAGTCCCCTCTAATCTATACATATTAATGTCATGGAGTCCCCTCTAATCTATACATATTAATGTCATGGAGTCCTCTCTAATCTATACATATTACTGTCATGGAGTCCCCTCTAATCTATACATATTAATGTCATGGAGTCCCCTCTAATCTATACATATTAATGTCATGGAGTCCTCTCTAATCTATACATATTACTGTCATGGTGTCCCCTCTAATCTATACATATTACTGTCATGGTGTCCCCTCTAATCTATACATATTACTGTCATGGTGTCCCCTCTAATCTATACATATTACTGTCATGGAGTCCTCTCTAATCTATACATATTACTGTCATGGAGTCCTCTCTAATCTATACATATTACTGTCATGGAGTCCCCTCTAATCTATACATATTACTGGCATGGAGTCCCCTCTAATCTATACATATTACTGTCATGGAGTCCCCTCTAATCTATACATATTAATGTCATGGAGTCCCCTCTAATCTATACATATTAATGTCATGGAGTCTCCTCTAATCTATACATATTAATGTCATGGAGACCCTCTAATCTATACATATTACTGTCATGGAGTCCTCTCTAATCTATACATATTACTGTCATGGAGTCCTCTCTAATCTATACATATTAATGTCATGGAGTCTCCTCTAATCTATACATAATACTGTCATGGAGTCCCCTCTAATCTATACATATTACTGTCATGGAGTCCCCTCTAATCTATACATATTACTGTCATGGAGTCCCCTCTAATCTATACATATTACTGTCATGGAGTCTCCTCTAATCTATACATATTAATGTCATGGAGTCCCCTCTAATCTATACATATTACTGTCATGGAGTCCCCTCTAATCTATACATATTACTGTCATGGAGTCTCCTCTAATCTATACATATTACTGTCATGGAGTCCCCTCTAATCTATACATATTACTGTCATGGAGTCCCCTCTAATCTATACATATTACTGTCATGGAGTCCTCTCTAATCTATACATATTACTGTCATGGAGTCCTCTCTAATCTATACATACTAATGTCATGGAGTCTCCTCTAATGTATACATATTACTGACATGGAGTCATCTCTAATCTATACATATTACTGTCATGGAGTCCCCTCTAATCTATACATATTAATGTCATGGAGTCCTCTCTAATCTACACATATTACTGTCATGGAGTCCTCTCTAATCTATACATACTAATGTCATGGAGTCCTCTCTAATCTATACATATTACTGTCATGGAGTCCCCTCTAATCTATACATATTACTGTCATGGAGTCCCCTCTAATCTATACATATTAATGTCATGGAGTCCTCTCTAATCTATACATATTAATGTCATGGAGTCCTCTCTAATCTATACATATTACTGTCATGGAGTCTCCTCTAATCTATACATATTACTGTCATGGAGTCCCCTCTAATCTATACATATTAATGTCATGGAGTCCCCTCTAATCTATACATATTACTGTCATGGAGTCTCCTCTAATCTATACATATTACTGTCATGGATTCCTCTCTAATCTATACATATTAATGTCATGGAGTCCTCTCTAATCTATACATATTACTGTCATGGAGTCTCCTCTAATCTATATATATTACTGTCATTGAGTCCTCTCTAATCTATACATATTAATATCATGGAGTCCCCTCTAATCTATATATATTACTGTCATTGAGTCCTCTCTAATCTATACATATTATTGTCATGGAGTCCCCTCTAATCTATACATATTACTGTCATGGAGTCCTCTCTAATCTATACATATTACTGTCATGGAGTCTCCTCTAATCTATACATATTAATGTCATGGAGTCCTCCCTAATCTATACATATTACTGTCATGGAGTCTTCTCTAATCTATACATATTACTGTCATGGAGTCCCCTCTAATCTATACATATTACTGTCATGGAGTCCCCTCTAATCTATACATATTACTGTCATGGAGTCCCCTCTAATCTATACATATTACTGTCATGGAGTCCTCTCTAATCTATACATATTACTGTCGTGGAGTCTCCTCTAATCTATACATATTAATGTCATGGAGTCCCCTCTAATTCATACATATTAATGTCATGGAGTCCTCTCTAATCTATACATATTAATGTCATGGAGTCCCCTCTAATCTATACATATTAATGTCATGGAGTCCCCTCTAATCTATACATATTAATGTCATGGAGTTCTCTCTAATCTATACATATTAATGTCATGGAGTCCCCTCTAATCTATACATATTACTGTCGTGGAGTCCCCTCTAATCTATACATATTACTGTCATGGAGTCCTCTCTAATCTATACATATTACTGTCATGGAGTCCCCTCTAATCTATACATATTAATGTCATGGAGTCCCCTCTAATCTATACATAATATTGTAATCTACGTCACTGTCCCTTTAAAATCATAAATGAGAAATATTACTATTTAAATTAGAATATAATTTTTAAATATTTTTGGTAAATAAAAGAAAACATCAATTTGTAAAATGATTAACATAATTAGTGATCTTACGTTTCGCTTGCGGCGTCTCCTTGCCCCCCTTATAATGACATGTCCATGCGTGGCACAAACAATAAGAAATATCTTGTCCCCGTGTTATGTGCTAAAGGTCTCAGAGAAAGAAAGCACAGCCAAGAAGCTGCCCACACCCCTCAGGTCCTGTAAGGTCCAAGTAGGAGACTGCCTCAGAAAGGTCCTGTAAGGTCCAGGCAGGGGACTCCCTCAGACAGGTCCTGTAAGGTCCAGGCAGGGGACTCCCTCAGACAGGTCCTGTAAGGTCCAGGCAGGGGACTCCCTCAGACAGGTCCTGTAAGGTCCAGGCAGGGGACTCCCGAAGACAGGTCCTGTAAGGTCCAGGCAGATGTCTCCCTCAGACAGGTCCTGTAAGGTTATATCAGGTCCTGCCTCGCTGCCTCCTCATATAGAGGCTCCCGGCTCCCCCTGGACTCACCACCTGGGAGTCAGCTCCAGGGATCATCTCCTCAACAAGGAAACTTTCTGCTCAACTTTTCTGTTTGACGTCTAAAGTCTGTGGGTTGTGTGTGGTATGAGCTTGTTATATATGCACGGCCCTATGTTATATATGCACAGCCCTATGTTATATATGCACGGCCCTATGTTATATATGCACGGCTCTATGTTATATATGCATGGCCCTATGTTATATACACATGCCCTATGTAATATGTGCACGGCTCTATGTTATATATGCACAGCCCTATGTTATATGCACAGCTCTATGTTATATACACATGCCCTATGTTATATATGCACGGCCCTATGTTATATATGCACGGCTCTATGTTATATATTCATGCCCTATGTTATATGCACAGCTCTATGTTATATATTCATGCCCTATGTTATATGCACAGCTCTATGTTATATATGCACGGCTCTATGTTATATATGCACGGCCCTATGTTATATATGCATGCCCTATGTTATATGCACAGCTCTATGTTATATATGCACGGCTCTATGTTATATACACATGCCCTATGTTATATGCACAGCTCTATGTTATATATGCACGGCTCTATGTTATATATGCACGGCCCTATGTAGGTAGTAGGTGCAGTAGGTTGCCCTGTGTGACCTTGGTGGGAGGTAGGCGCAGTAGGTGGCCCTGTGTGACCTTGGTGGGAGGTAGGTGCAGTAGGTGGCCCTGTGTGATCTTGGTGGGAGGTAGGTGCAGTAGGTGGCCCTGTGTGATCTTGGTGGGAGGTAGGTGCAGTAGGTGGCCCTGTGTGACCTTGCTGGGGGTAGGTGCAGTAGGTGGCCCTGTGCGACCTTGGTGGGAGGTAGGTGCAGTAGGTGGCCCTGTGTGATCTTGGTGAGAGGTAGGTGCAGTAGGTGGCCCTGTGTTACCTTGGTGGGAGGTAAGTGCAGTAGGTGGCCCTGTGTTACCTTGGTGGGAGGTAAGTGCAGTAGGTGGCCCTGTGTGTCCTTGGTGGGCGGTAGGTGCAGTAGGTGGCCCTGTGTGACCTCGGTGGGAGGTAGGTGCAGTAGGTGGCCCTGTGTGATCTTGGTGGGAGGTAGGTGCAGTAGGTGGCCCTGTGTGATCTTGGTGAGAGGTAGGTGCAGTAGGTGGCCCTGTGTTACCTTGGTGGGAGGTAAGTGCAGTAGGTGGCCCTGTGTGTCCTTGGTGGGCGGTAGGTGCAGTAGGTGGCCCTGTGTGACCTCGGTGGAAGGTAGGTGCAGTAGGTGGCCCTGTGTGACCTCGTGGGAGGTAGGTACAGTAGGTGGCCCTGTGTGACCTCAGTGGGAGGTAGGTACAGTAGGTGGCCCTGTGTGACCTCAGTGGGAGGTAGGTACAGTAGGTGGCCCTGTGTGACCTCGGTGGGAGGTAGGTGCAGTAGGTGGCCCTGTGTGACCTCGGTGGGAGGTAGGTGCAGTAGGTGGCCCTGTGTGACCTCGGTGGGAGGTAGGTGCAGTAGGTGGCCCTGTGTGATCTTGGTGGGAGGTAGGTACAGTAGGTGGCCCTGTGTGATCTTGGTGGGAGGTAGGTGCAGTAGGTGGCCCTGTGTGACCTCGGTGGGAGGTAGGTGCAGTAGGTGGCCCTGTGTGACCTCGGTGGGAGGTAGGTGCAGTAGGTGGCCCTGTGTGATCTTGGTGAGAGGTAGGTGCAGTAGGTGGCCCTGTGTTACCTTGGTGGGAGGTAAGTGCAGTAGGTGGCCCTGTGTGTCCTTGGTGGGCGGTAGGTGCAGTAGGTGGCCCTGTGTGTCCTTGGTGGGAGGTAGGTGCAGTAGGTGGCCCTGTGTGACCTCGGTGGGAGGTAGGTGCAGTAGGTGGCCCTGTGTGACCTCGGTGGGAGGTAGGTACAGTAGGTGGCCCTGTGTGACCTCAGTGGGAGGTAGGTACAGTAGGTGGCCCTGTTTGACCTTGGTGGGAGGTAGGTGCAGTAGGTGGCCCTGTGTGACCTCGGTGGGAGGTAGGTGCAGTAGGTGGCCCTGTGTGACCTTGGTGGGAGGTAGGTGCAGTAGGTGGCCCTGTGTGACCTTGGTGGGAGGTAGGTGCAGTAGGTGGCCTTGTGTGACCTTGGTGGGAGGTAGGTACAGTAGGTGGCCCTGTGTGACCTCGGTGGGAGGTAGGTGCAGTAGGTGGCCCTGTGTGACCTCGGTGGGAGGTAGGTACAGTAGGTGGCCCTGTGTGACCTCGGTGGGAGGTAGGTACAGTAGGTGGCCCTGTGTGACCTTGCTGGGGGTAGGTACAGTAGGTGGCCCTGTGTGACCTCGGTGGGAGGTAGGTACAGTAGGTGGCCCTGTGTGACCTTGCTGGGAGCCCTCTAGGCCAGGACTGGCTCACAGGGATTTGCTCTAAATATAAAACCAGGACTTTCTGTCTGTGCTTATTTGTTCAATCATTATAAAATTAGGACTGGGTCCGGTCACTGGTCGCTGGTCACTGGTCACTGGTCACTGGTCACTGGTCACTGGTCACGGCTTCCTACCACCCGTGACCTACCCCTGTGTCACATGCCCCCCTCCCGCACCAACCTATATATCGTCTAAACCATGGGGATGGAGGGCCCCAGTGCTGTCCTGTTAGGTCCTGCTCTCCAGCCCATCTCAGGGTTAATCTCTGCGTGACTCCCTCACACTCCCCTAATTAACTCCTCGTTAGTCAGACCCTGCTCAGCTGTCCAAGCCCAGAAGCCTAAATCCCAGCCATGTGAGCCCAGTCTGCCTGTGCTCTGAGGGGAGGCGTCTGTGCAGGTGAGTATCGTGTGAGAGTAGTTCGTAAGTAATGGGGGTATGTATCCTGAGGGGTTTTCAGGCCTTTGCAGATGGAATTGGTAGAGTAGATGGGCCTATTGAGATATCTTCTTTATTACTCTAATTTTGGGGGTGGCTCTCTATCTTGTGTAGAGGTCTCCTTGGGTTACATGGGGTGATGGCCTGAGGAGGATTGTGGATTTCTTTGCTGCTTTAGCTGGCCACGGGCCCACCAGGGCAGGAAAGGCGGCCCCTGACAGGTACTATGTGCTGAGGGTGACCTTCCCAAACCCTTATACTGGCTGCCCAGGGGGGTGGTTATATTTATTCCGTGAGGACCACTCACTTGTTATGTGCATCTGACCCCAGACACCAGCTCTGGGTGAATGTGTAATGGGTGACTCCATCTTGGTCTACCCCCTGAGGGGGAGTCTGTGCTTTGGGTCCTCCCTCCCACATTAGTAACAGAACTGATCATTCTTATCTGAATCCACTGTACTTCCCAGGTTTCTGATCCTTTTAATAAAATGGTTAAAAATGAAGTCTGTAATTTTATTTTTCATCTCTGTAAAGTTCTTCAAAGGAGCCAACTATAAATATTGTACTGTACTGGCCCTTTAAATGAAAATCCTGTTACATGGAAAGAATAGTCAGTAATGTAATCTCTTAAATGTATCCTAGAAAGTTTTGAGCTACGCTGGCCCTTTAAGGGGACTCTAGGCAGGTGGTGGTTGTTGTTGTTTACATCACGGTTTCTTTTAGTCCGTGACTGGTCTTACCTTGCACCTGAGTAACTGATTCTTACCCTCTGGCTCCACCACCTTTCTTCCTGTACACACTCATGCAGGGTGCGCTTCATACTACAAGTGTTTCATGCTGCTAACCAGCAGAGAGGGACTTGCTGTCTGCGCAGCATGTCACTGATGCTGTGAATATTAGCACCCTACATGAGAGAGAACAGGAAGAAAGGCGAGGTTCTAGTAGGTGAGAATCTGTTACTTGGGGTTGTCTTGGTGATGTGTGAAGTTATTAGAACAATGACCTTGAGGAGGTAAAATGGGTAACTAGAGGCCTCCATTTTTATTAACTAATTGGAGCAACAAGTGTAACCGCACCTTCACTGACCAGCTGCTGACCTTTTCCCCTGGACATGGTCCTTGGACAGTAGCTGTGACATCCAGAATGACTGTATGACTAGTGTCCTTCCCTTTAGCCTGTTCTATTATCTTTGTGCTACTTTCTTGTGGCTTGAATCTGCTCTGACTTATTGAATGAAATGGCGGCTGGCTTGTTCTCTGCTACAATATGAGAGTAGAGTAGACCGATATGGTCGCAAAGTACGAAGAGCCAGACCTAGGAAGCTTGGAGTATAGGTCCTCCAGGTCACCCACACATGCGGTAAATCAGTGGTCCTCCATACCAGTCCATGAGACCTGGTTTGCTGGAGCTTGGAGTATAGGTCCTCCAGGTCACCCACACATGGGGTAAATCTGTGGTCCTCCATACCAGTCCATGAGACCTGGTTTGCTGGAGCTTGGAGTATAGGTCCTCCAGGTCACCCACACATGGGGTAAATCTGTGGTCCTCCATACCAGTCCATGAGACCTGGTCTGCTGGAGCTTGGAATATAGGTCCTCCACCAGTTGACTTGTCCATGTATGTTTGGAAGCCCCAGCTTTTTAATTCACTTTTTCTCGGAGAGCACAACATTGCTTATAAAGTCGATCTCCTGGATCTTCACAACTCTGGTCCACCATTAAGTAAGCTCTGATCCACGGCACTACTAGGGTTTCATTGAACAGTTGTTGGGGTAATGGGGCTACCTTGGGGAGGTAACTGTAGGTAAGAGGAGCAAGTTATGGAGACTGAGATCTAGGTTATAACAATGAGGGGGTGCATCAAAATGTTTTACTAAAAATTGTAATTGGCTGAAGTATAAGTGATGTGGAAGAGGGCTGGAGATAAATGGAGCTGAAGATGGGGAGGGGTCTCAATGAGACATGTTGTTTTTATGGTGGGTCATTGCTGTGTATCTCATGGGAGAGCGTTGTGACGAGGACCTAGTACTCTCCTTATAAGAAGGTCCCTACACACCACCATTGTGCAGTCAGGAGGCTCTATATCTTGGGTAGGTTATGTTCTTCTGTAGGGTCTCCACCTCACCCCCCCCCCCCCCCCCATGACTTGTCATTAGGATCCCACCAGTTCCTTCACTTCATTTCCCTACAACTTTGTAAGAAGCAGAAACTAGAAGTGATAACAAGCAATTTATTAACTGAATGTTATTAAAAAATAAAAATAAAAAAAAATCCTATAGTAAACTTACATAGAAGATTTATATTTATATATTTCAATTAGATCATTGGCACGAATTACTGATAAGCCCTGTAGGCATAAGGTCCATTGTCTTCAGGGCAGTCACCAATACAAAAAGACTGAGGATGCCTAATGTGTTGGTGACTGGACCATTGTCTTGGGATTCTCTCCTTAACCTTCTGAATCTCAGGATGGCAAACTCCCATTAATAAGGAACTTGTAGTTGCCCATAAATGATCCCGTGCTGCGTCTGCTTTGTCACGTTGACCTTGTGGCCGAGTCTTTTTTCCATATAGCCCTGTCTTACCTCACTTCTGTTTCTTTTTTCAGGACTGACCCATCTTCTGGACGACTTGGGCTGTAGGTAATCAGATGGTAAGTAGTATTTTAATCTTTAGAGACTATTCCAGGGAATAGAAGGAGAATATTATAGTGGGGGGGAGACACCCAACAGGTCCATACCAGAAACTCTCCAAAGGCTGGGAATGGGGGGCAGGGGGGGGGGGGTTAGTGGCATTGAAACTACACATCAGCAATAAGTGCAAATAAACATTGGGGTATTGATCTAAGGGGTTGATCATAGTGCCGGAGTTTGGGGTCACAAACAGAAGATCTGGTACTACAGTAGCCCTTTTTATGCTTCTTAATCTTGAAAGTAGAAGAATCCAGTAGTAACCATATTACAAGAAGCCTGTATACCAGGAGGATGTTCAAACACTAGCTGATATTTATTTCTTGTAGGGGGTCTCCAAAGGTCTTGGTCCTCTTGAAGTTCATTTGAGCACTGAAGAAGGCGTCTCCTTTCAGACGGACAATGAGATGTTCTGGTGTTCTTACTGTAATGGAACAAGTTACCGCATTCATGCCAGGGAGGTGAAGGATCTTTCCAGCAAGTTCCAAGTCTCTCGTCTAGAAAGTGGCAAGATCCTTCTGAAGGACTTTCGTGAAATGTATGTAAGCTGCATGGAGCTTGATGGTGTCATCTATTTAGATACTGACAAATGCCTTCCGGATCAAATGTGTGAATTTGAGGTTTTCCATGATGGTGAGAAGGTGATCCTAAAAGCCTCAAATGGTCTTTACGTGTGCCGGACATTCCGCCGTCATGTAGACGCAATTGAAGCAAGCAAAGCTGGGGTGGAGGAATGTTGCAGGTTCCGCACAGGATTGGGTGATATGTACCCACCTTGCTTTGATATCTCTCAAGTGGTACTTGATGATCTTTCCAAACTAAGTTGCCGACCATGTGTTCTCAAAAAAGAGACCTTTGTGAACAATACTAACTATTCACAGAGCCATAACTTCTGCCTTACTTGGGAGACTCGAACAACCGACACAACTCAGTGGTCTAACACTTGGGGCCTGAACTCGACTCATTCTGCACCCTTCACCCTCATGTCTATTGAGGCCTCTGTTACGTACAATGGGAGTTTCCAGAAGATTGCATCCATCAAACGTTCTATTCTAGTGAAGAGAAGCCTGAATGTGGTTGTTCCAGAGCACAGCAAGGTCACAGCCCAACTGGTTGTCTCAAAGATGGAGAATGCTACTGTTCCCTTTACAGCGTTTATCAGGAAAACCAAAGCTGATGGGGATTCTGTAGACCTGGAGGAGAAGGGGGTATGGAAGGGACTTGTGTATGACAATCTGACTCTGGAAACCAAGCAGGAGGCTGAGTGGGACTTTACATATCCTTGCACAATACTGTGATATTTCAACTGGTCTACTGTCTTGCACAAAAAATGGTCAAGAACAAGTTCTGATGACCTCCTTGAGTCATGGGTGTTTTGATTACCCAACAAGACTTGCTCAAGTAGTCACAAACTCTCACAGGATGTTACTTTGTGTAGACACCTATAGACCATTTCGCAAAGGTCTGGGTCCATAGTGTTAGTCTTGTGAGACTTTTTAACTTTTATTCTGGTCCTGACCATATTTGGAGACCCTCGATTCTTGGATCCTTGGGTGTATGATGCCAAATATGTGCGTTGTACCCATAAACTTCCCATTGGAAGCAGGACCAAGCTGGGAATGTAAAGCTCCATTGATGGAGCCCATGTGGACTAAAGGTCTAGTACAGAAGATGAATACTGGAGGAAGCTTTGTGTACAAACTCTATTTGTAGGCCGGTGGCATGGTGACCATTACTGAGCAGCTACTTATTCACTGAATGTTGTATAAATTATTCACCCCAGGTTGTGCACGTTGTGTCTAGAAATCCCTCAATGCACCAAAAAATCTGTCCAATAAATTATTTGCAAGTTTTCCTTTTTTTTGTCTGAATCCGAATTGTAGTTTTTCGTGCTGGGGCTCTGATGTGTAAATGAGCCCAGGTGTGTTAGAGATGGGCTATAAGAGGGGCAAATAGTGGGGCATCCTAAACGTTGTGCGTGATGGGGGTAGTATTAGTAGTAGCCTTCATATTAAGTGTTTGTTTTATTATATTCAATAATAGCATTGTTGGAACTAGTCATTTTTATGAATGTTTCTTCCACGAAAGGGGCTCAAAGTGCTTAATAACAAATATTTGGGGCGATGGGGTCCTGGGAAAGGTTAGTATTTTACCTGCAGATCTGAGCATGAGTTGGAACATAAGTGAGGAGCTCGTCCAGGTGGTTGTGACTATCAGGTAGAGCTTTATATCTCTGCGAGAGAGAGAGAGTGTGGGGTCCTGGCGAGAGAGAGAGAGTGTGGGGTCCTGGCGAGAGAGAGAGAGAGTGTGGGATCTGGCGAGAGAGAGTGTGGGATCTGGCGAGAGAGAGAGAGAGGGGGATCTGGCGAGAGAGAGAGAGAGGGGGATCTGGCGAGAGAGAGAGAGAGGGGGATCTGGCGAGAGAGAGAGAGAGGGGGATCTGGCGAGAGAGAGAGAGAGGGGGATCTGGCGAGAGAGAGAGAGAGAGGGGGATCTGGCGAGAGAGAGAGGGGGATCTGGCGAGAGAGAGAGAGAGAGGGGGATCTGGCGAGAGAGAGAGAGAGAGGGGGATCTGGCGAGAGAGAGAGAGAGGGGGATCTGGCGAGAGAGAGAGAGAGGGGGATCTGGCGAGAGAGAGAGAGAGAGGGGGATCTGGCGAGAGAGAGAGAGAGGGGGATCTGGCGAGAGAGAGAGAGAGGGGGATCTGGCGAGAGAGAGAGGGGGATCTGGCGAGAGAGAGAGGGGGATCTGGCGAGAGAGAGAGAGAGGGGGATCTGGCGAGAGAGAGAGAGAGGGGGATCTGGCGAGAGAGAGAGAGGGGGATCTGGCGAGAGAGAGAGAGGGAGAGAGTGTGGGGTCCTGGCGAGAGAGAGAGAGAGAGTGTGGGGTCCTGGCGAGAGAGAGAGAGAGAGTGTGGGGTCCTGGCGAGAGAGAGAGAGAGAGTGTGGGGTCCTGGCGAGAGAGAGAGAGAGTGTGGGGTC
>CM050168.1:894008-963434 GCA_027410445.1 Discoglossus pictus
GTCGTCCAGAAGTTGGGTCAGTCCTGAAAAAAGAAACAGAAGTGAGGTAAGACAGGGCTATATGGAAAAAGACTCGGCCACAAGGTCAACGTGACAAAGCAGACGCAGCCCGGGATCATTTATGGGCAACTACAAGTTCCTTATTAATGGGCGTTTGCCATCCTGAGATTCAGAAGGTTAAAGAGAGTATCCCAAGACAATGGTCCAGTCACCAACACATTAGGCATCCTCAGTCTTTTTGTATTGGTGACTGCCCTGAAGACAATGGACCTTATGCCTACAGGGCTTATCAGTAATTTGTGCCAATGATCTAATTAAAATATATAAATATAAATCTTCTATGTAAGTTTACTATAGGATTTTTTTTTATTTTTATTTTTTAATAACATTCAGTTAATAAATTGCTTGTTATCACTTCTAGTTTCTGCTTCTTACAAAGTTGTAGGGAAATGAAGTGAAGGAACTGGTGGGATCCTAATGACAAGTCATGGGGGGGGGGGTGAGGTGGAGACCCTACAGAAGAACATAACCTACCCAAGATATAGAGCCTCCTGACTGCACAATGGTGGTGTGTAGGGACCTTCTTATAAGGAGAGTACTAGGTCCTCATCACAACGCTCTCCCATGAGATACACAGCAATGACCCACCATAAAAACATCATGTCTCATTGAGACCCCTCCCCATCTTCAGCTCCATTTATCTCCAGCCCTCTTCCACATCACTTATACTTCAGCCAATTACAATTTTTAGTAAAACATTTTGCTGCACCCCCTCATTGTTATAACCTAGATCTCAGTCTCCATAACTTGCTCCTCTTACCTACAGTTACCTCCCCAAGGTAGCCCCATTACCCCAACAACTGTTCAATGAAACCCTAGTAGTGCCGTGGATCAGAGCTTACTTAATGGTGGACCAGAGTTGTGAAGATCCAGGAGATCGACTTATAAGCAATGTTGTGCTCTCCGAGAAAAAGTGAATTAAAAAGCTGGGGCTTCCAAACATACATGGACAAGTCAACTGGTGGAGGACCTATACTCCAAGCTCCAGCAGACCAGGTCTCATGGACTGGTATGGAGGACCACAGATTTACCCCATGTGTGGGTGACCTGGAGGACCTATACTCCAAGCTCCAGCAGACCAGGTCTCATGGACTGGTATGGAGGACCACAGATTTACCCCATGTGTGGGTGACCTGGAGGACCTATACTCCAAGCTTCCTAGGTCTGGCTCTTCGTACTTTGCGACCATATCGGTCTACTCTACGCGCTCTCATATTGTAGCAGAGAACAAGCCAGCCGCCATTTCATTCAATAGGTCAGAGCAGATTCAAGCCACAAGAAAGTAGCACAAAGATAAAAGAACAGGCTAAAGGGAATGACACTAGTCATACTGTCATTCTGGATGTCACAGCTACTGTCCAAGGACCATGTCCAGGGGAAAAGGTCAGCAGCTGGTCAGTGAAGGTGCTGTTATACTTGTTGCTCCAATTAGTTAATAAAAATGGAGGCCTCTAGTTACCCATTTTACCTCCTCGAGGTCATTGTTCTAATAACTTCACACATCACCAAGACAACCCCAAGTAACAGATTCTCACCTACTAGAAACTCCCCTTTCTTCCTGTTCTCTCTCATGTAGGGTGCTAATATTCACAGCATCAGTGACATGCTGCGCAGACAGCATGTCCCTCTCTGCTGGTTAGCAGCATGAAACACTTGTAGTATGAAGCGCACCCTGCATGGCACCCTGCATGAGTGTGTACAGGTAGAAAGGTGGTGGAGCCAGAGGGTAAGAATCAGTTACTCAGGTGCAAGATAAGACCAGTCACGGACTAAAAGAAACCGTGATGTAAACAACAACAACAACAACAACCACCACCTGCCTAGAGTCCCCTTAAAGGGCCAGCGTAGCTCAAAACTTTCTAGGATACATTTAAGAGATTACATTACTGACTATTCTTTCCATGTAACAGGATTTTCATTTAAAGGGCCAGTACAGTACAATATTTATAGTTGGCTCCTTTGAAGAACTTTACAGAGATGAAAAATAAAATTACAGACTTAATATTTAACCATTTTATTAAAAGGATCAGAAACCTGGGAGGTACAGTGGATTCAGATAAGAATGATCAGTTCTGTTACTAATGTGGGAGGGAGGACCCAAAGCACAGACTCCCCCTCAGGGGGCAGACCAAGATGGAGTCACCCATTACACATTCACCCAGAGCTGGTGTCTGGGGTCAGATGGACATAGCAAGTGACCGGTCCTCACGGAATAAATATAACCACCCCCTGGGCAGCCAGTATAAGGGTTTGGGAAGGTCACCCTCAGCACATAGTACCTGTCAGGGGCCGCCTTTCCTGCCCTGGTGGGCCCGTGGCCAGCTAAAGCAGCAAAGAAATCCACAATCCTCCTCAGGCCATCACCCCATGTAACCCAAGGAGACCTCTACACAAGATAGAGAGCCACCCCCAAAATTAGAGTAATAAAGAAGATATCTCAATAGGCCCATCTATTCTACCAATTCCATCTGCAAAGGCCTGAAAACCCCTCAGGATACATACCCCCATTACTTACGAACTACTCTCACACGATACTCACCTGCACAGACGCCTCCCCTCAGAGCACAGGCAGACTGGGCTCACATGGCTGGGATTTAGGCTTCTGGGCTTGGACAGCTGAGCAGGGTCTGACTAACGAGGAGTTAATTAGGGGAGTGTGAGGGAGTCACGCAGAGATTAACCCTGAGATGGGCTGGAGAGCAGGACCTAACAGGACAGCACTGGGGCCCTCCATCCCCATGGTTTAGACGATATATAGGTTGGTGCGGGAGGGGGGCATGTGACATAGGGGTAGGTCACGGGTGGTAGGAAGCCGTGACCAGTGACCAGTGACCGGACCCAGTCCTAATTTTATAATGATTGAACAAATAAGCACAGACAGACGGTCCTGGTTTTATATTTAGAGCAAATCCCTGTGAGCCAGTCCTGGCCTAGAGGGCTCCCAGCAAGATCACACAGGGCCACCTACTGCACCTACCTCCCAGCAAGGTCACACAGGGCCACCTACTGTACCTACCCCCAGCAAGGTCACACAGGGCCACCTACTGTACCTACCCCCAGCAAGGTCACACAGGGCCACCTACTGTACCTACCTCCCACCGAGGTCACACAGGGCCACCTACTGCACCTACCTCCCAGCAAGGTCACAGGGCCACCTACTGCACCTACCTCCCAGCAAGGTCACACAGGGCCACCTACTGCACCTACCGCCCACCAAGGACACACAGGGCCACCTACTGCACCTACCTCCCACCAAGATCACACAGGGCCACCTACTGCACCTACCTCCCACCGAGGTCACACAGGGCCACCTACTGTACCTACCTCCCACCGAGGTCACACAGGGCCACCTACTGTACCTACCTCCCACCGAGGTCACACAGGGCCACCTACTGTACCTACCTCCCACCAAGGTCACAAAGGGCCACCTACTGCACCTATCTCCCACCAAGGTCACACAGGGCCACCTACTGCACCTACCTCCCACCGAGGTCACACAGGGCCACCTACTGCACCTACCTCCCACCAAGGTCACACAGGGCCACCTACTGTACCTATCTCCCACCGAGGTCACACAGGGCCACCTACTGCACCTAGCTCCCAGCAAGGTCACACAGGGCCACCTACTGTACCTACCGCCCACCAAGGACACACAGGGCCACCTACTGCACCTACCTCCCACCGAGGTCACACAGGGCCACCAACTGTACCTACCTCCCACCAAGATCACACAGGGCCACCTACTGTACCTACCTCCCACCAAGGTCACACAGGGCCACCTACTGCACCTACCTCCCACCAAGGTCACACAGGGCCACCTACTGTACCTATCTCCCACCGAGGTCACACAGGGCCACCTACTGTACCTACCTCCCACCGAGGTCACACAGGGCCACCTACTGTACCTACCTCCCACCGAGGTCACACAGGGCCACCTACTGTACCTACCTCCCACCGAGGTCACACAGGGCCACCTACTGCACCTACCTCCCAGCAAGGTCACACAGGGCCACCTACTGCACCTACCTCCCACCGAGGTCACACAGGGCCACCTACTGTACCTACCTCCCACCGAGGTCACACAGGGCCACCTACTGTACCTACCTCCCACCGAGGTCACACAGGGCCACCTACTGCACCTACCGCCCACCAAGGACACACAGGGCCACCTACTGCACTTACCTCCCACCAAGGTAACACAGGGCCACCTACTGCACCTAACGCCCACCAAGATCACACAGGGCCACCTACTGCACCTAACGCCCACCAAGATCACACAGGGCCACCTACTGCACCTAACGCCCACCAAGATCACACAGGGCCACCTACTGCACCTAACGCCCACCAAGATCACACAGGGCCACCTACTGCACCTACCTCCCACCAAGGTCACACAGGGCCACCTACTGCACCTACCTCCCACCAAGGTCACACAGGGCCACCTACTGCACCTACCCCCAGCAAGGTCACACAGGGCCACCTACTGCACCTACCTCTCACCGAGGTCACACAGGGCCACCTACTGCACCTACCTCCCAGCAAGGTCACACAGGGCCACCTACTGTACCTACCTCCCACCGAGGTCACACAGGGCCACCTACTGCACCTACCTCCCACCAAGGTCACACAGGGCAACCTACTGCACCTACTACCTACATAGGGCCGTGCATATATAACATAGAGCCGTGCATATATAACATAGGGCATGTGCATATAACATAGGGCATGCATATATAACATAGGGCCGTGCATATATAACATAGGGCATGCATATATAACATAGGGCCGTGCATATATAACATAGGGCCATGCATATATAACATAGAGCCGTGCATATATAACATAGGGCATGTGTATATAACATAGGGCATGCATATATAACATAGGGCATGTGTATATAAAATAGGGCATGTGTATATAACATAGAGCCGTGCATATATAACATAGAGCTGTGCATATAACATAGGGCATGCATATATAACATAGGGCCGTGCATATATAACATAGGGCATGCATATATAACATAGGGCCGTGCATATATAACATAGAGCTGTGCATATAACATAGGGCATGAATATATAACATAGAGCCGTGCATATATAACATAGGGCCGTGCATATATAACATAGAGCTGTGCATATAACATAGGGCATGCATATATAACATAGAGCCGTGCATATATAACATAGGGCATGTGTATATAACATAGGGCATGTGTATATAACATAGAGCCGTGCATATATAACATAGAGCTGTGCATATAACATAGGGCCGTGCATATATAACATAGAGCCGTGCATATATTACATAGAGCTGTGCATATAACATAGGGCATGAATATATAACATAGGGCCGTGCATATATAACATAGAGCCGTGCATATATAACATAGAGCTGTGCATATAACATAGGGCCGTGCATATATAACATAGAGCTGTGCATATAACATAGGGCATGCATATATAACATAGGGCCGTGCATATATAACATAGGGCATGCATATATAACATAGGGCATGTGTATATAACATAGAGCCGTGCATATATTACATAGAGCTGTGCATATAACATAGGGCATGTGTATATAACATAGAGCCGTGCATATATTACATAGGGCATGTGTATATAACATAGGGCCGTGCATATATAACATAGAGCTGTGCATATAACATAGGGCATGCATATATAACATAGAGCCGTGCATATATAACATAGGGCATGTGTATATAACATAGGGCATGTGCATATAACATAGAGCCGTGTATATATAACATAGGGCCGTGCATATATAACATAGAGCTGTGTATATAACATAGGGCCGTGCATATATAACATAGGGCCGTGCATATATAACATAGGGCATGTGTATATAACATAGGGCCATGCATATATAACATAGAGCCGTGCATATATAACATAGAGCCGTGTATATATAACATAGGGCCGTGCATATATAACATAGGGCATGTGTATATAACATAGGGCCGTGCATATATAACATAGGGCCATGCATATATAACATAGGGCATGTGTATATAACATAGGGCCATGCATATATAACATAGAGCCGTGCATATATAACATAGAGCTGTGCATATATAAACATAGGGCCGTGCATTATAACATAGGGCGTGCATATATAACATAGGGCATTGTGTATATAACAATAGGGCTGTGCATATTAACATAGGGCCGTGCATATATAACATAGGGCCGTGCATATATAACATAGGGCATGTGTATATAACATAGGGCCGTGCATATATAACATAGGGCTGTGCATATATAACATAGAGCTGTGCATATATAACATAGGGCCGTGCATATATAACATAGGGCCGTGCATATATAACATAGGGCATGTGTATATAACATAGGGCTGTGCATATATAACATAGGGCCGTGCATATATAACATAGGGCCGTGCATATATAACATAGGGCATGTGTATATAACATAGGGCCGTGCATATATAACATAGGGCCGTGCATATATAACATAGGGCCGTGCATATATAACATAGGGCATGTGTATATAACATAGGGCCGTGCATATATAACATAGAGCCGTGCATATATAACATAGAGCTGTGCATATATAACATAGGGCATGTGTATATAACATAGGGCCGTGCATATATAACATAGGGCCGTGCATATATAACAAAGGGCCGTGCATATATAACATAGGGCCATGCATATATAACATAGGGCTGTGCATATATAACATAGGGCTGTGCATATATAACAAGCTCATACCACAAACAACCCACAGACTTTAGACGTCAAACAGAAAAGTTGAGCAGAAAGTTTCCTTGTTGAGGAGATGATCCCTGGAGCTGACTCCCAGGTGGTGAGTCCAGGGGGAGCCGGGAGCCTCTATATGAGGAGGCAGCGAGGCAGGACCTGATATAACCTTACAGGACCTGTCTGAGGGAGACATCTGCCTGGACCTTACAGGACCTGTCTTCGGGAGTCCCCTGCCTGGACCTTACAGGACCTGTCTTCGGGAGTCCCCTGCCTGGACCTTACAGGACCTGTCTTCGGGAGTCCCCTGCCTGGACCTTACAGGACCTGTCTGAGGGAGTCCCCTGCCTGGACCTTACAGGGCCTGTCTGAGGGAGTCCCCTGCCTGGACCTTACAGGACCTGTCTTCGGGAGTCCCCTGCCTGGACCTTACAGGACCTGTCTGAGGGAGTCCCCTGCCTGGACCTTACAGGACCTGTCTGAGGGAGTCCCCTGCCTGGACCTTACAGGACCTGTCTTCGGGAGTCCCCTGCCTGGACCTTACAGGACCTTTCTGAGGCAGTCTCCTACTTGGACCTAACAGGACCTGAGGGGTGTGGGCAGCTTCTAGGCTGTGCTTTCTTTCTCTGAGACCTTTAGCACATAACACGGGGACAAGATATTTCTTATTGTTTGTGCCACGCATGGACATGTCATTATAAGGGGGGCAAAGAGACGCCACAAGCGAAACGTAAGATCACTAATTATGTAAATCATTTTACCAAATTGATGTTTTCTTTTATTTACCCAAAATATTTAAAATTATATTCTAATTTAAATAGTAATATTTCTCATTTATGATTTTAAACGGGACTGTGACGTAGATTACAATATTATGTATAGATTAGAGTGGGACTCCATGACATTAATATGTAATAGATTAGAGGGGATCCATGACAGTAATATGTATAGATTAGAGGGGACTCCATGACATTAATATGTATAGATTAGATGGGGACTCCATGACAGTAATATGTATAGATTAGAGGGGACTCCATGACAGTAATATGTATAGATTAGAGGTGACTCCATGACAGTAATATGTATAGATTAGAGGGGGTCTCCATGACAGTAATATGTATAGATTAGAGGGGTCTCCATGACAGTAATTTGTATAGATTAGAGGTGACTCCATGACAGTAAATAGTATAGATATAGATGGGGTACTCCATGACATTATAATTGGATAGATAGAGGGGACTCCATGACATTAATATGTATAGATTAGAGGGGACTCCATGACAGTAATATGTATAGATTAGAGGGGACTCCATGACAGTAATATGTATAGATTAGAGGGGACTCCATGACATTAATATGTATAGATTAGAGGGGACTCCATGACATAATTGTATAGATTAGAGGGGACTCCATGACAGTAATATGTATAGATTAGAGGGGACTCCATGACAGTAATATGTATAGATTAGAGGGGACTCCATGACATTAATATGTATAGATTAGAGGGGACTCCATGACATTAATATGTATAGATTAGAGGGGACTCCATGACAGTAATATGTATAGATTAGAGGGGACTCCATGACATTAATATGTATAGATTAGAGAGGGACTCCATGAAAGTAATATGTATAGATTATAGAGGACTCCATGACATTAATATGTATAGATTAGAGGGGACTCCATGACAGTAATATGTATATTAGAGGGGACTCCATGACATTAATATGTATAGATTAGAGAGGACTCCATGAAAGTAATATGTATAGATTATAGAGGACTCCATGACATTAATATGTATAGATTAGAGAGGACTCCATGACAGTAATATGTATAGATTAGAGGGGACTCCATGACATTAATATGTATAGATTAGAGATGACTCCATGACAATAATATGTATAGATTAAAGGAGACTCCATGACAGTAATATGTATAGATTAGAGGGGACTCCATGACAGTTATATGTATAGATTATAGAGGGCTCCATGACAGTAATATGTATAGATTAGAGGGGACTCCATGACAGTAATATGTATAGATTAGAGAGGACTCCATGGCAGTAATATGTATAGATTAGAGTGGACACCATGACAGTAATATGTATAGATTAGAGGGGACTCCATGACAGTAATATGTATAGATTAGAGGGGACTCCATGACAGTAATATGTATAGATTAGAGGGACTCCATGATAGTAATATGTATAGATTAGAGAGGACTCCATGACAGTAATATGTATAGATTATAGAGGACTCCATGACATTAATATGTATAGATTAGAGAGGAATCCATGACATTAATATGTATAGATTAGAGGGGACTCCATGACAGTAATATGTATAGATTAGAGAGGAGTCCATGACATTAATATGTATAGATTAGAGGGGACTCCATGACAGTAATATGTATAGATTAGAGGGACTCCATGACAGTAATATGTATAGATTAGAGGAGACTCCATGACAGTAATATGTATAGATTAGAGGGGACTCCATGACAGTAATATGTATAGATTAGAGAGGACTCCATGACAGTAATATGTATAGATTAGAGGGGACCCATGACATTAATATGTATAGATTAGAGAGGACTCCATGACAGTAATATGTATAGATTAGAGAGGACTCCATGACATTAATATGTATAGATTAGAGGGGACTCCATGACATTAATATGTATAGATTAGAGGGGACTCCATGACATTAATATGTATAGATTAGAGAGGACTCCATGACAGTAATATGTATAGATTAGAGGAGACTCCATGACATTAATATGTATAGATTAGAAGGACTCCATGACAGTAATATGTATAGATTAGAGAGGACTCAATGACAGTAATATGTATAGATTAGAGAGGACTCCATGACAGTAATATGTATAGATTAAAAGGGGACTCCATGACAGTAATATGTATAGATTAGAGAGGACTCATGATAGTAATATGTATAGATTAGAGAGGACTCCATGACAGTAATATGTATAGATTAGAGGGGACTCCATGACAGTAATATGTATAGATTAGAGGGGACTCCATGACAGTAATATGTATAGATTAGAGAGGACTCCATGACAGTAATATGTATAGATTAGAGGGGACTCCATGACATTAATATGTATAGATTAGAGAGGACTTCATGACAGTAATATGTATAGATTAGAGAGGACTCCATGACATTCATATGTATAGATTAGAGGAGACTCCATGACAGTAATATGTATAGATTAGAGGACACTCCATGACAGTAATATGTATAGATTAGAGGACACTCCATGACAGTAATATGTATAGATTAGAGAGGACTCCATGACAGTAATATGTATAGATTAGAGGGGACTCCATGACAGTAATATGTATAGATGAGAGGAGACTCCATGACAGTAATATGTATAGATTAGAGGGGACTCCATGACATAATATGTATAGATTAGACAGGACTCCATGACAGTAATATGTATAGATTAGAGAGGACTCCATGACAGTAATATGTATAGATTAGAGAGGACTCCATGACAGTAATATGTATAGATTAGAGAGGACTCCATGATAGTAATATGTATAGATTAGAGAGGACTCCATGACAGTAATATGTATAGATTAGAGGGACTCCATGACAGTAATATGTATAGATTAGAGGGACTCCATGACAGTAATATGTATAGATTAGAGGGGACTCCATGACAGTAATATGTATAGATTAAGAGGACTCCATGACAGTAATATGTATAGATTAGAGGGACTCCATGACAGTAATATGTATAGATTAGGAGACTCCATGACATTAATATGTATAGATTAGACAGGACTCCATGACAGTAATATGTATAGATTAGAGGACTCATGACAGTAATATGTATAGATTAGAGAGGACTCCATGACAGTAATATGTATAGATTAGAGGGGACTCCATGACAGTAATATGTATAGATTAGAGAGGACTCATGATAGTAATATGTATAGATTAGAGAGGACTCCATGACAGTAATATGTATAGATTAGAGGGGACTCCATGACAGTAATATGTATAGATTAGAGGGGACTCCATGACAGTAATATGTATAGATTAGAGAGGACTCCATGACAGTAATATGTATAGATTAGAGAGGACTCCATGACAGTAATATGTATAGATTAGAGGGGACTCCATGACAGTAATATGTATAGATTAGAGAGGACTCCATGACAGTAATATGTATAGATTAGAGGGGACTCCATGACATTAATATGTATAGATTAGAGGGGACTCCATGACAGTAATATGTATAGATTAGATGACAGTAATATGTAGAGATTAGAGGGACTCCATGACATTATATGTATAGATTAGAGAGGACTCCATGACAGTAATATGTATAGATTAGAGGGGACTCCATGACAGTAATATGTATAGATTAGAGGGGACTCCATGACAGTAATATGTATAGATTAGAGGGACTCCATGACATAATATGTATAGATTAGACAGGACTCCATGACAGTAATATGTATAGATTAGAGAGGACTCCATGACAGTAATATGTATAGATTAGAGAGGACTCCATGATAGTAATATGTATAGATTAGAGAGGACTCCATGACAGTAATATGTATAGATTAGAGAGGACTCCATGACAGTAATATGTATAGATTAGAGGAGACTCCATGACAGTAATATGTATAGATTAGAGGGGACTCCATGACAGTAATATGTATAGATTAGAGAGGACTCCATGACAGTAATATGTATAGATTAGAGGGGTCTCCATGACAGTAATATGTATAGATTAGAGGGGACTCCATGACAGTAATATGTATAGATTAGAGAGGACTCCATGACAGTAATATGTATAGATTAGAGAGGACTCCATGACAGTAATATGTATAGATTAGAGAGCACTCCATGACATTAATATGTATAGATTAGAGAGGACTCCATGACAGTAATATGTATAGATTAGAGGGGACTCCATGACATTAATATGTATAGATTAGAGGGGACTCCATGACAGTAATATGTATAGATTAGAGAGGACTCCATGACAGTAATATGTATAGATTAGAGGGGACTCCATGACAGTAATATGTATAGATTAGAGGGGACTCATGACATTAATATGTATAGATTAGAGGACTCCATGACATAATATGTATAGATTAGAGAGGACTCCATGACAGTAATATGTATAGATTAGAGAGGACTCCATGACAGTAATATGTATAGATTAGAGGACTCCATGACAGTAATATGTATAGATTAGAGGACTCCATGACATTAATATGTATAGATTAGAGAGGACTCCATGACAGTAATATGTATAGATTAGAGGGGACACCATGACATTAATATGTATAGATTAGAGGACTCCATGACATAATATGTATAGATTAGAGGGGACTCCATGACATTAATATGTATAGATTAGAGGGGACTCCATGACAGTAATATGTATAGATTAGAGAGGACTCCATGACAGTAATATGTATAGATTAGAGAGGACTCCATGACAGTAATATGTATAGATTAGAGAGGACTCCATGACAGTAATATGTATAGATTAGAGGACTCCATGACATTAATATGTATAGATTAGAGAGGACTCCATGACAGTAATATGTATAGATTAGAGGGACTCCATGACAGTAATATGTATAGATTAGAGAGACTCCATGACAGTAATATGTATAGATTAGAGGGACTCCATGACAGTAATATGTATAGATTAGAGGACTCCATGACATAATATGTATAGATTAGAGGACTCCATGACAGTAATATGTATAGATTAGAGAGGACTCCATGACAGTAATATGTATAGATTAGAGGGGACTCCTGACATTAATATGTATAGATTAGAGAGGACTCCATGACAGTAATATGTATAGATTAGAGAGGACTCCATGACAGTAATATGTATAGATTAGAGGGGACTCCATGACAGTAATATGTATAGATTAGAGAGGACTCCTGACATTAATATGTATAGATTAGAGGGGACTCATGACATTAATATGTATAGATTAGAGAGGACTCCATGACAGTAATATGTATAGATTAGAGGACTCCATGACAGTAATATGTATAGATTAGAGAGACTCCATGACAGTAATATGTATAGATTAGAGGGACTCCATGACAGTAATATGTATAGATTAGAGAGGACTCCATGACATTAATATGTATAGATTAGAGAGAACTCCATGACAGTAATATGTATAGATTAGAGGGGACTCCATGACAGTAATATGTATAGATTAGAGGGGACTCCATGACAGTAATATGTATAGATTAGAGGGGACTCCATGACAGTAATATGTATAGATGAGAGGGGACTCCATGACAGTAATATGTATAGATTAGAGGAGACTCCATGACAGTAATAGTATAGATTAGAGAGGACTCCATGACAGTAATATTATAGATTAGAGAGGACTCCATGACAGTAATATGTATAGATTAGAGGGACTCCATGACAGTAATATGTATATATTAGAGGGGCTCCATGACATTAATATGTATAGATTAGAGAGGACTCCATGACAGTAATATGTATAGATTAGAGAGGACTCCATGACAGTAATATGTATAGATTATAGAGGACTCCATGACAGTAATATGTATAGATTATAGAGGACTCCATGACATTAATATGTATAGATTAGAGGGACTCCATGACAGTAATATGTATAGATTAGAGGGGACTCCATGACATTAATATGTATAGATTAGAGGGACTCCATGACATTAATATGTATAGATTAGAGGGACTCCATGACATTAATATGTATAGATTAGAGGGGACTCCATGACAGTAATATGTAGAGATTAGAGAGGACTCCATGACAGTAATATGTATAGATTAGAGAGGACTCCATGACAGTAATATGTATAGATTAGAGGAGGACTCCATGACAGTAATATGTATAGATTAGAGGACTCCATGACATTAATATGTATAGATTAGAGAGGACTCCATGACAGTAATATGTACAGATTAGAGAGGACTCCATGACAGTAATATGTACAGATTAGAGAGAACTCCATGACAGTAATATGTACAGATTAGAGAGAACTCCATGACAGTAATATGTATAGATTAGAGGAGACTCCATGACATTAATATGTATAGATTAGAAAGGACTCCATGACAGTAATATGTATAGATTAGAGAGGACTCCATGACAGTAATATGTATAGATTAGAGGGACTCCATGACATTAATATGTATAGATTAGAGAGGACTCCATGACAGTAATATGTATAGATTAGAGAGGGACTCCATGACATAATATGTATAGATTAGGGGACTCCATGACAGTAATATGTATAGATTAGAGAGGACTCCATGACATTAATATGTATAGATTAGAGGGGACTCCCTGACATTAATATGTATAGATTAGAGAGGACTCCATGACAGTAATATGTATAGATTAGAGAGGATTCCATGACAGTAATATGTATAGATTAGAGAGAACTCCATGACAGTAATATGTATAGATTAGAGGGGACTCCATGACAGTAATATGTATAGATTAGAGAGGACTCCATGACATTAATATGTATAGATTAGAGGACTCCATGACAGTAATATGTATAGATTAGAGGGGACTCCATGACAGTAATATGTATAGATTAGAGAGGACTCCATGACAGTAATATGTATAGATTAGAGGGGGACTCCATGACAGTAATGTATAGAAGAGAGGGGACTCCATGACATAATATGTATAGATTAGAGGAGACTCCATGACATTAATATGTATAGATTAGAGAGGACTCCATGACAGTAATATTTATAGATTAGAGAGGACTCCATGACAGTAATGTATAGATTAGAGAGGACTCCATGACATAATATGTTATAAATTAGAGGGACCCATGACATTAATATGTATAGATTAGAGGACTCCATGACAGTAATATGTATAGATTAGAGAGGACTCCATGACATTAATATGTATAGATTAGAGAGACTCCATGACAGTAATATGTATAGATTAGAGGAGACTCCATGACAGTAATATGTATAGATTAGAGAGGACTCCATGACAGTAATATGTATATATTAGAGAGGACTCCATGACAGTAATAATGTATAGATTAGAGGGGACTCCATGACAGTAATATGTATAGATTAGAGGGACTCCATGACAGTAATATGTATAGATTAGACGGGACACCATGACAGTAATATGTATAGATTAGAGAGGACTCCATGACAGTAATATGTATAGATTAGAGAGGACCCATGACATTAATATGTATAGATTAGAGAGGACTCCATGACAGTAATATGTATAGATTAGAGAGGACTCCATGACAGTAATATGTATAGATTAGAGGGGACTCCATGACATAATATGTATAGATTAGAGAGGACTCCATGACAGTAATATGTATAGATTAGAGAGGACTCCATGACAGTAATATGTATAGATTAGAGGGGACTCCATGACAGTAATATGTATAGATTAGAGAGGACTCCCTGACATTAATATGTATAGATTAGAGGGGACTCCCTGACATTAATATGTATAGATTAGAGAGGACTCCATGACAGTAATATGTACAGATTAGAGAGAACTCCATGACAGTAATATGTATAGATTAGAGGGGACTCCATGACAGTAATATGTTAAGATTAGAGAGGACTCCATGACATTAATATGTATAGATTAGAGAGAACTCCATGACAGTAATATGTATAGATTAGAGGGGACTCCATGACAGTAATATGTATAGATTAGAGAGGACTCCATATGACAGTAATATGTATAGATTAGAGGGACTCCATGACAGTAATATGTATAGATTAGAGGGTACTCCATGACATAATATGTATAGATTAGAGGAGGACTCCATGACAGTAATATGTATAGATTAGAGGGGACTCCATGACAGTAATATGTATAGATTAGAGGGGACTCATGACAGTAATATGTATAGATTAGAGAGGACTCCATGACAGTAATATGTATAGATTAGAGAGGACTCCATGACAGTAATATGTATAATTAGAGGGACTCCATGACAGTAATATGTATAGATTAGAAGGACTCCATGACAGTAATATGTAAGATTAGAGAGGACTCCATGATAGTAATATGTATAGATAGAGGGGACTCCATGACAGTAATATGTATAGATTAGAGGGGACTCCATGACATTAATATGTATAGATTAGAGGGGACTCCATGACAGTATATGTATAGATTAGAGAGGACTCCATGACATTAATATGTATAGATGAGAGGGAACCATGACAGTAATATGTATAGATTAGAGGAGACTCCATGACAGTAATATGTATAGATTAGAGAGGACTCCATGACAGTAATATGTATAGATTAGAGGGGACTCCATGACAGTAATATGTATAGATGAGGGGACTCCATGACAGTAATATGTATAGATTAGAGGGACTCCATGACAGTAATATGTATAGATTAGAGAGGACTCCATGACATAATATGTATAGATTAGAGAGGACTCCATGACATTAATATGTATAGATTAGAGGAGACTCCATGACAGTAATATGTATAGATTAGAGGAGACTCCATGATAATAATATGTATAGATTAGAGAGGACTCCATGACAGTAATATGTATAGATTAGAGAGGACTCCATGACAGTAATATGTATAGATTAGAGAGGACTCCATGACATTAATATGTATAGATTAGAGGAGACTCCATGACAGTAATATGTATAGATTAGAGGAGACTCCATGACAGTAATATGTATAGATTAGAGAGGACTCCATGACAGTAATATGTATAGATTAGAGAGGACTCCATGACAGTAATATGTATAGATTAGAGAGGACTCCATGACATTAATATGTATAGATTAGAGGAGACTCCATGACAGTAATATGTATAGATTAGAGGAGACTCCATGACAATAATATGTATAGATTAGAGAGGACTCCATGACAGTAATATGTATAGATTAGAGGGACTCCATGACAGTAATATGTATAGATTAGAGAGGACTCCATGACATTAATATGTATAGATTAGAGGAGACTCCATGACAGTAATATGTATAGATTAGAGGAGACTCCATGACAGTAATATGTATATTAGAGAGGACTCCATGACAGTAATATGTATAGATTAGAGGGGACTCCATGACAGTAATATGTATAGATTAGAGGGGACTCCATGACAGTAATATGTATAGATTAGATGGACACCATGACAGTAATATGTATAGATTAGAGAGGACTCCATGACAGTAATATGTATAGATTAGAGAGGACTCCATGACATTAATATGTATAGATTAGAGAGGACTCCATGACAGTAATATGTATAGATTAGAGAGGACTCCATGACAGTAATATGTATAGATTAGAGAGGACTCCATGACAGTAATATGTATAGATTAGAGGGACTCCATGACAGTAATATGTATAGATTAGAGGGGACTCCATGACAGTAATATGTATAGATTAGATAGGACTCCATGACAGTAATATGTATAGATTAGATAGGACTCCATGATAGTAATATGTATAGATTAGAGAGCACTCCATGACATTAATATGTATAGATTAGAGGGGACTCCATGACAGTAATATGTATAGATTAGAGGGGACTCCATGACTGTAATATGTATAGATTAGATAGGACTCCATGATAGTAATATGTATAGATTAGAGGGGACTCCATGACATTATTATGTATAGATTAGAGGGGACTCCATGACAGTAATATGTATAGATTATAGAGGACTCCATGACATTAATATGTATAGATTAGAGGGGACTCCATGACATTAATATGTATAGATTAGAGGGGACTCCATGACAGTAATATGTATAGATTAGAGGGGACTCCATGACTGTAATATGTATAGATTAGAGGAGACTCCATGACAGTAATATGTATAGATTAGAGGGAGACTCCATGACAGTAATATGTATAGATTAGAGGGGACTCCATGACGTAATTATGTATTAGATTAGAGGGACTCCATGACAGTAATATGTATAGATTAGAGGGACTCCATGACAGTAATATGTAAAGATTGAGAGGACTCCATGATAGTTAATATGTATAGATTAGAGGGGACTCCATGACAGTAATATGTATAGATTAGGGGGACTCCATGACATTAATATGTATAGATTAGAGGGGACTCCATGACAGTAATATGTATAGATTAGAGATGACTCCATGACATTAATATGTATAGATGAGAGGGGACTCCATGACAGTAATATGTATAAATTAGAGGGGACTCCATGACAGTAATATGTATAGATTAGAGAAGACTCCATGACAGTAATATGTATAGATTAGAGAGGACTCCATGACAGTAATATGTATAGATTAGAGGGGACTCCATGACAGTAATATGTATAGATTAGAGGGGACTCCATGACAGTAATATGTATAGATTAGAGGAGGACTCCATGACATTAATATGTATAGATTAGAGAGGACTCCATGACAGTAATATGTATAGATTAGAGAGGACTCCATGACAGTAATATGTATAGATTAGAGGGACTCCATGACAGTAATATGTATAGATTAGAGAGGACTCCATGACAGTAATATGTATAGATTAGAGAGGACTCCATGACAGTAATATGTATAGATTAGAGAGGACTCCATGACAGTAATATGTATAGATTAGAGGGGACTCATGACAGTAATATGTATAGATTAGAGAGGACTCCATGACAGTAATATGTATAGATTAGAGAGGACTCCATGACAGTAATATGTATAGATTAGAGAGGACTCCATGACAGTAATATGTATAGATTAGAGGAGACTCCATGACAGTAATATGTATAGATTAGAGGAGGACTCATGACAGTAATATGTATAGATTAGAGAGGACTCCATGACAGTAATATGTATAGATTAGAGGAGACTCCATGACAGTAATATGTATAGATTAGAGAGGACTCCATGACATTAATATGTATAGATTAGAGAGGACTCCATGACAGTAATATGTATAGAATAGAGAGGACTCCATGACAGTAATATGTATAGATTAGAGAGGACTCCATGACAGTAATATGTATAGATTAGAGAGGACTCCATGACAGTAATATGTATAGATTAGAGGGGGGCTCCATGACAGTAATATGTATAGATTAGAGAGGGACTCCATGACAGTAATATGTATAGATTAGAGAGGGACTCCATGACAGTAATATGTATAGATTAGAGGAGACTCCATGACAGTAATATGTATAGATTAGAGGAGACTCCATGACAGTAATATGTATAGATTAGAGAGGACTCCATGACAGTAATATGTATAGATTAGAGGACTCCATGACAGTATATGTATAGGATTAGAGAGGAACCTCCATGACTATTAATATGTATATGATTAGAGAGGACTCCATGACAGTAATATGTATAGATTATAGAGGATACTCCATGACAAGTAATATGGTAGAGATTAGAGAGGACTCCATGACAGTTAATATGTATAGATTAGAGGGGACTCCATGACAGATAATATGTATAGGCATTAGAGGGGACTCCATGACAGTAATATGTATAGATTAGAGAGTGACTCCATGACAGTACATATGTATAGATTAGAGAAGGACTCCATGACAGTAATTATTGTTATAGATTAGAGTGGGACTCCATGACATTAATATGTATAGATTAGAGGGGACTCAATGACAGTAATATGTATAGATTAGAGAGGACTCCATGACATTAATATTTATAGATTAGAGAGGACTCCATGACATTATTATGTGCAGATTAGAGGGGGCTCCATGACAGTAATATGTATAGATTAGAGGGAGCTCCATGACAGTAATATGTATAGATTAGAGGAGAGTCCATGACAATAATATGCATGGATTAGAGAGGACTCCATGACATTAATATGTATAGATTAGAGAGGACTCCATGACAGTAATATGTATAGATTAGAGGGGACTCTATGACAGTAATATGTATAGATTAGAGGAGACTCCATGACATTAATATGTATAGATTAGAGAGGACTCCATGACATTAATATGTATAGATTAGGGAGACTCCATGACATTAATATGTATAGATTAGAGAGGACTCCATGACAGTAATATGTATAGATTAGAGAGGACACCATGACAGTAATATGTATAGGGTATAGGGGACTCCATGACATTAATATGTATAGATTAGGGGGACTCCATGACAGTAATATGTATAGATTAGAGGAGACTCCATGACATTAATATGTATAGATTAGAGGGTACTCCATGACAGTAATATGTATAGATTAGAGGGGACTCCATGACAGTATTATGTATAGATTAGAGAGGACTCATGATAGTAATATGTATAGATTAGAGAGGACTCCATGACAGTAATATGTATAGATTAGAGGGGACTCCATGACATTAATATGTATAGATTAGAGGGGACTCCATGACAGTAATATGTATAGATTAGAGGGGACTCCATGACATTAATATGTATAGATTAGAGGGGTACTCCATGACATTAATATGTATAGATTAGGGGGACTCCATGACAGTAATATGTATAGATAAGAGAGGACTCCATGACAATAATATGTATAGATTAGAGAGGACTCCATGACAGTAATATGTATAGATTAGAGGAGACTCCATGACAGTAATATGTATAGATTAGAGGGGACTCCATGACATTAATATGTATAGATTAGAGGGTACTCCATGACATTAATATGTATAGATTAGAGGGACTCCATGACAGTAATATGTATAGATTAGAGGGGACTCCATGACATTAATATGTATAGATTAGAGGAGACTCCATGACATAATATGTATAGATTAGAGCGGACTCCATGACAGTAAATATGTATAGATTAGAGGAGAACTCCATGGACAGTAATATGTATAAGATTAGAGGGGACTCCATGACAGTAATATGTATAGATTAGAGGGGACTCCATGACAGTAATATGTATAGATTAGAGGAGTAGACTCCATGACCGTAATATGTATAGATTAGAGGAGAAGCTCCATGACAGTAATATGTATAGATAAGAGAGGGACTCCATGACAGTAATATGTATAGATTAGAGAGGACTCCCATGACAGTAATATGTATAGATTAGAGGGACTCCATGCAGTAAATATGTATAGATTAGAGAGGACTCCATGACAGTAATATGTATAGATTAGAGGGACTCCATGACATTAATATGTATAGAATAGAGAGACTCCATGACATAATGCTGTATAGATTAGAGGGACTCCATTGACATTAATATGTATAGATTAGAGGAGACTCCATGACAGTAATATGTATAGATTAGAGGGGACTCCATGACAGTAATATGTATAGATTAGAGGAGACTCATGACAGTAATATGTATAGATTAGAGGAGACTCATGACAGTAATATGTATAGATTAGAGAGGACTCCATGACAGTAATATGTATAGATTAGAGGAGACTCCATGACAGTAATATGTATAGATTAGAGGGGACTTTATGACAGTAATATGTATAGATTAGAGGGGACTCCATGACAGTGATATGTATAGATTAGAGAGGACTCCATGACAGTAATATGTATAGATTAGAGAGGACTCCATGACAGTAATATGTATAGATTAGTGGAGACTCCATGACAGTAATATGTATAGATTAGAGAGGACTCCATGACAGTAATATGTATAGATTAGAGAGGACTCCATGACAGTAATATGTATAGATTAGAGGGGACTCCATGACAGTAATATGTATAGATTAGAGGGGACTCATGACAGTAATATGTATAGATTAGAGAGGACTCCATGACAGTAATATGTATAGATTAGAGGGGACTCCATGACAGTAATATGTATAGATTAGAGAGGACTCCATGACAGTAATATGTATAGATTAGAGGAGACTCCATGACAGTAATATGTATAGATTAGAGGAGACTCCATGACAGTAATATGTATAGATTAGAGAGGACTCCATGACAGTAATATGTATAGATTAGAGGGGACTCCATGACAGTAATATGTATAGATTAGAGGAGACTCCATGACAGTAATATGTATAGATTAGAGGGGACTCCATGACAGTAATATGTATAGATTAGAGAGGACTCCATGACATTAATATGTATAGATTAGAGGAGACTCCATGACAGTAATATGTATAGATTAGAGGAGACTCCATGACAGTAATATGTATAGATTAGAGGGTACTCCATGACATTAATATGTATAGATTAGAGGGGACTCCATGACATTAATATGTATAGATTAGAGGAGACTCCATGACAATAATATGTATAGATTAGAGAGGACTCCATGACAGTAATATGTATAGATTATAGGAGACTCCATGACAGTAATATGTATAGATTAGAGGGGACTCCATGACAGTAATATGTATAGATTAGAGGGGACTCCATGACATTAATATGTATAGATTAGAGAGTACTCCATGACCGTAATATGTATAGATTAGAGAGGACTCCATGACAGTAATATGTATAGATAAGAGGGGACTCCATGACATTAATATGTAGATTAGAGAGGACTCCATGACAGTAATATGTATAGATAAGAGGGGACTCCATGACATTAATATGTATAGATTAGAGAGGACTCCATGACATTAATATGTATAGATTAGAGGGGACTCCATGACATTAATATGTATAGATTAGAGAGGACTCCATGACATTAATATGTATAGATTAGAGGGGACTCCATGACATTAATATGTAAAGATTAGAGGGGACTCCATGACATTAATATGTAAAGATTAGAGGGAGACCTGGAAATATATCAATGGGGTTAATAATGTTTGAGGGGGGGGGAGCAAGAAAAAGAGGTCATGATGGCAAATTGGAAGGTGGAGAGCACGGGGTGATCGTAATGAGGAGGATTAATTAAATTAATTTTTTTAGGTCAATAGAATGGGCAGACTAGATGGCCCTTTAGATCATTAGCAGCACATTCTAACCTTCTGCTCTACTCTATGGGACATGACTATGTGGTCAGTAGGAGGCAGTACTGTGCGCATTTAATGCTGTAATATGGAGATTCACAGCTTTTTGCCCACCCACCTCACATAGGGATGAGGCCAACATGGCGAGCAGAGGGAAACCGTAATAATCCCTAATTATATATCACTAGCGCATACAAGTGTAAGCCAGGGAATGCTGTTTGCCACACAATGCGAAGCTTTTGCTCCTCTGAGCACCTTCGGCGCTCATTGCGAGCCTTTCCTCCTGCCCACTGTACGGGCCGCTCATGGCAGGGTTCATTAACCTGCAGGTTTTGTGTTTGGGACGCCATGTGTCTCTTTCCACCATCTCGCCCTGTCCCTTCCCTGTGTGTTTCTCCCCTGTATGTCCACCATTTGTTTTATTTTCAAAGTCCTGCGTCCCTGGCGTTGCTAAGCCTCTTTTTCATCCAGTTTCAGTCTCTTTTGCGTTTTTTGTCCACCATTTTTTTTCTCACCCATTTTTGAGTGACGAAACACAGCAAATATGTCTCAAATTCGCTTGTAACCTCGGCGTCCTGGCTTGCCGCCTGCGCTGTGCGTCATTGTGTTTTAATTTATGTTTTATTATTTTTCGTGTTTTTCGATTTCTGTGGTTCAGCCGTTACATTCGTCTTTTTCCAAGGTTGGAATTTTTTTTCTAAGTCCCGCGTGCATCAACTGCTTGCAGCCTAAGTAAGTCCTGCGTGCCTCAACTGCTTGCAGCCTAAGTAAGTCCTGCGTGCCTCAGCTGCTTGCAGCCTAAGTAAGTCCCGCGTGCCTCAACTGCTTGCAGCCTAAGTAAGTACTGCGTGCCTCAACTGCTTGCAGCCTAAGTAAGTCCCGCGTGCCTCAGCTGCTTGCAGCCTAAGTAAGTCCTGCGTGCCTCAGCTGCTTGCAGCCTAAGTCCTGCGTGCTTCAACTGCTTGCAGCCTAAGTAAGTCCTGCGTGCCTCAGCTGCTTGCAGCCTAAGTCCTGTGTGCCTCAACTGCTTGCAGCCTAAGTAAGTCCTGCGTGCCTCAGCTGCTTGCAGCCTAAGTAAGTCCCGCGTGCCTCAGCTGCTTGCAGCCTAAGTCCTGCGTGCTTCAACTGCTTGCAGCCTAAGTCCCCCGTGCTTCAACTGCCTGCAGCCTAAGTCCTGCGTGCTTCAACTGCCTGCAGCCTAAGTAAGTCCCGCGTGCTTCAACTGCTTGCAGCCTAAGTAAGTCCCGCGTGCTTCAACTGCTTGCAGTCTAAGTAAGTCCTGCGTGCCTCAACTGCTTGCAGCCTAAGTAAGTCCCCCGTGCCTCAACTGCTTGCAGCCTAAGTAAGTCCCCCGTGCCTCAACTGCTTGCAGCCTAAGTAAGTCCCGCGTGCCTCAACTGCTTGCAGCCTAAGTAAGTGCCCCGTGCCTCAACTGCTTGCAGCCTAAGTAAGTCCCCCGTGCCTCAACTGCTTGCAGCCTAAGTAAGTCCCGCGTGCCTCAACTGCTTGCAGCCTAAGTAAGTCCCGCGTGCCTCAGCTGCTTGCAGCCTAAGTAAGTCCCGCGTGCCTCAACTGCTTGCAGCCTAAGTAAGTCCCCCGTGCCTCAACTGCTTGCAGCCTAAGTAAGTCCCGCGTGCCTCAGCTGCTTGCAGCCTAGGTAAGTCCCGCGTGCCTCAGCTGCTTGCAGCCTAAGTAAGTCCCGCGTGCTTCAACTGCTTGCAGCCTAAGTCCCGCGTGCTTCAACTGCCTGCAGCCTAAGTAAGTCCCGAGAGCCTCAACTGCTTGCAGCCTAAGTAAGTCCCCCGTGCTTCAACTGCCTGCAGCCTAAGTCCTGCGTGCTTCAACTGCCTGCAGCCTAAGTAAGTCCCGCGTGCTTCAACTGCTTGCAGCCTAAGTAAGTCCCGCGTGCTTCAACTGCTTGCAGCCTAAGTAAGTCCTGCGTGCCTCAACTGCTTGCAGCCTAAGTAAGTCCCCCGTGCCTCAACTGCTTGCAGCCTAAGTAAGTCCCCCGTGCCTCAACTGCTTGCAGCCTAAGTAAGTCCCCCGTGCCTCAACTGCTTGCAGCCTAAGTAAGTCCCGCGTGCCTCAACTGCTTGCAGCCTAAGTAAGTCCTGCGTGCCTCAACTGCTTGCAGCCTAAGTAAGTCCCGCGTGCCTCAACTGCTTGCAGCCTAGGTAAGTCCCGCGTGCCTCAGCTGCTTGCAGCCTAGGTAAGTCCCGCGTGCCTCAGCTGCTTGCAGCCTAAGTAAGTCCCGCGTGCCTCAACTGCTTGCAGCCTAGGTAAGTCCCGCGTGCCTCAGCTGCTTGCAGCCTAAGTAAGTCCCGCGTGCCTCAACTGCTTGCAGCCTAAGTAAGTCCCCCGTGCCTCAACTGCTTGCAGCCTAAGTAAGTCCCCCGTGCCTCAACTGCTTGCAGCCTAAGTAAGTCCCGCGTGCCTCAACTGCTTGCAGCCTAGGTAAGTCCCGCGTGCCTCAGCTGCTTGCAGCCTAAGTAAGTCCCGCGTGCTTCAACTGCTTGCAGCCTAAGTAAGTCCTGCGTGCTTCAACTGCTTGCAGCCTAAGTAAGTCCTGCGTGCCTCAACTGCCTGCAGCCTAAGTAAGTCCCGCGTGCCTCAACTGCTTGCAGCCTAAGTAAGTCCCCCGTGCCTCAGCTGCTTGCAGCCTAAGTCCTGCGTGCTTCAACTGCCTGCAGCCTAAGTAAGTCCCGCGTGCCTCAACTGCTTGCAGCCTAAGTAAGTCTCGCGTGCCTCAACTGCTTGCAGCCTAAGTAAGTCCCGCGTGCCTCAACTGCTTGCAGCCTAAGTAAGTCCTGCGTGCCTCAACTTCTTGCAGCCTAAGTAAGTCTCGCGTGCCTCAGCTGCTTGCAGCCTAAGTCCTGCGTGCTTCAACTGCTTGCAGCCTAAGTCCCCCGTGCTTCAACTGCCTGCAGCCTAAGTCCTGCATGCTTCAACTGCCTGCAGCCTAAGTAAGTCCCGTGTGCTTCAACTGCTTGCAGCCTAAGTAAGTCCTGCGTGCCTCAACTGCTTGCAGCCTAAGTAAGTCCCCCGTGCCTCAACTGCTTGCAGTCTAAGTAAGTCCCGCGTGCCTCAACTGCTTGCAGCCTAAGTAAGTCCCCCGTGCCTCAACTGCTTGCAGCCTAAGTAAGTCCCCCGTGCCTCAACTGCTTGCAGCCTAAGTAAGTCCCGCGTGCCTCAACTGCTTGCAGCCTAAGTAAGTCCTGCGTGCCTCAGCTGCTTGCAGCCTAAGTAAGTCCCGCGTGCCTCAGCTGCTTGCAGCCTAAGTAAGTCCCGCGTGCTTCAACTGCTTGCAGCCTAAGTAAGTCCCGCGTGCTTCAACTGCTTGCAGCCTAAGTAAGTCCCGCGTGCCTCAACTGCCTGCAGCCTAAGTAAGTCCCGCGTGCCTCAACTGCTTGCAGCCTAAGTAAGTCCCCCGTGCCTCAGCTGCTTGCAGCCTAAGTCCTGCGTGCTTCAACTGCCTGCAGCCTAAGTAAGTCCCGCGTGCTTCAACTGCTTACAGCCTAAGTAAGTCCTGCGTGCCTCAACTGCTTGCAGCCTAAGTAAGTCCCGCGTGCTTCAACTGCTTGCAGCCTAAGTAAGTCCCGCGTGCCTCAGCTGCTTGCAGCCTAAGTAAGTCCCGCGTGCTTCAACTGCTTGCAGCCTAAGTAAGTCCTGCGTGCTTCAACTGCTTGCAGCCTAAGTAAGTCCTGCGTGCCTCAACTGCCTGCAGCCTAAGTAAGTCCCGCGTGCCTCAACTGCTTGCAGCCTAAGTAAGTCCCCCGTGCCTCAGCTGCTTGCAGCCTAAGTCCTGCGTGCTTCAACTGCCTGCAGCCTAAGTAAGTCCCGCGTGCCTCAGCTGCTTGCAGCCTAAGTCCTGCGTGCTTCAACTGCCTGCAGCCTAAGTAAGTCCCGCGTGCTTCAACTGCTTGCAGCCTAAGTAAGTCCTGCGTGCCTCAACTGCTTGCAGCCTAAGTAAGTCCCGCGTGCTTCAACTGCTTGCAGCCTAAGTAAGTCCCGCGTGCCTCAACTGCTTGCAGCCTAAGTAAGTCCCGCGTGCTTCAACTGTTTGCAGCCTAAGTAAGTCCTGCGTGCTTCAACTGCTTGCAGCCTAAGTAAGTCCTGCGTGCTTCAACTGCTTGCAGCCTAAGTAAGTCCTGCGTGCCTCAACTGCTTGCAGCCTAAGTAAGTCCCCCGTGCCTCAGCTGCTTGCAGTCTAAGTAAGTCCCGCGTGCCTCAACTGCTTGCAGCCTAAGTAAGTCCCCCGTGCCTCAACTGCTTGCAGCCTAAGTAAGTCCCGCGTGCCTCAACTGCTTGCAGCCTAAGTAAGTCCTGCGTGCCTCAACTGCTTGCAGCCTAAGTAAGTCCCGCGTGCCTCAACTGCTTGCAGCCTAAGTAAGTCCTGCGTGCCTCAACTGCTTGCAGCCTAAGTAAGTCCCGCGTGCCTCAACTGCTTGCAGCCTAAGTAAGTCCCGCGTGCCTCAACTGCTTGCAGCCTAAGTAAGTCCTGCGTGCCTCAACTGCTTGCAGCCTAAGTCCCGCAAGCCTCAGCTGCTTGCAGCCTAAGTAAGTCCCGCGTGCCTCAACTGCTTGCAGCCTAAGTCCTGCGTGCCTCAACTGCTTGCAGCCTAAGTAAGTCCCGCGTGCCTCAACTGCTTGCAGCCTAAGTAAGTCCCGCGAGCCTCAGCTGCTTGCAGCCTAAGTAAGTCCTGCGTGCCTCAACTGCTTGCAGCCTAAGTCCTGCGTGCCTCAACTGCTTGCAGCCTAAGTAAGTCCCGCGTGCCTCAACTGCTTGCAGCCTAAGTAAGTCCTGCGTGCCTCAACTGCTTGCAGCCTAAGTAAGTCCTGCGTGCCTCAACTGCTTGCAGCCTAAGTCCCCCGTGCCTCAACTGCTTGCAGCCTAAGTCCTGCGTGCCTCAACTGCTTGCAGCCTAAGTAAGTCCCGGGTGCCTCAACTGCTTGCAGCCTAATTAAGTCCCGCGTGCCTCAACTGCTTGCAGTCTAATTAAGTCCCGCGTGCCTCAACTGCTTGCAGCCTAAGTCCTGCGTGCCTCAACTGCTTGCAGCCTAAGTAAGTCCTGCGTGCCTGAACTGCTCGCCTCGCTTTGTAAGGCACGCGCCTTTGTCTCTCGTTGCCTAAGTTCTGTGAGCTCAGAAGGCTTCAATGCCTTAGCGGCTTGCCTCGCTTCGCGAGGTTTGCAAGTGTGACAACAAATCGCAGTTTGACAATTATAATTTGTGATTCTTTTACGTGTGACGTTATTTATACATTTAAAGGGCCATGACACACTTAATACCACTATATGAAAGATTCCTCTATATTTAAGGGCACACGCAAGGCCCCTGGTGTTACTAGTATATAATGGGCTTATCAGCTATGTTTTTATTGCCTAACATCAAACAAATAGTCCCTGTATGGGCCTGCCCACTGCAGGGTATGCAGACTCAGACACCGTGTAGTATCCTAGCCAATCAAGGACCACATCTCAGCAGAATGTACTATAGAGTCTGTGTCTTCATGAGCTGCAGAGGGCAGACCCAAGCCTGGTATGAGTTGAGTGTATCTGAGGACAACAGGATCAGGTGCTCCGGGCGCGCTCCTTGTGTACTGATGGTGTCATGCTTATTGTCCCATCCAGAAGGAGGCGAGGCGCTTTATTCTGCTCTGAGCATTTCCTGACCCAGACCATCATCTGCCTCAGATCCAGACCCCACGACCATGGACAGTGAGTAATGATTTATTACCCCGTATATTACTGACATATAATGATATATATCATACAAACACCATAATATGTGATATAGGACCCAATGAGCATATATGGGCTGCTCATAGTATTATGTCACATCGCGGCCCCACATATAATGTGATGACCATTAGAAAATTATATTGGTGCGTATACTGGGTAACCCACTGAGATATCGCCCCACACCCACAGGGCCCACTATCATCTACCTTAAAGGGCCACTGTGCTGTGTTTCTATAAATATATATCTATATACAGTAGACTCTCATTTATCTGGCACCCACAGGGATTGGTAGGTGCCGGATGAATGTTGCTTCTGGTTGCTTGAGAGATACTACTAAGAGGCCTAGATTATCTGTACATAGGATGCTCTGCTCCGTATATTTGTCAGTGAGGGCTGTTCAAGCAGCAGCAGCTTTCACTCCTCACACACAGGTACGTTGGTCTGGAGAATGCAGTGCTGACCCCGGGGAATGTAACCCCAACACTGCCCTGGCTCAGTCCTTCATGCCTGGGGAATGTAACCCCAACACTGCCCTGGCTCAGTCACTCATGCCGGGGGAATGTAACCCCAACACTGCCCTGGCTCAGTCACTCATGCCCGTGGAATGTAACCCCAACACTGCCCTGGCTCAGTCACTCATGCCCAGGGAATGTAACCCCAACACTGCCCTGGCTCAGTCACTCATGTCCGGGGAATGTAACCCCAACACTGCACTGGCTCAGTCACTCATGCCCAGGGAATGTAAACCCAACACTGCCCTGGCTCAGTCACTCATGTCCGGGGAATGTAACCCCAACACTGCCCTGGCTCAGTCACTCATGCCCGGGGAATGTAACCCCAACACTGCCCTGGCTCAGTCACTCATGCCCGGGGAATGTAACCCCAACACTGCCCTGGCTCAGTCACTCATGCCCGGGGAATGTAACCCCAACACTGCCCTGGCTCAGTCACTCATGCCCGGGGAATGTAACCCCAACACTGCACTGACTCAGTCACTCATGCCCAGGGAATGTAACCCCAACACTGCCCTGGCTCAGTCACTCATGCCCAGGGAATGTAACACCAACACTGCACTGACTCAGTCACTCATGCCCAGGGAATGTAACCCCAACACTGCCCTGGCTCAGTCACTCATGCCCGGGGAATGTAACCCCAACACTGCACTGTCTCAGTCACTCATGCACAGGGAATGTAACCCCAACACTGCCCTGGCTCAGTCACTCATGCACAGGGAATGTAACCCCAACACTGCACTGTCTCAGTCACTCATGCACAGGGAATGTAACCCCAACACTGCCCTGGCTCAGTCACTCATGCACAGGGAATGTAACCCCAACACTGCCCTGGCTCAGTCACTCATGCCTGGGGAATGTAACCCAAACACTGCCCTGGCTCAGTCACTCATGCCTGGGGAATGTAACCCCAACACTGCCCTGGCTCAGTCACTCATGCCTGGGGAATGTAACCCCAACACTGCCCTGGCTCAGTCACTCATGCACAGGGAATGTAACCCCAACACTGCCCTGGCTCAGTCACTCATGCACAGGGAATGTAACCCAAACACTGCCCTGGCTCAGTCACTCATGCCTGGGGAATGTAACCCCAACACTGCCCTGGCTCAGTCACTCATGCCCATGGAATGTAACCCCAACACTGCACTGGCTCAGTCACTCATGCCCAGGGAATGTAACCCCAACACTGCCCTGGCTCAGTCACTCATGTCCGGGGAATGTAACCCCAACACTGCCCTGGCTCAGTCACTCATGCACAGGGAATGTAACCCCAACACTGCCCTGGCTCAGTCACTCATGCACAGGGAATGTAACCCCAACACTGCACTGTCTCAGTCACTCATGCACAGGGAATGTAACCCCAACACTGCCCTGGCTCAGTCACTCATGCACAGGGAATGTAACCCAAACACTGCCATGGCTCAGTCACTCATGCACGGGGAATGTAACCCCAACACTGCCCTGGCTCAGTCACTCATGCACAGCGAATGTAACCCAAACACTGCCCTGGCTCTGTCACTCATGCACGGGGAATGTCACCCCAACACTGCACTGTCTCAGTCACTCATGCCCTGGAATGAAACCCCAACAATATCCAGGCTAAGTCACTCATGCCCGGGGAATGTAACCCCAACACTGCACTGTCTCAGTCACTCATGCACAGGGAATGTAACCCCAACACTGCCCTGGCTCAGTCACTCATGCACAGGGAATGTAACCCAAACACTGCCATGGCTCAGTCACTCATGCACGGGGAATGTAACCCCAACACTGCCCTGGCTCAGTCACTCATGCACAGCGAATGTAACCCAAACACTGCCCTGGCTCTGTCACTCATGCACGGGGAATGTAATGCCAACACTGCCCTGGCTCAGTCACTCATGCACAGGGAATGTCACCCCAACACTGCACTGTCTCAGTCACTCATGCACAGGGAATGTAACCCCAACACTGCACTGGCTCAGTCACTCATGCCTGGAGAATGTAACCCAAACACTGCCCAGGCTCAGTCACTAATGCCCAGGGAAGGTAACCCCAACACTGCACTGGCTCAGTCACTCATGCCCAGGGAATGTAACCCCAACACTGCCCTGGCTCAGTCACTCATGCCCGGGGAATGTAACTGCAACACTGCCCTGGCTCAGTCACTCATGCCCAGGGAAGGTAACCCCAACACTGCCCTGGCTCAGTCACTCATGCCTGGGGAATGTAACCCCAACACTGCCCTGGCTCAGTCACTCATGCCTGGGGAATGTAACCCCAACACTGCCCTGGCTCAGTCACTCATGCCCGGGGAATGTAACCCCAACACTGCACTGGCTCAGTCACTCATGCCTGGGGAATGTAACCCCAACACTGCCCTGGCTCAGTCACTCATGCCTGTCTGCTTCCAGGTAAAACTGAATTACAGAGACGTACAGGGGATGGCATCTTGGTGCCTGTAAGCATTTTGTGGCCAGACAACCTGGCTCCTGGCATTTGTTGAGCCCTGAAAATTAAATATTTATTTAAAGTACAGTATTCCATTTTTTTTTCTGGTTAACTGAGAGTCTACTATATATACATATACTGTATATTAAACATAAGTTAGTATGATGAAGGGGGTGTAATAACAGGGTATAGATATTTGACACCATTACATATGGTTGGGTGCTCATTATCCCTGTCATATATTTTTGGGTTCTCATTATCCAGGTTATACATGGTTGGGTGCTCATTATCCAGGTTATACATGGTTGGGTGCTCATTATCTGCATAGCAGAGGAAAGGTGTGAGTGAGCATGGTAAGAGAGAGAGAGACTGAGAGATTATGGAAAGTATGGGTGGTATGAGGAGATGCTGTGGTGAGAGGACATTGCGAGACAGTAAGTGAGTGGATAGGAAGGTCCCTGTAACCCTAGATGACATCATGTCTCCATCAGATAAAGGTCCATATAACCTTAGATGACATCATGTCTCCATCAGATAAAGATCCATGTGTCCCTAGATGACATCATGTCTCTATCAGATAAAGGTCCATATAACCTTAGATGACATCATGTCTCCATCAGATAAAGATCAATGTAACCCTAGATGACATCATGTCTCCATCAGATAAAGGTCCCTGTAACCCTAGATGACATCATGTCTCCATCAGATAAGGATCCATGTGACCCTAGATGATGTCATGTCTCCATCAGGTAAAGGTCCCTGTAACCCTAGATGACATCATGTCTCCATCAGATAAAGGTCCCTGTAACCCTAGATGACATCATGTCTCCATCAGATAAAGGTCCATGTAACCCTAGAGGACATCATGTCTCCATCAGATAAAGGTCCATGTAACCCTAGAGGACATCATGTCTCCATCAGATAAAGGTCCATGTAACCCTAGAGGACATCATGTCTCCATCAGACAAAGGTCCATGTAACCCTAGATGACATCATGTCTCCATCAGATAAAGATCCATGTAACCCTAGATGACATCATGTCTCCATCAGATAAAGGTCCATGTAACCCTAGATGACATCATGTCTCCATCAGATAAAGGTCCATGTAACCCCAGATGACATCATGTCTCCATCAGATACTGTAGCCACAACAAATGTTATATAATTTAGAGCCCCGTAACATAACGTAGAGACACAATATTCTGTTTTATGCCACTTTTTTTTATCTCCATCCCATACCAAACGTACCTTGCCCATGAGTGAATCTTGTCCATTATTATTTACATCTTGCCATTTTGAAACTTGCACATAGTGACTGTAATTTCTTCAAGTTACTGGCGAATTGATGACGAAATTCTTCCTAGGCTGTACATGGACTGTTTGGATGTTTTTAGATCTCTGCCATTTTGTGTTCCTTGCTCCTCAGGTTGCTGCTGACTCCATGGAGCATATTAATGGACATAACCAGTCGACTGTGTCCACCTTCCTGATTGTTGGTCTTTCTGAAACTCCAGAACCTCAGCTCCCGCTCTTCTTCATATTCCTCTGCATTTACCTCATCACAGTTGCTGGCAACATTGTCATCCTCTCTGTGATATTCGCCGACCAGAGGCTCCATGCACCCATGTACTTCTTCTTAGGCAATCTTGCCATTGTCGATATCATTTTCTCCACTGTCACTGTCCCCAAGCTCTTGTCCATCCTCTCCACTGCTCAGAGGTCCATCTCCTACACCGGCTGTATCACCCAACTCTCATTTTTCCAGGTCTTTGTGGTGGTAGAATGTTACCTTCTAGCCATAATGGCTTATGACAGATATGTGGCCATCTGCTTCCCTCTCAGCTATGCCCTCATCATGAGCAGGGCTGTCCAGCTCAGGCTTGTGATTAGCTGCTGGGTTTGTGGATTTGTAAACTCCGTTATTCAAGCTCTCTCAATCTCCAGTCTTGACTTCTGTGGTCCCAATGTAGTTGACCACTTTTTCTGTGACGTCACTCCGCTCTTTAAGCTCTCTTGTTCTGACACAAGGATTGGAGAAACTATTTACATACTGGTTGTGATCTTTGCTGGAATGGGACCACTGGCTTTTATACTTGTGACCTACGGCCTCATAATTTCAGCCGTCCTGAAGATTAACTCTAGTAGTGGCCGACATAAAACCTTCTCCACCTGTGCTTCTCATTTCACGGTGGTGGCTCTGTATTATGGGAGTGGGATCTTCAGCTACATCTGGCCGTCTTCCACCTACGCCATGGACAAAGACGTGAAAGTGGTGGCCGTGTTGTACACGATTATGACTCCTATGTTAAACCCCATTATTTACAGCCTCCGGAATAAGAAGGTACAGGATGCTGTCAGGAAGTCTTTGTGTAAGGGGTTCAGGACATTATAAGATCATCCTATGGTCTGCGCAGCCGCTAGGGGCACCTCATTTGCATAGCCCCTCCCATCTCTAGCTAGGTGTCACAAGGAAGTTCTTTCATGGGGGCGGGTGGGTTTATATATGACGATGGCAGGGAAACAAACATGGTCATAGCTCGTGCACCCAGGGGGTGGCTAAGGAGTTGCCTAGTGGCTCAAGATATGTAAATCCAACCTAATCCACCTAATCCCATTCACGCACACTCCATTCCCTATAGTAATTTCCCATCACACAGCCGTTCCATCCAGCCCGGGCTCAAGTGGACCTATACAGGATGCAATATTTACATGGTTTCAGGTAACCCATAATGGGATTTCTATTTTCTTGATGAGACTTCACCGTTTAAGGTTAAACCCAACAGGATGACCCTGTGCAGGGACTTTATCGCTACGCAAACTCCATGCTCTGCTATAGGGACTTGTTTGCTACATATAGAGCTAACGGACACCCCAAAAACCTCGGTGGCCACTTATGATTTGATGTCTAACCTTGTACATGGATAAGAACCAAAGTGTGATGTTGATGGATCTTCTAGTCAATAAACCTTTAGTCTTTCTATATGTTCTGTGGTCTTCTCTCAAGGTCTAACCATGAGGTTTAGTCTCATCTGGCGCAGATTCTCATTTCTAGTCTTATGTTCTCTTAGTAGCCAAAGTCAAATGTTCCAGTGGCCATGACGGGATGCCGAATAAATAGTAGGGGTCAGATTCCCGAGGGTTAGGCAGGACACAGAAACACATAACCAAGACCATATACCAATGGTAATGATAGACTACGGTATCCATAGTCAGGTGTGAGCGACACCAGTCTGGGGAATCCATGGGGGGCGCGCAGGTCTATTGGTCAGACATAATGCCCCACCCTCTTGCTGCAGTTCCAGTATTGTGGGCAGAATTAAAAGGACACTGGGATCAAATAACTGAAATATGATTATTTTAAAGAAAACTTGAAAATATGCAAAATGTATTTAGAATGGAAAATATTACTACTTTATCTACATTTTAGTTTCTGGTGATTAACTTCTTGAGTTATGAGGAGAAATTGAATGAATTGTCTATCTACACTTTGTTGATTTGGTATCTACAACTGCCAGAGCTTTCAATAACAGTAACAGAAAGCTCATTAGTTTACAAATACACACGGCAGGTCTTAGGCGACTAATCTGGGATTCTGGCACATCGGGGTTGGGCTCAGTTCGGGTCCCCCTAGCTGCTTTATAGTCCTCACACGTGTCCGCTGCGTTGTATCACATATATAGTTGTGAGCGTACGAGTCGTTGCTCACGCTTGCGGGCTCGCGTAGCGAGCCCGCAAGAACTGCGTCCCTCGCGAAGCGAGGGACGCAGTTCACCGCAAATGCGGGTCCTCGCGAAGCGAGGGCCCGCATTTGCGGTTGTGGAGGCTCAACGTCGGCTGTGTTAACACACACATACACACACACGACTTTTTTAACAGAACAAACCCAACCGCCCAGCCAACAAAAACCCAACAACGTCCCCGCAAATGCGGATCCTCGCGAAGCGAGGGTCCGCATTTCCGGTGGTGGGAGCATCCCAACATCGGCTGTGTTAACACACACATACACACACACAACTTCATAACAAAAAAAAACTCAAAGTCGCCTCACACCCGCTTACACCCAGACACACAGACGCAAGACTTAACAAAAAAACAGTAAAAAAGGCCCTTCACACGCTCTTAACACACATACGCACGACTTAGAAACAAATACACTGCGTCGTACACGTAAAAGCTAACTGCGTATATCGCAAAAAAATACGGCAACATCGCAACAAAATACGGCCGCATTGGAAAAAAATACGGCCGCGAAAGACCCATTCCAACCGCCGCGCATCAAAACATCACAAACACAAGAAATAAACACAACAAACACATAAAAAGCTTACTTACAGCACGGGGGGGCATCCGGCACCTCCAAAAGTTCATTTACACGTCCATTTAAGTCAAAACAAAGAGTTTAAACGACCGAAAATCGGCTAAGCGAGAGAAAAAATGGCCGCCGAACAAAACGAAAACGAGGCTCCAGACGTAACTACACTACACTTACTCGCAATAATGAAACACATACTATGCGGAACGGATCACACTCATATTAAACACCATTTTAACCACTACTACGCACAAAATGGCGGATGGAACGCAAATTGTAAGCTGGAACGCAAATAGCGCATGCGTATTGCGTTCTAACGGTCTAACTTTCCAGAATGTTCTACAAGTTTATAAATACTGTCTATTTGACAGAGAAAAATACATTTCTCCTCAGGTGATGAACAGAGTGACTTCGGAGATAACTGCTGCTAAAACTTGAGAAGATAATTCTTTCCTAATTTACTACTTTACATTGTGCAAATTACAACTGAGAGGTAAGCTATAATATATTACTTATTTTCAAGACAGGACATCAAAAAAAATAATTAAAGAAGACAAAGAGGTTTATGTATACTGACACGCACATATATGCGTATAATGTATACTGACATGTGACACGCACATATATGCGTATAATGTATACTGACAAGTGACACGCACATATATGCGTATAATGTATACTGACATGTGACACGCACATATATGCGTATAATGTATAGTGACAAGTGACACGCACATTTATGCGTATAATGTATAGTGACATGTGACACGCACATTTATGTGTATAATGTATAGTGACATGTCACATGCACATTTATGTGTATTGCCCCTGCAACAAACTAATTAAACAACTACATTTAAATTACATTACAAAAAAATAAGTTGGGACTATTAAAATACTATTAAAATATGAGTCATGTATACTGATATGTGACACGCACATATATGTGTATCATCTATAGTCACATGTCACACACACATTTATGTATGTTGGCCAAAAATAAAAATAAGGTTAATTTAACAATTAAAATATGATTCATGTATAGTTATATGTCACACGCACACAAAAAAATTACTTTCAACTATGGAAATGTGCTTCATGTATGTGACATATGTGTGTAGACCCCACCAAAAAATAATGTTAATTCAAATTAATTACAGAAGTATATTTCAATGAAATTAATTTACTGCAATTTAATAGATCACCTAAAACTCAATCTTTCAACTTTTTTTCATATTCAAACAGACTCTGCATCAACAGCGTCTCTCAACAATTTGCACCGTGCACTGTGAAGCACAATCCCTTTTAAAGAACACCAACAAAGAAGAAGAGGTAACATACAAAAATACTTTAAATGCTGAAAAGGCCATGGTTTGTTAAATACAAATAAAAAATTCTATAATTCACTATTTCACTTTATTTTTCAAACAGACACTACAAGAAGACCGGCGGATTAAGATTGGCAGGAGGGGACCCTCTGTCATTCCACACTTCAATCAAGGTACAGTATTAAGTATAAAAAAGAACCGAACCATGAGCCTTATTCAATTGTGAGTTGGCTAATTGAATAGGGCTTTATATAAGCACATAATAGATTTTTTAGACAGACATTTTTAGTTACTGAACTTCTAACCACAATCAAGGTCTTCACTAACTAAAAACTTCTGTCAAAAAATATTTTTTGTGCTTATATAGAGCCCTATTCAATTGGTCAAAACGCAATTGATTCAGGACCTAAATATGTTTAATGGCCGAGGGCCTCATTCAAATGTGATTTGCCCATTTCAATAGGGCTCTATATAAGCACATTTGGCTCAATTTCACTAAAAACTTCTGTTCAAAAATATGCTCTGTGCTTATATAGAGCCCTATTGAAAAACCAAATTCAATGAGGCCCTCACAATATAACAAATCCAGCAAACAAAGGCCCTCATTCAATTGATATTTTGGACAATTCAATAGGGCTCCAAATAAGCACATTTAGAACCCTATTGAATTGGACAAACTGCAATTGAATGAGAGCCAAAGTATGCAACATATGGTACACACAAACTGGTACACACAAAACAGGATTGTAACAAACACATAGCAAACTACATTTATATTCTTTTTGTTTAACAACCTATAACCATTAGAAAAAACACTACATAAGTATAACAAAAGTGGTGCCCATCAAACAGGATTGTACGAAAACTCACACAAACACATAGCAAACTACATTTAAATTCTTATTTTAATCTTTAACAACCTATAAGCCTTAGAAAGAAGCCTAAATAAGCATACCAACATTGGTGCCCACCAAAAGGATTGTATGAAAACTCACACAAACACATAGCAAACTACATTTAGATTCTTATTTTATGTTTAACAACCTATTAGCATTACAAAACTACATTAATAAGCATACCATCAGCGGTGCGCATCAAACAGGATTGTATGAAAACTCACACAAACACATAGCAAACTACATTTACATTCTTATTTTATGTTTAACAACCTATAAGCATTACAAAACAACATTAATAAGCATACCAACAGTGGTGCGCACCAAACAGGATTGTATGAAAACTCACACAAACACATAGCAAACTACATTTACATTCTTATTTTATGTTTAACAACCTATAAGCCTTAGAAAGAAGCCTAAATAAGCATACCAACAGTGGTGCGCACCAAACAGGATTGTATGAAAACTCACACAAACACATACCAAAGTACATTTAGATACTTATTTTATGTTTAACAATCTATAAGCCTTAGAAAAAGGCCTAAATAAGCATAACAAAAGTGGTGGACACCAAACGGGATTGTAGAAAAACAAAGAAATAATGTCATTTTTTAGTTCATACAAATACATTCAAATAAAATTACATTTTCATTTTTATTTTATATCAGATACTGCGTCAAGAACATCGGAACAGGAGTTTCAACTGAGGACCACACCAGCGGACGAGGACTTTCAACAGAGGACCAGACCATTGGACGAGGACTTTCAACAGAGGACTACACCATCGGACGAGGACTTTCAACAGAGGACCACACGATTGGACGAGGACTTTCAACACAGGACCAGACCATCAGACGAAGGCTTTCAACACAGGACCAACAAAGATTCTGCTTCAAATCAAACTTCAACCAAGGTACAGTATAACAAGTAAAAAAAGAGAAAAATTAATTAATATTCTTCTTTAATGTTTAACCACCTATAAGCCTTAGAAAATAGCCTACAGAAGCATACCAAAATTGTGGCGCACCAAAAAGGATTGTAGAAAAACACAGAAATAATGCCATTTTTTCATTAATACAAAGACATTCAAATAACATAACATTTTCATTTTTATTTTATAACAGATACTGCGTCAAGAACATCGGAACAGGAGTTGAAACTGAGGACCACACCAGAGGACGAGGACTTTCAACAGAGGACTACACCATCGGACGAGGACTTTCAACACAGGACCAGACCATCGGACGAAGGCTTTCAACACAGGACCAACAAAGAATTTTGCTTGAAATCAATCTTCAACCAAGGTACAGTATAAAAAGTTATATCTATCATCTATCTCTTATTTGTCTTTTAGGGCCAATAATCTTTAACACTAAATACAAACTTCAATGTAAACTTAAAAAATAAATTGGCATAGTCCAAAAAAGTCTAAAAACACAGAATCTATACAATTTGTCATTGTAACATTCCAGTCCTAAACCCTAATTTAATTGCCATTTGACAAATTGAATAGTGCTGTAAATAAGGACATAACATCTTTTTTAAAATACCTTTTTAGTTACTGAAACACTTGCTTTTGGATACATGTTTAATAAATAAAAATTTCTTTAAATAATTATCTGATGGCCTTATTTAGACTTTTATTCAATTGACCGCATTGAAATTGATTAAGTATAAAATGTTAACACACTATTGATAACTATTTGTCATGAAAAACAACTTAACATCTCAAAATAAACTAATGGTACATTATTTTATTTTTACAGATTAACATGGCTGATAACGAGAGTAAACAAGAAAAGAAAAGACGCCAAGCTAGAGAACGACGACAGAGAGCAGACAGCCAGCAGACACCGGAGAAGAAGGAAATTCAACGAGAAAAAGAACGCAAAAGAATTGCAAGCAAAAGACTGTCACTTGCAGAAATTAAAGATATGTAAAAAAAAACAACAAAGAAAATAAAGCATTTACAACCTGTTGCTCAAACATCAGATGACATTTTACCAGAAAAAATACAAGAGATACCAAAAAAAGCAACAAAGAAAACAAAGCATTTAGAACCGTTTCATGAAACATTACATGACATTTTACCTCAAACAATACAACATATACCAAGAAAAGCAACGAAAAAAACAAAACATTTAGAACCTGTTGTTGAAACATTATATGACATTTCACCTGATGAATATGAAAGTCAAAATCCTATATGCTTTGCAAATTGTCCTCTACTCAAGTCTTTAGCAGTAGAGGTTCATAGTTGTGGGGACATGACTACTCAATGTCAGTTTTGTGAGGCTTATTATTTTAAACAGGAGAGACCCAGAGATGGACAATTTATTAGTTGTTGTCAAAAAGGCAAGTTCAAACTTCCAGAAAGGAAAGAATTTCCAATTTATTTACAAAATATTATGACTGAACCTACTTTTCCAAACTACAAAAATTTTAAGACAAACATAAGATCCTACAATAGTGCCATATCCTTTGCATCCATGGGGGCAACATTAGCTGCTAATGTACCAGGACATGGTCCTTACTGTTTTAAAGTCCAAGGACAAATTTATCATCGCACTTCCCATTTACATCCAGAGGAAGGAAATAAAAGAAAATTCGCTCAACTATATGTCCTAGATACAATGGAAGCTGTTGACCAACGTATGCAGATGGAAGAAAATAAAAAATGCTTACCCACTGTTTTCATAGAGCTAAATAACATTATGGACAACAATCCCTACAGTAAAGCTTATAAAAAATTGGCAGAAGTAGAAAATGAACAACTACTTCATTCACAAACACATCAATTACCAATGCCGAAGGTTAATATGGTGCTTAAAAGAGACAGACATACTGATAAACGTCGTTATAACTTGCCAACAACAAATGAGGTTGCAATGGTGTTTCAGAATGATGAAGGAGAACCACCATTTCAAAGAGACATTCGAATATATCCTAGAAATGAGGACCAACCGTTTATTAATATGAGTATCTTAAGTCCAAATTTAGATCCAATGACATATCCCATCTTTTTCCCACACGGAGAAGCAGGTTGGCAACCAAAATTAACTCTTCCCAGTTACCCAAATGCTAAAGCCAGAATCCGAAATAATGTTTCTATGCTTGAATTTAAAGTAGCTCAAATTGCCATTCGCAATGTATTTAATCCAATTTTATGTGGTGGGAAACTAACACAACAATGGATTATTGATTCATATTTGCAAGTTGAGGCCAATAATTTAAACTTTATCAAATATCAACAAGATAAACTCCGTGTAGAACAATATTCTGGACTCATGGACTATGTTGCTGACGTGGCTACAAGCAGAGACATGACAGCTGGCAAAGCCATCATTTTACCATCTTCCTTTCAAGGATCTCCTCGGAATATGAGAGAAAGATACAATGATGCTATGGCTATTGTGACAAAATTTGGCAAACCCGATCTATTTGTGACATTTACATGTAATCCACAATGGCCAGAAATTACACTAAATCTACTTCTTGGACAAACTGCTTCAGATCGACCAGATTTAGTAGCCAGAGTTTTTAAGATTAAATTAAATGAATTAATACGTGACTTCACTATAAATCAGTTATTTGGCAAATGTCTTGCTTATGTATATACCATTGAATTTCAAAAAAGAGGCCTTCCACATGCACATCTTCTAATAATACTTCAAGAAAAAGATAAATTAGATACTTCAGACAAAGTGGATGCAGTCATTGTTGCTGAACTACCAGATCCAGAACTATATGGTAGACTATATGAGATTGTTACTCATCGCATGATTCATGGACCCTGTGTTGACCTTAATCCACAATCACCATGTATGGAAAATAATAAATGTTCCAAAGAATTTCCAAAAGATTATAGAGACAAAACCTATGCCAATTGTGATGGATATCCACTTTATAAAAGAAGAGAAGGAGATAGTGCCATTATTCGTGGAAAAAAAAGTGGACAATAGATATGTAGTACCCTACAATCCACATTTACTCATGAAGTACAACGCCCACATCAACGTAGAAGCGTGCACTTCCATCAAATCCATTAAATATGTCTACAAATATATTTACAAAGGTTACGATGCAGCTAATGTAGTCGTCAAAAGTGCAGACAACCCTGAAAGTAGTGAGTTAGTACATGATGAACTTGCATCTCATGTAGATGCTCGCTATGTCAGTGCGCCAGAAGCTATGTGGCGGCTTTTAAAATTTGAAATGCATGATAGATCACATGCAGTATATAGGTTAGCAGTACATTTGCCACAACGACATTTAGTCTATTTCCATGCTGGAAATGAAATGAATGCATTGGCCCAAAGTGAAGATCGTCACACTACACTAACTGCATGGTTTGCATTAAATTCCACTGATGCTGAAGCAACACAATACTTATATATTGAAATTCCATATCACTATGTTTTTGTGAATGGATTATGGAGACCAAGAAAAACCAGAGGCAATAAAATTATTCCAAGAATTTACACAGTCAGTCCAAGAGATGTGGAACGTTTTTGCTTACGGATATTACTTTTAAATGTTCCTGGAGCACAAAGTTTTGAACACTTAAGAACTGTTAATGACATTGTATATGAATCCTTCCATTTAGCTGCAAGACATAGAAACTTACTCGCTGATGATACAGAGTGGGAAAGATGTTTAGAAGAAGCAGCACAATGTCAAATGCCACGACAGATGAGAGAACAATTTGCTTTTATTTGTATCTTCTCAAATGCTCCAAATGCATTAGCTTTGTGGGAGACTTTTAAAAGTAATATGGCTGAAGACTTTATGCGACGATACAATGAACCCATTGCACACTTAAAAGCGTTAATGGAAATCCAAGAAGTCTTTTTAACTCATGGATTAAGTTGTGCAAGTTTTAATTTGCCTGATCCAGGTCTTATAGATGACATTAACTTTGAAGACTATGACATTCAACTACAAGCAGAAAGAACAGAAGAAAGACTTGCAACTTTAAATACACTACAATTGCAAGCATTTCATGCCATTAAAAATGCTATAGATGATGACATGGTGACAGAGCGTTATTTCTATCTTGATGGACCTGGCGGATCAGGAAAAACATATTTGTACAATTTATTAATGAGTTCAGTACGAGCACAAGGAAAAATAGCAATGGCGTTTGCCACTACTGGAATTGCTGCACTTTTATTAGAAGGTGGAAGAACTGTTCATAGTGGATTTAAACTGCCAGTGCCTATTTTAGAAAATTCTGTGTCAGATATTCGCATGACATCCTTACAAGCAAAGAAATTGAAGAAATGTAAATTAATTATAATAGATGAGGCCACAATGATGTCATGCTATGCCCTCCAATGTATTGACCGTTTGCTTCGTGAAGTCATGGAGAATACTTTTCCATTTGGTGGAAAGGTAATGTTGTTGGGTGGCGATTTCAGACAAACATTACCTGTCGTTGTACATGGAAATCGAACTGACATTATCGAAACATGTATAAAGTCAAGTATAGTATGGAAACATTTTACCCATCTTCAACTGCAACAAAATATGAGATCAGAAGGCCAAACTGATTTCAATGATTGGCTTATTAAAATTGGAGAAGGCAGAACAGAAAAAATACTACATTTACCTGATGACACTGTAGAGATCCCACCTCATATGATTTGTCAACAAGATATTATATCGGCTATATTTGAAGGGAGCATAAATAACGAAGAATATTCCGAGCTTGCCAACCAAGTCATACTGACGTGTAAAAATAAAGATGCATTAATCCTCAATAATGAAATCTTTAAAAAAATGTATGCACCACAAAGAAATTATCACAGTGCTGATTCTGTACTTGCTGATGACAATGAAAGTCAGGCTAACTTTTCGACTGAATTCATAAACTCTTTAACTCCTTCTGGAATGCCACCACATATTTTGCAGCTAAAGAAAGGTGCAATTATCATGTTACTGCGAAATATGAACCCCAAAAAAGGCCTATGCAATGGCACAAGATTAATTGTTCAACAATTAAAGGACCATTTTATAGATGCTGAAATTTTAACTGGGACCCATAAAGGAGAGAGAGTTTTCATACCAAGAATAGATTTAGCACCAAGTGAAAGTAGTCTCCCTTTTATACTTCAAAGAAGACAATTTCCCATTATTATGGCATTTGCCATGACCATTAATAAATCACAAGGTCAAACTTTCAAATCTGTGGGTATTTTCTTGGAAGAACCGGTTTTTGCACATGGTCAATTGTACGTTGCGTTGTCACGGTGCAATAATCCACAGGCTATTAAAGTTTACATTGAAAACAATGAAAGTCAAGGTGATTTATTAGAAGATGGACGTATTTTTACTAAAAACATTGTCTACTATGAAGTACTATAACTTTGAAGGATACAAATTAACGATGCCAAGATTTTTTTAAAGCATTGCAAAATACATAACAATTCGTTGTTTAATTCAGTCATAATTAATGGAAGTCATGTTTATTAATGATTTGCCTCACAAAATACTTGCCTTGCATTGTTAGTAAAAATTATGTTAAAATGTTAAGTCACTATGTTAATGTTTCTAATGTTACAAGTTTAAAAAATATATTTTCAAGTTATTTCATTCAACAGATTACAAAGTGGATGTTAAGAGGTCAAGCACTTTTTAAGTCACAATGTAAATATTGTCTGTTATCTTAAGATTACTACCTACATTAATGTTTATCGCCAGTTTATGTGCTCAGTAATAAATTACTTTAATTACGTACGTTTTAAGAAGAGTTTTACTGTATGCCTTCCTCTACATTCAATATATATTCAAGTTAACAATTATTGGGATAGAAATTGAATTTTAATACTGATTAATTTACATGTCAATTGTTTTTACATTCAAATGTTAATACTTTTAATAAAAAATTAGGTTACAAAATGTATTCACTATGTTCCTGTTTATAATGTTCAAAATTATAACAATGTTTTGTTAATATCTAAACTTACATCAAAAATAAAGTTCAAGTTTCAAAATATATACTTTGATGGTTATTGCTTACATATAGTTTAAACTTCATGTTAAAATTCGCGACGTTTAAAGAAGGGTTTTTACTTTTTGCTTTCCTATTCATTCAATGTATATTAAAGTTAACAATTCTTCAGATACTAATTACATTTTAAAAAACCATTACATCAACATTTTACAAAAATACACGTTCATATTAAAATACTTACAAGTCTCAAAAATATATGTTAATAACTAAACAACTTGACAAACATATACATCACATTGCCGTCATTTTTTGACGGGCAAGTCGCTAGTGATGCTTATAATAAGATGGCTGCATTTACGCTTCTATTCATGTTAACCCCTTGCTGCAGTCAGGGATTTGCTGAGGAAGGTTCTTTTTTTACCATCTGTCCCAACACGTTTATTTGTTCGCCGCCTCCTCCAGATCAGGGTCTCCGTGAGCCTCGAGTTTTACCATATGTATAGTGGTCAGTGTTGGTCACGCAAAGCGAGGCCCGCCGTTGCCAAAGGCGCTCATTGCAATTGTGAGGCCCGTAGGACTTAGTACCGAAGGCCACAGTTGCACTAAATTACGAATTTAATGGCCGAACCACCAAACTCAAAAGTCCACAAAAAAACGCCAAATACTTATTTTAAAAGATACCTTACACACTCGCACACAGCACAGGGGGAGAGCCTGTGAGTGAGGTTGCTAAATTAATTTGAGGTATATTTGGTGTTTTTTGGCGATTGAAAATTGACTAAGCGAGAAAAAAATGGCGGCTGAAAAAACGTAACTGGATGAAAATGAGGCCAAAAAAAGTACAAACGCCCCCGAAGGCAGTAACAACGTACCTGAAGCCAGTAAGATTTAGCCGAAACAAGCAAGCAACGGCACTCATCGCGAGACGCGCAAAACTTCAGCAGAGACACAGAGAAGAAAGACACAGGGGAGGGAGAGGGAGGAAAAGAGAGATGGGGGGGGGATGGGATAAGGAAAAAACAAAAGACACAGGGCAGGGAGACGAGGGGGAGGGAGAGAGGGGGAAACAGACAGAGGGGACAGAGTGTGGAGAGGCTCATGATGAGCGCCGAAGGTGATCATTGCGAAGCATGAAGGTTGTGGGTTGCCAAGCCCTGCAATGAGCGACAAAAGCTCCCACACGAGGCCCAGTAGACGGAGGAAGAGGCTCGCAATGACAGCCGAAGGTACAACATTCCCAGCCTTAACATTTTATTCCCGTCATTTTTGACGGGCAAGTAGCTAGTATTAATATAGTGTAAAGCTTTCCGATATATGTACTTTCAAAGTCATTTCCTTATTATTCCTCTCGTCCCTCCTTCTATCAAACCCAAGCGCACTACTTACTCTCTGGGGGGCGCACTCCATGAAAAAGTAATTCTGCTCAGTGAGAACTTCCTGCCCCCCCCTCGAAGGCGCTCCTTGCGAGCCCCAGAACTTAGAGGGGAGAGCAGGAGATATCTAATGATTGGCCATAAATCACTGTTTGCCGTGGTGGAGCGAGTGCATGGGGGGACCCGGTGCAAAAAGAAAGTCCCACAGGTGGAGGCAGGCACACATTGTTATTTTTTTTTTTTTTTGCAGTTCCCAAAACCCCAACACCAACTTACACTGTACATATAGAAAACTAGCGACTTCCCGTCAAAAATGACGGCAATACAATGTGAAGCCATGGCAATGCTGGTTGCCGCACAATGTAAAGCTTGTTCTACTCTGGGGACCTTCGGCGCTCATTGTGAGCCTCTCCTCTTGTGTACTTTTGCTCCTCTGAGCACCTTTGGCGCTCATCACAAAGACAGATATATATTTATCTATATTTTGTTACCTAATAATGAATTAATTAGTTACTTAATAAATGAATATACTTTACCTATTTGTAATTAATATATCCAGCAATCAATAGCCAGAAGAGCTGACAATCACTTTGTATTTTCTGGCAGCATACAATGTACAGCTGGCCTGTCGCTGCCCTGAGGATACAGTGTCATTAATGTCGCAGCTGTGCAGTATAAAAAGGCTGCGTGCGCGAGGGCAAATCGCTTGTTTAGTCGTGTAAAGCGCCATTGTAGATTCATAATGTTATTAGTTGCAAGTTAGGATTGTAAAGTTGCGTCATTTGTCTATGTGTTACGCGGCTCGCGAGCATTTTCCGTCATTTGTAATAGTGTATTTTGTACCTCCACGTTCCTTTGTGAAATTGGTGCGCAGTTGGCAGTGTTTTGCGCGATCCGGAGTCATGTAGCCTCTTTTTCAGCTTTTTGTGTGGACATTTTTTTTCGAGTTTAGGTGATTTTCAAGTGGCGAAACTCAGCGAACTGGACTTAAAATCGCGCTCCACCTCACTCCCAGACGTCCTGGCTGTCCCCCCGTGCTGTGTGTGATGTTTTTGTTTTGATTTTTGTTTGTTTTTTTCATGTTTTTTGGTTTGCGCGGTTTGGCCATTAACTTCGTATTTTTCCTATCTCGTATTTTTTTTTTCTATGTCCCGCCTCCGTCATTTTCTTTTTTTTCTAAGTCCCGCGACCATCAATTGCTTGCAACCTAAGGCGATCCAGCGTTTCTTAAGTGTCTGGTCCCTCGTGTTTCAATGTGTGACTGGCTCGCCTCACTTCGTGAGGCTCACAGGGGGCCACAGTGGATCATAAGGGGGGCCACAGTGGGTTATAAGGGAGCCACAGTGGTCCCACGTGAGGTTTGCTGCAGCCATAACAGGCCGTGGGGGTAACAGGGAGCCCGCAGGGGCCATGGAGGACCTGTGGGGATCACAGGGGTCTTGAGGGGGCCACAGGGACCACAGGGTGCCACCAAAGACCTGCATTGGACACCGATCACCCAAGGGGTCCACATGGGCCCCACGGGGGCCACTGAGGACTTGCGGGTGGGGACTGGAGGGCCGCAGGTGTCACAGGGGGCCGTGGGGGCCACAGAGGACCTGAAGGAGGTCCGCATAGGCTGCTGGTGATCCGCGGGAGCCCCCCTGAGGCCAGGTGCCTCGGTGCCTTGCATCGACAGTAGCTCTGCTTCTGGTTGCATGAGTTGGAACTCCAGATGAAAGGCATCGATTCTACATATGACATTCAGGACTTGTGAAGGAGATGTCCGGGCCATCACTGGTAAGCTTAGGAAGCCTAGACGGGAGTCATCTTTGTGCCGGCACAAGTAGTATTACTGAAAGCAAGTGGGAGCCGATCATCCGGCAGTTATGAGGAACACATCTTGTTTCAGGGACTTTCTGTTTGTTATTAGGTTTGGGATGAAATGCTGAGAACATGGAGCTGGTGACAAAAGTGAGTGCCCCATCTGACAGCATCAGGAACCCCATGAAGGTGCTTTATTTCCATGAACAGATCGTTGTAGTTGTGATAAAATGCCATCTTAGTCAGTTAATGAACAACTACACTGATAGTAGTGTAAAGATTGGGCGACCACCTGACATCTTTCACCGGTTCACCATCAAAAGAAAGAAAACAATCACTTCTGTCCCTGGGCCTCATATCGTCCACCTGAGAAGAAGCCCCCACCACCTGAGAAGAAGCCCCCACCACCTGAGAAGAAGCCGCCACCACCTGAGAAGAAGCCCCCTCCTGAGAAGAAGCCCCCACCACCTGAGAAGAAGCCCCCACCTGAGAAGAAGCCCCCACCACCTGAGAAGAAGCCCCCCACCTGAGAAGATGCCCCCTCCTGAGAAGAAGCCCCCCACCTGAGAAGAAGCCCCCTCCTGAGAAGAAGCCCCCACCACCTGAGAAGAAGCCCCCACCTGAGAAGAAGCCCCCACCACCTGAGAAGAAGCCCCCTCCTGAAAAGAAGCCCCCACCACCTGAGAAGAAGCCCCCTCCTGAGAAGAAGCCCCCGCCACCTGAGAAGAAGCCCCCACCTGAGAAGAAGCCCCCACCACCTGACATCTTTCCCAGTTCCATTCACCTCCAGACATAGAACCACACACACCACCTTCTCTTTTGCCTCTGAATGCAACAACATGCCCTCCCACCTACCCTGTCTACATCCCCCCACCTATGATTTGTGTAACTTTATATTGCAGGTTTCTGCACTATCATCTCCATGTTTCACAGCTAATACACCCACAGATTGCGTCCCATATCAACTCTCTACTCTCCATTTAACTAGTACTGTACGGCAGGTCGTGGTTGTCCTAGGGAGGGCATATAAGAGATCTGCAAGCCCCCAACATCTCTGGACCTCTGTGAGATTCTTTGAAACCGGCCATTCAGATATTGCTGTCACTTTGATAAGGTCCATAGATAATCCATTAGGAGATATGATATCATTCATTAATGTCAGCTTCTAATGTGCTGTACTGTAATGTGGAATAAAACCAGAAATGTCATCATCGGGCCCCCCCAGTGGGGTGGGTCACTGCTCTATCAAGGCTTCCTGCTGCACTCTCACACTCCCTACTCTGTACCCTAGATACTGCACCTCCCCCCTGGCTGGGCACATGGTCAACCCTGCTTGTTGGATTCAACCCGAGATCTGGCTAGGTGTCCCTGCCAAGTATGGCTGAATATGGCAATGTCGTCCAGGTCTGCATGGGTGAACATCTGGCACTCTGGGAGCAGGTGGTCAATTAGCTGTTGGAACGTGGAAGGGGTATTCTCCATCCCAAAGGGTATAACCATGAACTGGTATAGCCCAAATAGGATGGTGAACGCCAACTTCTCTAACAGTTTCAGCAAGTGGGATCTGTCAGTAGCCCTTAGACAAGAGTAGTTATGTAGGATGCTCGTCCTAGCCTATCTAGCACTTCATCTGACGCCTCATTCAATTGCAATTCGGCCAATTGAATAGGGCTCTATATAAGCCAATTGAATAGGGCTCTATATAAGCACAGAGCATATTATTTTACAGAAGTTTTTAGTTAGTGATCTTCTATCCAACAGCGAGGTCTCACTAACGAAAAAATTCTGTAAAAAACGTCTGCTCTGTGCTTATATAGAGCCCTATTCAATTGGCCAAATTGCATTTAAATGAGGCCCTTGATTATCCGGCACTCAACCAACCGGGACTCTCAAGCAACCGGCACCTGCCTTTATTCCCTGGTTACAAAAAACTCTCGATTCTCCGGCACAGCCGGCACCTTTTTTCTGTTGTTTTTTCTTTCTCTCTAAATGGCTCGGTTTAGTTGCTAGTAGCCATTTAATGGTTTATTTAAAGGGTTTCAAGGGGTATTTAGGCCTTTTTTTTCCACTACTCTCGTTTAACCGAAAACTACACTTATCCGGCAATAGGGAATCCCAGCAGGTGCCGAATTATCAAGAGTTTACTGTATATGGTAAGCGCAAGTAGTCATCTTGTCATTCAACCTCCTATAGTCCACATAAAAGTGGTTGCTCCCATCTTTCTTAGGGACCAACACCACAGGGGACTCCCAAGGACTATAGGATGGCTTGGTGACCCCTAGCTGTAACATCTTATAAACCTCCCTCCGTATATTCCCCTTTACAGTCTATGGGACCCTATGAAAGAGCTGCTTCAGTGGGGGAGTATAAGGACATTGTGGGCCAGTAGGTCTGTCCTACCCGGTCAGGTTAAGAACAAGCCCAGGTGGTGAGCACCCCCTCAAGCTACTGTCTCTGATCAGGTGACAACTCGGTCAGGATAAGAAAAAACGGGGACAGGGAAACTGGGAGGATAGGGTCAGTGGGGGGGGGGGGGGGCAAGCATATCTTGTAGTCCTCCATCATCAGAATCTTCCCCTTCTGATAGGCTTATGGCCATTACTTGGGGATTCGCTTGGAGCTTGATCTGGGGCTTGGGTACCAACATTAATACCTCCTGGTCGCCCTGGAATTCCATAGTCCTGCTTCCTAATCATGCCAGCACTTCTGTTTGCCTTGAGCTGCAAGCAGATCCTCCTTTGCTAGACCGGTCAGTGCCTCCGGCCGATCTCTGAACCACAGCACATATAGAACTGTGGGGAGTTCCTACCCCTGGTCGTCCCCTTCCAAAAACTCCAGTAACAGGTCCAATGCCCCCCTAACTCACCGCCTGAACAAGGTCTCAAAAAAGGTGGTTCCCATGGACTACTGAGGGACCTCTCTGAAGCAAAAAGGAGGTAGGGAAGCAGCCTTTCCCAATACTTCTCCTGATCCACAAAGGTTTTAACCATAGCCCTCAGAACTAGGAACCTCTCACACAAGCCACAAGTCTGGTGTGTCGACCTTAGCTGGGGGACTTCACACTTCTGCTAAAACTGCTTGGCCAGCTCAGGCTAACACGGGGTACCCTGATCTGACAACATTTTACTCTGGAACACAACCCAGGTGTTGCTTCTGTAATACGGGGAGGACCTACAGCCTCCAGATACCAGGTGCATAATCCACCACAGTGCGGATGGATATCTTGCCTGACTTACTAGGCCTAGCAATGGCGGCCATGATATCTACTGCCACTTGGAATAAGGGAATGTTTCTGGGCTGCAAGGAAGCGGGACACTGTGAGAGGAGAGAGAGAGGAGAGGTAGAGAGAGTCAGGGGAGAGGGGAGCGAGAGGGTAGAGAGAGCCGAGGGAGTGAGAGGCGAGGGAGTGAGAGGCGAGGAAGAGAGAGAAGAGAGAGAGGAGAGGTAGAGAGAGTGAGAGGAGAGAGAGAGGGGATAGAGAGGCGAGACATGAGAGAGATGAGAGTGTGGAGAGAGAGGCGAGGGAGCGAGTGACAAGAGAGAGGAGAGGTAGAGAGATGAGAGATTGGAGAGGGAAAGGGGAGAGTAGAGAGAGAGGGGAGAGAGAGAAGGAAGAGGAGAGAGAGATGGGAAAGAGAGGGGAGAAGGGGAGAGAGGAGAGGGAGCGAGATGTGAGGGGACGAAAGAGAGGAAAGGGAGAGAGTAAGGAGAGATGGGAGAGAGAGGTGAGGGAGTGAGAGACGAGAGGGGAGAGAGAGAATGGAGAGGAAAGAGAGAGACAATAATGTGTGTGTGTGTGTGTGTGTGTGTGTGTGTATGTGTCCAGATCCCATCACTGATGTAATGCAAAATAGGAGGCAACAAAGTTGCTTCTTTTGGAGGGTTCTAGACTAGAACTGTCCTCCTGAGACATGGCCGCCGGCAGTACAGAATAACTTGGTATAAAAGATAAACATATAGTGACCCCGTGAGCATTAATACTAAAGATAACATTCCAGTGGTCATTCAGGCTGCAGAGCCAGTGGTCTAGGTCAAGAGATGAGCAATTGTTTTGGGTGTGGCCGCATGTGCAGCCCATGTAGGACCCCACCATGTGCGTCCCATGTAGGACCCCACCATGTGCGTCCCATGTAGGACCCCATCATGAGCAGCCCATGTAGGACCCCACCATGAGCAGCCCATGTAGGACCCCACCATGAGCAGCCCATGTAGGACCCCACCATGTTCAGCCCATGTAGGACCCCACCATGTTCAGCCCATGTAGGACCCCACCATGAGCAGCCCATGTAGGACCCCACCATGTGCAGTCCATGTAGTGCCCCAACCATGTGCAGCCCATGTAGGACCCCAACCATGTGCATCCCATGTAGGACCCCACCGTGTGCAGCCCATGTCGGTCTCCACCGTGTGCAGCCCCTGTAGGACCCCACCGGGTGCAGCCCTTGTTGGACCGCACTGGGTGCAGCCCCTGTTGGACCCCACCGTGTGCAGCCCCTGTAGGACCCCACCGTGAGCAGCCCATGTAGAACCCCACCATGTGCAGAACATGTAGGACCCAACCAGTTGCAGCCCATGTAGGATCCCACCATGTGCACGCCATGTAGGACCGCACCATGTGCAGCCCATGTAGGACCCCACCATGTGCACCCCATTTAGGACCCCACCATGTGCAGCCCTTGTAGGACCCCACCATGTGCACCCCATTTAGGACCCCACCATGTGCAGCCCTTGTAGGACCCCACCATGTGCACGCCATGTAGGACCGCACCATGTGCAGCCCATGTAGGACCCCACCATGTGCACCCCAGTTAGGACCCCACCATGTGCAGCCCTTGTAGGACCCCACCATGTGCTGCCCTTGTAGGACCCCACCATGTGCTGCCCTTGTAGGACCCCACCATGTTCACGCCATGTAGAACCCCACCATGTGCTGCCCTTGTAGGACCCCACCATGTTCACGCCATGTAGGACCCCACCATGTGCAGCCCTTGTAGGACCCCACCATGTGCTGCCCTTGTAGGACCCCACCATGTGCTGCCCTTGTAGGACCCCACCATGTTCACGCCATGTAGGACCCCACCATGTGCACCCCATTTAGGACCCCACCATGTGCGTCCCATGTAGGACCCCACCATGTTCAGCCCATGTAGGACCCCACCATGTGTGGCCCATGTAGGACCCAACCATGAGCGGCCCATGTAGGACCCCACCATGTGCAGCCCATGTAGGACCCCACCATGAGCATTCCATGTAGGACCCCACCATGTGCAGCCCATGTAGGACCCCAACCATGTGCAGCCCATGTAGGACCCCAACCATGTGCAGCCCATGTAGGACCCCACCATGTGCAGCCCATGTAGGACCCCACTGTGAGCAGCCCATGTAGAACCCCACCATGTGCAGAACATGTAGGACCCAACCAGTTGCAGCCCATGTAGGACCCCACCATGTGCACACCATGTAGGACCCCACCATGTGCAGCCCATGTAGGACCCCACCATGTGCACCCCATTTAGGACCCCACCATGTGCATCCCATTTAGGACCCCACCATGTGCAGCCCATGTAGGACCCCACCATGTGCACCCCATGTAGGACCCCACCATGTGCAGCCCATGTAGGACCCCACCATGTGCACCCCATTTAGGACCCCACCATGTGCACCCCATTTAGGACCCCACCATGTGCAGCCCTTGTAGGACCCCACCATGTGCTGCCCTTGTAGGACCCCACCATGTTCACGCCATGTAGGACCCCACCATGTGAGTCCCATGTAGAACCCCACCATGTGCACGCCATGTAGGACCCCACCATGTGAGTCCCATGTAGGACCCCACCATGTGCACCCCATTTAGGACCCCACCATGTGCACGCCATGAAGGACCTCACCATGTGCACCCCATTTAGGACCCCACCATGTGCGTCCCATGTAGGACCCCACAATGTGCGTCCCATGTAGGACCCCACCATGTGGGTCCCATGTAGGACCCCACCATGTGCGTCCCATGTAGGACCCCACCATGTGCGGCCCATGTAGGACCCCACCATGTGCTGCCCATGTAGGACCCCACCATATGCGGCCCATGTAGGACCCCACCATGTGCGGCCCATGTAGGACCCCACCATGTGCTACCCCCAATAATACCTTTCCTGGTTATTCAGTCTCACACATTTCCTTTTTCAGGATTATTTTAGGTTTTCCAGTTTCACAATGGGGATGTGGGAGTTATATCTACCAGTAGTTCCACCATGACTTTACATGCGCTCCTGAGAAAACAGCAGAAAGGATCGGTTCAGAAAAGAAAATGTACCCAGTCTTATAAATGTAAAAGTGTAAAATGCAAAAGGTGTGTTTATTTGCTTTGTATTTATTTATTTATTTTACACGTGGTACAAACATTTTGCACATTATCCAGGCAGTCTCTCACTGACCCCTCAGAGACCTGGGATGACCTTCCCATCATGCACCTGTCCCTGCACAGTTTGTATAACCAGTCAGGATGAGAAGAGTTTCCAGAGAAGTTGTGAGTCGGCTCTGAGTGACAGCGAATCCGGGGGGACCTGAGAGTGCTTATATGAAGAGGCAGCGAGACAGGCTGAGGGAGACAGCAATGCAGCCTGCGAGACACCAGCCAAGTCTGTGAAACACTAGCCCAGCCTGAGAGACACCAGCCAAGTCTGAGAGACACCAGCCAAGTCTGAGAGACACCAGCCAAGTCTGAGAGACACCAGCCAAGTCTGAGAGACACCAGCCAAGTCTGAGAGACACCTGCCCAGCCTGAGAGACACCTGCCCAGCCTGAGAGACACCTGCCCAGCCTGCGAGACACCAGCCAAGTCTGTGAAACACTAGCCCAGCCTGAGAGACACCAGCCAAGTCTGAGAGACACCAGCCCAGCCAGAGAGACCCCTGCCCAGCCTGAGAGACACCTGCCCAGCCTGAGAGACACCTGCCCAGCCTGCGAGACACCTGCCCAGCCTGCGAGACACCTGCCCAGCCTGCGAGATACCTGCCCAGCCTGCGAGACACCTGCCCAGCCTGCGAGACACCTGCCCAGCCTGAGAAACCCCTGCCCAGCCTGCGAGACACCAGCCCAGCCTGCGAGACACCTGCCCAGACTGAGAGACACCTGCCCAGACTGAGAGACACCTGCCCAGCCTGAGAGACACCTGCCCAGCCTGCGAGACACCTGCCCAGCCTGCGAGACACCTGCCCAGCCTGCGAGACACCTGCCCAGCCTGCGAGACACCTGCCCAGCCTGCGAGACACCTGCCCAGCCTGCGAGACACCTGCCCAGCCTGCGAGACACCTGCCCAGCCTGCGAGACACCTGCCCAGCCTGCGAGACACCTGCCCAGCCTGCGAGACACCTGCCCAGCCTGCGAGACCCCTGCCCAGCCTGCGAGACACTGGCTAAGTCTGATAGACCAGCTCATCTTGTGAGACACCGGCCAAGATATTATTGTACAGATCTGATTTATCAGCCATACACAGCACTCTAATACGCCGGACAAGAGGTAGGAGCGCTCTATATTATATATATACACTAGTGAGTTGCCCGTCAAAAAATGCCGGCAAAAGAATTCTACGGCAGGTAATGATGTTTGCCACAGACATTATTTTTTGTGGGGATCTGAGATCTCGGCGCTCATTGTGAGCCTCTTGGCTGTTGTATTTTTTTTTATTAGAGGTGCTTTTGCTATCATTGTAAGGTCGGCGCTGATCTGCTTTTTGCGCTTATTGTCCCATGGTGTAGTTTGTGTCCTATGAGCAGCGTTGGCGCTCGTTGTGAGGCGCGCGGTGAATGTCTTTTGCGTTTCTTGAGATAGTGTTTATTTTTTTTGGTGTATATGTTTTTTGTGATGGTAATGAAATAAATGATTATACTTTACCTATTTCTAAGTAATATATGCAGAATGTGCTGAAGAGCTGACACTCTGTTGTGATGTTCCTGCCGCATACAATGTAGGTTTGCAGCTGAGGTGTAAGTGTCAGCAATGTGTGCAGTGTGTAGTGTAAATAGGCTGCGTGCGCGAGGGGAAGCCGTTAGTGTAGCTGTGTACTTCCGCATTGTGTAAGTTAATGTTGTAAAATGGCGGCGAATGTGTGTGGTAAGCGGGTGTGCATGATTTAGCGTCCTTGTTTTCGGATGTCGTCTGACTTTTTTAGAAAATCTGTATGTGCTTGGTGGTGTTTTGCGTGTTTAGGGTCCTGTAGCTTTGTTTTCGCTTTTTCGGCAGACATTTTTTCTCTCGCTTAGGTGATTTTCGGGTTTCACTTTTTCAAGGCTGTGGACTTTGGCGCTCCTTGCTCATCAGCCTTTGGCGCTCCTTGCCAGCAACTGCGGCCCTCGCTTTGCGAGCCCGCAACTGTTAGTAACAGCCCGCATTGCTGACATATATATATATAATATACACGACATTGATTCTGAATGTAATGAACCTTCAGCTGCTTAATAACAGTTTTCTTCTCATTCTTTGGTACAGAATATTTATCTGCCATGTAAAGCGCGTTATGTTGCCCTGTAACCATGTTCTCCATTGATATGCAGTAAGGGTCTCCCCTCCAGTATGTTACCTGGATGGTTAATCAGGGTATTGCAGTATAAAGTGATACCTTTTTTATTAGACAAACAAATCTGTTCTAGTAACGGCTTCCTGGTATAATACTGACGAATATAAGAGGGAGAGAGAGCGGAGATGTGACTGACACCATGAGTACTGATCAGACACGTGTGCAGAGAGGACACGGCAACAAGACCTATAACATCAGGGGTCATATTCATGTACATGTGTAGAGAGGACACAGTCACATAACAACAAGACCTATAACATCAGGGGGTCATATTCATGTACATGTGTAGAGAGGACACGGCCACATAACAACAAGACCTATAACATCAGGGGTCATATTCATGTACATGTGTAGAGAGGACACAGTCACATAACAACAAGACCTATAACATCAGAGGGTCATATTCATGTACATGTGTAGAGAGGACACAGCCACATAACAACAAGACCTATAACATCAGAGGGTCATATTCATGTACATGTGTAGAGAGGACACGGCCACATAACAACAAGACCTATAACATCAGGGGTCATATTCATGTACATGTGTAGAGAGGACACAGTCACATAACAACAAGACCTATAACATCAGGAGTCATATTCATGTACATGTGTAGAGAGGACACAGACACATAACAACAAGACCTATAACATCAGAGGGTCATATTCATGTACACGTGTAGAGAGGACACAGCCACATAACAACAAGACCTATAACATCAGAGGGTCATATTCATGTACATGTGTAGAGAGGACACAGACACATAACAACAAGACCTATAACATCAGAGGATCATATTCATGTACATGTGTAGAGAGGACACGGCCACATAACAACAAGACCTATAACATCAGAGGTCATATTCATGTACATGTGTAGAGAGGACACAGACACATAACAACAAGACCTATAACATCAGGGGGCCATATTCATGTACATGTGTAGAGAGGACACAACCACATAACAACAAGACCTATAACATCAGGGGTCATATTCATGTACATGTGTAGAGAGGACACAGCCACATAACAACAAGACCTATAACATCAGGGGTCATATTCATGTACATGTGTAGAGAGGACACAGACACATAACAACAAGACCTATAACATCAGAGGGTCATATTCATGTACATGTGAAGAGAGGACACAGCCACATAACAACAAGACCTATAACATCAGGGTGTCATATTCATGTACATGTGTAGAGAGGACACAGCCACATAACAACAAGACCTATAACATCAGAGGTCATATTCATGTACATGTGTAGAGAGGACACAGCCACATAACAAGACCTATAACATCAGGGGTCATATTCATGTACATGTGTAGAGAGGACACGGCCACATAACAACAAGACCTATAACATCAGAGGGTCATATTCATGTACATGTGTAGAGAGGACACAGACACATAACAACAAGACCTATAACATCAGAGGGTCATATTCATGTACATGTGAAGAGAGGACACAGCCACATAACAACAAGACCTATAACATCAGGGTGTCATATTCATGTACATGTGTAGAGAGGACACAGTCACATAACAACAAGACCTATAACATCAGGGGGTCATATTCATGTACATGTGTAGAGAGGACACGGCCACATAACAACAAGACCTATAACATCAGGGGGTCATATTCATGTACATGTGTAGAGAGGACACAGCCACATAACAACAAGACCTATAACATCAGGGGTCATATTCATGTACATGTGTAGAGAGGACACAGCCACATAACAACAAGACCTATAACATCAGGGGTCATATTCATGTACATGTGTAGAGAGGACACAGCCACATAACAACAAGACCTATAACATCAGGGGTCATATTCATGTACATGTGTAGAGAGGACACAGTCACATAACAACAAGACCTATAACATCAGAGGTCATATTCATGTACATGTGTAGAGAGGACACAGCCACATAACAACAAGACCTATACCATCAGAGTGTCATATTCATGTACATGTGTAGAGAGGACACAGTCACATAACAACAAGACCTATAACATCAGAGGTCATATTCATGTACATGTGTAGAGAGGACACAGACACATAACAACAAGACCTATAACATCAGAGGTCATATTCATGTACATGTGTAGAGAGGACACGGCCACATAACAACAAGATCTATAACATCAGAGGTCATATTCATGTACATGTGTAGAGAGGACACGGCCACATAACAACAAGACCTATAACATCAGGGGTCATATTCATGTACATGTGTAGAGAGGACACAGCCACATAACAACAAGACCTATAAAATCAGGGGTCATATTCATGTACATGTGTAGAGAGGACACAGCCACATAACAACAAGACCTATAACATCAGGGGTCATATTCATGTACATGTGTAGAGAGGACACAACCACATAACAACAAGACCTATAACATCAGGGGGTCATATTCATGTACATGTGTAAAGAGGACACACTCACATAACAACAAGACCTATAACATCAGAGGGTCATATTCATGTACACGTGTAGAGAGGACACAACCACATAACAACAAGACCTATAACATCAGGGGTCATATTCATGTACATGTGTAGAGAGGACACAGACACATAACAACAAGACCTATAACATCAGAGGGTCATATTCATGTACATGTGTAGAGAGGACACAGCCACATAACAACAAGACCTATAACATCAGAGGGTCATATTCATGTACATGTGTAGAGAGGACACGGCCACATAACAACAAGACCTATAACATCAGGGGTCATATTCATGTACATGTGTAGAGAGGACACAGCCACATAACAACAAGACCTATAACATCAGGGGTCATATTCATGTACATGTGTAGAGAGGACACAGCCACATAACAACAAGACCTATAACATCAGGGGTCATATTCATGTACATGTGTAGAGAGGACACAGACACATAACAACAAGACCTATAACATCAGAGGGTCATATTCATGTACACGTGTAGAGAGGACACAGCCACATAACAACAAGACCTATAACATCAGAGGGTCATATTCATGTACATGTGTAGAGAGGACACAGACACATAACAACAAGACCTATAACATCAGAGGGTCATATTCATGTACACGTGTAGAGAGGACACAACCACATAACAACAAGACCTATAACATCAGAGGGTCATATTCATGTACATGTGTAGAGAGGACACAGACACATAACAACAAGACCTATAACATCAGAGGATCATATTCATGTACATGTGTAGAGAGGACACAGACACATAACAACAAGACCTGTAACATCAGGGGTCATATTCATGTACATGTGTAGAGAGGACACAGACACATAACAACAAGACCTATAACATCAGAGGTCATATTCATGTACATGTGTAGAGAGGACACAGCCACATAACAACAAGACCTATAACATCAGGGGTCATATTCATGTACATGTGTAGAGAGGACACAGCCACATAACAACAAGACCTATAACATCAGGGGTCATATTCATGTACATGTGTAGAGAGGACACAACCACATAACAACAAGACCTATAACATCAGGGGGTCATATTCATGTACATGTGTAGAGAGGACACAGTCACATAACAACAAGACCTATAACATCAGGGGTCATATTCATGTACATGTGTAGAGAGGACACAGCCACATAACAACAAGACCTATAACATCAGAGGGTCATATTCATGTACATGTGTAGAGAGGACACAGTCACATAACAACAAGACCTATAACATCAGGGGGTCATATTCATGTACATGTGTAGAGAGGACACAGCCACATAACAACAAGACCTATAACATCAGGGGTCATATTCATGTACATGTGTAGAGAGGACACACTCACATAACAACAAGACCTATAACATCAGAGGGTCATATTCATGTACACGTGTAGAGAGGACACAACCACATAACAACAAGACCTATAACATCAGGGGTCATATTCATGTACATGTGTAGAGAGGACACAGCCACATAACAACAAGACCTATAACATCAGGGGTCATATTCATGTACATGTGTAGAGAGGACACAGACACATAACAACAAGACCTATAACATCAGAGGTCATATTCATGTACATGTGTAGAGAGGACACAGCCACATAACAACAAGACCTATAACATCCGGGGTCATATTCATGTACACGTGTAGAGAGGACACGGTCACATAACAACAAGACCTATAACATCCGGGGTCATATTCATGTACATGTGTAGAGAGGACACATCCACATAACAACAAGACCTATAACATCAGAGGTCATATTCATGTACATGTGTAGAGAGGACACAACCACATAACAACAAGACCTATAACATCAGGGGTCATATTCATGTACATGTGTAGAGAGGACACAGTCACATAACAACAAGACCTATAACATCAGGGGTCATATTCATGTACATGTGTAGAGAGGACACAGCCACATAACAACAAGACCTATAACATCAGGGGTCATATTCATGTACATGTGTAGAGAGGACACAGTCACATAACAACAAGACCTATAACATCAGAGGGTCATATTCATGTACATGTGTAGAGAGGACACGGCCACATAACAACAAGACCTATAACATCAGAGGTCATATTCATGTACATGTGTAGAGAGGACACAGCCACATAACAACAAGACCTATAACATCAGGAGTCATATTCATGTACATGTGTAGAGAGGACACAGACACATAACAACAAGACCTATAACATCAGAGGGTCATATTCATGTACACGTGTAGAGAGGACACAGCCACATAACAACAAGACCTATAACATCAGAGGGTCATATTCATGTACACGTGTAGAGAGGACACAGCCACATAACAACAAGACCTATAACATCAGAGGGTCATATTCATGTACATGTGTAGAGAGGACACAGACACATAACAACAAGACCTATAACATCAGAGGATCATATTCATGTACATGTGTAGAGAGGACACAGACACATAACAACAAGACCTGTAACATCAGGGGTCATATTCATGTACATGTGTAGAGAGGACACAGACACATAACAACAAGACCTATAACATCAGAGGTCATATTCATGTACATGTGTAGAGAGGACACGGCCACATAACAACAAGACCTATAACATCAGGGGTCATATTCATGTACATGTGTAGAGAGGACACGGCCACATAACAACAAGACCTATAACATCAGAGGTCATATTCATGTACATGTGTAGAGAGGACACAGACACATAACAACAAGACCTGTAACATCAGGGGTCATATTCATGTACATGTGTAGAGAGGACACAACACATAACAACAAGACCTATAACATCAGAGGGTCATATTCATGTACATGTGTAGAGAGGACACAGACACATAACAACAAGACCTATAACATCAGGGGTCATATTCATGTACATGTGTAGAGAGGACACAGACACATAACAACAAGACCTATAACATCAGAGGTCATATTCATGTACATGTGTAGAGAGGACACAGCCACATAACAACAAGACCTATAACATCAGGGGTCATATTCATGTACATGTGTAGAGAGGACACAACCACATAACAACAAGACCTATAACATCAGGGGTCATATTCATGTACATGTGTAGAGAGGACACAGCCACATAACAACAAGACCTATAACATCAGGGGTCATATTCATGTACATGTGTAGAGAGGACACAGCCACATAACAACAAGACCTATAACATCAGGGGTCATATTCATGTACATGTGTAGAGAGGACACAGCCACATAACAACAAGACCTATAACATCAGGGGTCATATTCATGTACATGTGTAGAGAGGACACAGCCACATAACAACAAGACCTATAACATCAGGGGTCATATTCATGTACATGTGTAGAGAGGACACAGCCACATAACAACAAGACCTATAACATCAGAGGGTCATATTCATGTACATGTGTAGAGAGGACACAGCCACATAACAACAAGACCTATAACATCAGGGGTCATATTCATGTACATGTGTAGAGAGGACACAGCCACATAACAACAAGACCTATAACATCAGAGGGTCATATTCATGTACATGTGTAGAGAGGACACAGCCACATAACAACAAGACCTATAACATCAGGGGTCATATTCATGTACATGTGTAGAGAGGACACAGTCACATAACAACAAGACCTATAACATCAGGGGTCATATTCATGTACATGTGTAGAGAGGACACAGCCACATAACAACAAGACCTATAACATCAGGGGTCATATTCATGTACATGTGTAGAGAGGACACAACCACATAACAACAAGACCTATAACATCAGGGGTCATATTCATGTACATGTGTAGAGAGGACACAGACACATAACAACAAGACCTATAACATCAGGGGTCATATTCATGTACATGTGTAGAGAGGACACAACCACATAACAACAAGACCTATAACATCAGAGGTCATATTCATGTACATGTGTAGAGAGGACACAGACACATAACAACAAGACCTATAACATCAGGGGTCATATTCATGTACATGTGTAGAGAGGACACAGCCACATAACAACAAGACCTATAACATCAGGGGTCATATTCATGTACATGTGTAGAGAGGACACAGCCACATAACAACAAGACCTATAACATCAGGAGGTCATATTCATGTACATGTGTAGAGAGGACACAGCCACATAACAACAAGACCTATAACATCAGGGGTCATATTCATGTACATGTGTAGAGAGGACACAGGCCACATAACAACAAGACCTATAACATCAGGGGGTCATATTCATGTACATGTGTAGAGAGGACACAGCCACATAACAACAAGACCTATAACATCAGGAGGTCATATTCATGTACATGTGTAGAGAGGACACAGTCCACATAACAACAAGACCTATAACATCAGGGGTCATATTCATGTACATGTGTAGAGAGGACACAGCCACATAACAACAAGACCTATAACATCAGGGGTCATATTCATGTACATGTGTAGAGAGGACACAGCCACATAACAACAAGACCTATAACATCAGAGGGTCATATTCATGTACATGTGTAGAGAGGACACAGCCACATAACAACAAGACCTATAACATCAGGGGGTCATATTCATGTACATGTGTAGAGAGGACACAGCCACATAACAACAAGACCTATAACATCAGAGGTCATATTCATGTACATGTGTAGAGAGGACACAGCCACATAACAACAAGACCTATAAACATCAGGGGTCATATTCATGTATATCTGTAGAGAGGACACAGCCACATAACAACAAGACCTATAACATCAAGGGGTCATATTCATGTACATGTGCAGAGAGGACACAGCCACATAACAACAAGACCTATAACATCAGGCGGTCATATTCATGTACATGTGTAGAGAGGACACAGCCACCCATAACAACAAGACCCTATAACATCAGGGGGTCATATTCATGTACATGTAGTAGAGAGGACACAGCCACATAACAACAAGACCTATAACATCAGGGGTCATATTCATGTACATGTGTAGAGAGGACACCGCCACATAACAACAAGACCTATAACATCAGGGTCATTATTCATGTACATGTGTAGAGAGGACACGGCCACATAACAACAAGACCCTATAAACATCAGGGGGTCATATTCATGTAATGTGTAGAGAGGACACAGCCACATAACAACAAGACCTATAACATCAGGGGTCATTATTCATGTACATGTGTAGAGAGGGAACACAGGCCACATAACAACAAGACCTATAACATCAGAGGGTCCTATTCACTGTACATGTGTAGAGAGGACACAGCCACATAACAACAAGACCTATAACATCAGAGGGTCATATTCATGTACATGTGTAGAGAGGACACAGCCACATAACAACAAGACCTATAACATCAGGGTCATATTCATGTACATGTGTAGAGAGGACACGGCCACATAACAACAAGACCTATAACATCAGAGGTCATATTCATGTACATGTGTAGAGAGGGACACAGCCACATAACAACAAGACCTATAACATCAGGGTCATATTCATGTACATGTGTAGAGAGGACACAGCCACATAACAACAAGACCTATAACTCAGAGGTCATATTCATGTACATGTGTAGAGAGGACACAGCCACATAACAACAAGACCTATAACATCAGAGGGTCATATTCATGTACATGTGTAGAGAGGACACAGTCACATAACAACAAGACCTATAACATCAGAGGTCATATTCATGTACATGTGTAGAGAGGACACAGCCACATAACAACAAGACCTATAACATCAGGGGGTCATATTCATGTACATGTGTAGAGAGGACACGGCCACATAACAACAAGACCTATAACATCAGGGGTCATATTCATGTACATGTGTAGAGAGGACACAGCCACATAACAACAAGACCTATAACATCAGGGGTCATATTCATGTACATGTGTAGAGAGGACACAGCCCACATAACAACAAGACCTATAACATCAGGGGTCATATTCATGTACATGTGTAGAGAGGACACGGCCACATAAAAACAAGACCTATAACATCAGAGGGTCATATTCATGTACATGTGTAGAGAGGACACAGTCCACATAACAACAAGACCTATAACATCAGGGGTCATATTCATGTACATGTGTAGAGAGGACACAGCCACATAACAACAAGACCTATAACATCAGGGGTCATATTCATGTACATGTGTAGAGAGGACACGGCCACATAACAACAAGACCTATAACATCAGAGGGTCATATTCATGTACATGTGTAGAGAGGACACAGCCACATAACAACAAGACCTATAACATCAGAGGGTCATATTCATGTACATGTGTAGAGAGGACACGGCCACATAACAACAAGACCTATAACATCAGAGGGTCATATTCATGTACATGTGTAGAGAGGACACAGCCACATAGCAACAAGACCTATAACATCAGGGTCATATTCATGTACATGTGTAGAGAGGACACAGACACATAACAACAAGACCTATAACATCAGGGGTCATATTCATGTACATGTGTAGAGAGGACACAGCCACATAACAACAAGACCTATAACATCAGAGGTCATATTCATGTACATGTGTAGAGAGGACACAGCCACATAACAACAAGACCTATAACATCAGATGGTCATATTCATGTACATGTGTAGAGAGGACACAGCCACATAACAACAAGACCTATAACATCAGAGGGTCATATTCATGTACATGTGTAGAGAGGACACTGCACATAACAACAAGACCTATAACATCAGGGGTCATATTCATGTACACGTGTAGAGAGGACACAGTCACATAACAACAAGACCTATAACATCAGAGGGTCATATTCATGTACATGTGTAGAGAGGACACGGCCACGATAACAACAAGACCTATAACATCAGAGGGTCATATTCATGTACACGTGTAGAGAGGACACGGCCACATAACAACAAGACCTATAACATCAGGGGTCATATTCATGTACATGTGTAGAGAGGACACAGCCACATAACAACAAGACCTATAACATCAGAGGTCATATTCATGTACATGTGTAGAGAGGACACAACCACATAACAACAAGACCTATAACATCAGAGGTCATATTCATGTACATGTGTAGAGAGGACACGGCCACATAACAACAAGACCTATAACATCAGGGGTCATATTCAATGTACATGTGTAGAGAGGACACAGCCACATAACAACAAGACCTATAACATCAGGGGTCATATTCATGTACATGTGTAGAGAGGACACAGGACACATAACAACAAGACCTATAACATCAGAGGGTCATATTCATGTACATGTGTAGAGAGGACACAGCCACATAACAACAAGACCTATAACATCAGGGGTCATATTCATGTACATGTGTAGAGAGGACACAGCCACATAACAACAAGACCTATAACACCAGAGGGTCATATTCATGTACATGTGTAGAGAGGACACGGCCACATAACAACAAGACCTATAACATCAGAGGTCATATTCATGTACATGTGTAGAGAGGACACTGCACCACATAACAACAAAGACCTATAACATCAGAGGTCATATTCATGTACATGTGTAGAGAGGACACAGCCACATAACAACAAGACCTATAACATCAGAGGTCATATTCATGTACATGTGTAGAGAGGACACAGCCACATAACAACAAGACCTATAACATCAGGGGTCATATTCATGTACATGTGTAGAGAGGACACGGCAACAAGTCCTATAACATCAGGGGTCATATTCATGTACATGTGTAGAGAGGACACAGCCACATAACAACAAGACCTATAACATCAGAGGGTCGTATTCATGTACATGTGTAGAGAGGACACGGCCACATAACAACAAGACCTATAACATCAGAGGGTCGTATTCATGTACATGTGTAGAGAGGACACAGCCACATAACAACAAGACCTATAACATCAGAGGGTCGTATTCATGTACATGTGTAGAGAGGACACAACCACATAACAACAAGACCTATAACATCAGAGGGTCATATTCATGTACATGTGTAGAGAGGACACAGCCACATAACAACAAGACCTATAACATCAGAGGGTCATATTCATGTACATGTGTAGAGAGGACACAGCCACATAACAACAAGACCTATAACATCAGGGGTCATATTCATGTACATGTGTAGAGAGGACACAGTCACATAACAACAAGACCTATAACATCAGGGGTCATATTCATGTGCATGTGTAGAGAGGACACAGCCACATAACAACAAGACCTATAACATCAGGGGGTCATATTCATGTACATGTGTAGAGAGGACACAGCCACATAACAACAAGACCTATAACATCAGAGGTCATATTCATTTACAGTGTAGAGGAGGACACAGGCCACATTAACAACAAGACCTATAACATCAGGGGTCATATTCATGTACACGTGTAGAGAGGACACAGGCCACATAACAACAAGACCTATAACATCATGGTCATATTCATGTACATGTGTAGAGAGGGACACAGGCCACATAACACAACAAGACCTATAACATCAGAGGGTCATATTCATGTTACACGTGTAGAGAGGACACAGTCACATAACAACAAGACCTATAACATCAGGGGTCATATTCATGTACATGTGTAGAGAGGACACAGCCACATAACAACAAGACCTATAACATCAGGGGTCATATTCCATGTACATGTGTAGAGAGGACACAGCCACATAAACAACAAGACCTATAACATCAGGAGGTCATATTCATGTACATGTGTAGAGAGGGAACAGCCACATAACAAACAAGACCTATAACATCAGGGGTCATATTCATGTACATGTGTAGAGAGGAACAAGCCACATAACAACCAAGACCTATAACATCAGGTGTCATATTCATGTACATGTGTAGAGAGACACAGCCACATAACAACAAGACCTATAACATCAGGGGTCATATTCATGTACATGTGTAGAGAGGACACACCACATAACAACAAGACCTATAACATCAGGGGTCATATTCATGTACATGTGTAGAGAGGACACAGCCACATAACAACAAGACCTATAACATCAGAGGTCATATTCATGTACATGTGTAGAGAGGACACAAGCCACATAAACAACAAGACCTATAACATCAGAGGTCATATTCATGTACATGTGTAGAGAGGACACAGCACATAACAACAAGACCTATAACATCAGAGGTCATATTCATGTACATGTGTAGAGAGGACACAGCCACATAACAACAAGACCTATAACATCAGGGGTCATATTCATGTACATGTGTAGAGAGGACACAGCCACATAACAACAAGACCTATAACATCAGAGTGTCATATTCATGTACATGTGTAGAGAGGACACAGCCACATAACAACAAGACCTATAACATCAGGGGTCATATTCATGTACATGTGTAGAGAGGACACAGGCCACATAACAACAAGACCTATAACATCAGATGGTCATATTCATGTACATGTGTAGAGAGGACACAGTCCACATAACAACAAGACCTATAACATCAGAGGTCATATTCATGTACATGTGTAGAGAGGACCACAGCCACATAACAACAAGACCTATAACATCAGGGGTCATATTCATGTACATGTGTAGAGAGGACACAGCCACATAACAACAAGACCTAAAACATCAGGGGTCATATTCATGTACATGTGTAGAGAGGACACGGCCACATAACAACAAGACCTATAACATCAGAGGGTCATATTCATGTACAGTCGTAGAGAGGACACAGTCACATAACAACAAGACCTATAACATCAGGGGTCATATTCATGTACATGTGTAGATGAGGACACGGCCAACATAACAACAAGACCTATAACATCAGGGGTCATATTCATGTACATGTGTAGAGAGGACACAGCCACATAACAACAAAGACCCTATAACATCAGGGGTCACTATTCATGTACATGTGTAGAGAGGACACAGCTCCACATCACAACAACGACCTATCAACATCAGAGGTCATATTCAATGTACCATTTGTAGAGAGGACACAGCCACATAACAACAAGACCTATAACATCAGGAGTCAATTCATGTACATGATGTAGACGAGGACACCAGTCCATCATAACAAACAAGACCTATAACATCAGAAGGCGTCATATCATGACATGTGTAAGATAGGACACAGTCACCATAACAACAACCTATAACATCAGGGTCTATTATTGTACATGTGTGGACACCGCCACATACAACAAGACCTTAACAATCAGTGGGTCATATTCATGTACATGTGTGAGAGGCCAACATACATAACAACAAGACCTATAACATCTGAGGTC
>CM050168.1:963634-968634 GCA_027410445.1 Discoglossus pictus
AAGGGTAGGATAGGATGTAAGGGTAGGGTAGAATGTAAGGGTAGGATGTAAGGGTAGGATAGGATGTAAGGGTAGGGTAGGATGTAAGGGTAGGATGTAAGGGTAGGGTAGGATGTAAGGGTAGGATAGGATGTAAGGGTATGATAGGATGTAAGGGTATGATAGGATGTAAGGGTAGGGTAGGATGTAAGGGTAGGGTAGGATGTAAGGGTAGGATGTAAGGGTAGGGTAGAATGTAAGGGTAGGCTAGGATGTAAGGGTAGGATGTAAGGGTAGGATAGGATGTAAGGGTAGGGTAGGATGTAAGGGTAGGATGTAAGGGTATGATAGGATGTAAGGGTAGGGTAGGATGTAAGGGTAGGGTAGGATGTAAGGGTAGGGTAGGATGTAAGGGTAGGGTAGGATGTAAGGGTAGGGTAGGATGTAAGGGTAGGGTAGGATGTAAGGGTAGGGTAGGATGTAAGGGTAGGGTAGGATGTAAGGGTAGGGTATGGGCTAGTTCTGTTAATCTTTACCACCGGGTGGTTATGTGCCAGTATATGTGGAGGGATTGATGTTTTCCAGATAACGGGTTCCCATGTTTGGGGTTTCATTTGGTAATTTCCCAGACATACGCGGGCTGGTTAATGATCCCTGGAGTGTGTTTGGGCCGCGAACTGGGCCGTGTCATGACATCATTTTAGGTTAGGGCACGACCGCCATCCTGTTCTTTTATTTCTGAATACGCGTGTATGCGCTATCTTCACTCTTTATCTCTCTTTTATTATTTCATATAAATCTAGTTATATATTTTTTTAAATTCTCTAACTCTTTGGGAATAATTGGTATAGGTAAGGGTCACAGCGCGTCTGACAAGACTGAACAACAACGAGTATCGATTAGTATTGATGGGTTCCTTGTTCTATGGAATTACATATCCCTATAAAGAACATAATAGGAATAAAATGTGGGTCTTGGTCTAAAAGACAAAACATATAAGGAAACACTTCATGACTACAGAGGGGACATGAGAGAGACCGGCAAATATATCAAAGGATTTAATAATGTAACTTGTATAAAAAAGGAGCAAGAACAAGAGGTCTTGGAGATATAACCCCCAGCCCTGCTTTTAAATTATTAACAAACATATTAAAAAGAAGAGGGTCAGGTATAGATAAGGAGGATCTTATTAAAAAAAAACATTACAAATGTCTCAGGATCCTGTAATCATTAATACAAATGTAACACTAGGAGATAAGATGCTATTTTATTGCTATTGTTACCCAGAATCCCCCAATCAGGGCTCTGATCCCTGTAGTTTTACCTCCAATTATCCCACGCGGCGCAATTAATACATCAGAGGAAATGAGAAGATCTGCTGGAGGAGAGTCCTGAGCAAGACGAACTATAAGATGTACAACGTATCTAAAGAGATGAACATTAAGGAGGTCTGCCAAGGAAAGATCTCAAACAGAAATCACTGGGATGATCTTAATTAAATGGAAAAAGAGTTGTATATGGAGGAAATCTAATTATTTTCTTAATTGGCGCTCTAAATCAATTGCAAGCTACTACAAGATATGAATTTGTACAAATAATAGAACGGAAGCGAACTTGTGAAACTGATTGCAAGCTCTTTGGGTAGTGTGTATAGAATACACCCAATCTGCAATAACTAAATACAGATTGCAAGCTCTTGTGGCACTTTGCAGAAGCTCTTAGGGAAGTCTGCGTTACATGTATCCCGATTGCAAGCTATTGATGTTATTAATACGCTGTTTACGTGGAATCAGAGACATAAAAACTGGCTCCATAACAAGAAATATGTGTTCAAAAAAAGAAATTGTCTGTAGTAGGTGATATCAACCAAACAAACCACACAGCCAACCAACTAACCAACCAATGAATAAACCACACAGCCAACCAACTAACCAACCAATGAATAAACCACACAGCCAACCAACTAACCAACCAACAAATAAACCACACAGCCAACCAACTAACCAACCAACGAATAAACCACACAGCCAACCAACTAACCAACCAACGAATAAACCACACAGCCAACCAACTAACCAACCAATGAATAAACCACACAGCCAACCAACTAACCAACCAACGAATAAACCACACAGCCCACCAACGAATAAACCACACAGCCAACCAACGAATAAACCACACAGCCATCCAACTAACCAACCAATGAATAAACCACACAGCCAACCAACGAATAAACCATACAGCCAACCAACTAACCAACCAATGAATAAACCACACAGCCAACCAACTAACCAACCAATGAATAAACCACACAGCCAACCAACGAATAAACCACACAGCCAACCAACGAATAAACCACACAGCCAACCAACTAACCAACCAATGAATAAACCACACAGCCAACCAACTAACCAACCAACGAATAAACCACACAGCCAACCAACTAACCAACCAATGAATAAACCACACAGCCAACCAACTAACCAACCAACGAATAAACCACACAAATAATTAAACAACAAACTAACCAACCAACACAACAAAAAATCTAACCAACCAACACACTAACAAATAAACCACACAGCCAACCAACTAACCAACCAACGAATAAACCACACAAATAATCAAACAACAAACTAACCAACCAACCAACACAACAAACTAACCAACCAACACACCAACTAATAAACCACACAAATAATCAAACAACAAACTAACCAACCAACCAACACAACAAACTAACCAACCAACACACCAACTAATAAACCCCACAACTAATCAAACAACAAACTAACCAACCAAAACACCAACAAATAAACCGCACAAATAATCAAAAAACAAACTAACCAACGAACACAACAAACTAACCAACCAACACAACAAACTAACCAACCAACACACCAACAAATAAAACATACAAATAATCAAACATCAAACTAACCAACCAACACACCAACTAATAAACCACCCAACTAATCAAACAACAAACTAACCAACTAACACAACCAACCAACTAACCAACACACCAACTAATAAACCACCCAACTAATCAAACAACAAACTAACCAACTAACACAACCAACCAACTAACCAACACACCAACTAATAAACCACCCAAATAATCAAACAACAATCTAGCCAACCAACAAACAAACCAACCAACCAACCAAACCAACCTACCCAAAACCTACACACCAATCAACCAACCAAAGAATAACCCCCCAATTAAAACCCAACCTACAAACAAACAAATCAACTAACAAACAAACCTCCCAAAAAACACTAACCAAACTAACTAATCAACAAATCAACCAACGACCCCCAAAAAATAACCATACAACTAACTAAAGAAAAACAAATAAACCAACCAATGCACCATCCAAAAAATTAACCAAACAACAAATGAACCAATCAACCAACAAACCACCCAAAATCCCACAAAACAACTAACATGCCAACCACCAACAAACCAACCAGCCATTTGTTTGTTACTGAACTTTCCAACTCAGAGGGTTCTTGTTGATTACGCAATAACAATCTCAGAGATGGATGACCCCGCACGCCATTATTATTTTAATCCTAAATACACATTTATTGGAGAATTCTTAAGCTGAATATTTTATTTTTCATTTTTGCAAATACAACCTTTACATTATAACCATTTACATGCCATTATATTGTACTGCAGGGTTCCATTTTTAATGTTTGCCAATTAATTGTGTTACTTTCTCAGGCATGTGTGTGCAAGTAAAATAAGTAGCTTTCCATTAGTCATATTGAAAGCACTGCAGGTCCTAGATGCCACATTCTCCCACCTCACTATGTTGGATTCCACTACTGAATAACTGAAAATAGAAGGTAAATAAATAGAGGTGGAATTATCTTTTTTTCAAATTCTAATAATATTTTCCCTGTAATTTTTTAAAGCTGAGAACCCCGAGTGGCCCAGTAATAAAAATAATGATGAATATTAGAGATTAACGCTAATAATTACCAGCCATACTTGGCGCTGCACTGTTTTTTGCACTTGGGCACAAATCATTTTAGATCCTTATTTGCAATCCCAGAAAAATGAGTCTTTGTTTTGACATCTCTTTTCTTAGCTGTGAGTGGGAGCGATCCGAGCGCGCAGTCAGCTGGCGGGGCCTGAATAGGAGAATGGAAGATTATTTAGGTCAGGCGAGGCAGCGAGCGTTGTATTTGTTCACTGAGCTTTCGTCCAGGTGCTTCAATTAAGAAAATATTTCATGTTGATTGCTTGTGGGGGTTTTATCCATTAGTGGATTTAGGGGTGGGAGAAGGGAACAGGGAGAAGGCTTTGTTAGATAATTGGATCTGTTTGGAACAACACAAACCTCACAATGCATGGGAGGAGCTACTGCCTAAGCCCAAACCTACAGCGCCCCTGGCCGCTCAACCCATGTGGGCTTCCCCTGGGCCCTCTACGCTTCATGTGGGCCCCCTCCTCCTTGGGGGGGGGTCAAATATTGCTTTGGAACCAGCTCTAGCTCTGCCTCAATGACCCAGATAGCAGGGTGCTTGCATCAATAGATACAAGCATTGCCCTGCGGAAATGTAAACGCTGCTCACGAATATACAGTGTCCACCAAAGTATCATGGATGCCTCCAGGAGCCAGCAGCGGAATCATTTTTTTTTTCTAATTAAAAATCAGCCTTATCACTATTGTCATTAGATACCTGGGAGGACCTGTACACACAGATAACATCTTTATTCCTTCTTCCCGTTTTGCGATACTATGTATATATATATTTATATTTTATTGTTTTTCGCCGTTTCCTGTTGTGCGATATCTGGGCCTCCTGTATATTATTTCGGTTCACCCCGCGCTCCCTCCTCGCAGAGCATCATCACACAAAGCCTTGTAGACCGGCGCTCTTTTCTTCCTCTGTACAATGGAGTCTCTCGTGTACTGCGCGGCTGAATGAGCCACTGCAGAGTCTGATCTTGTCTCTATCCAAAGTCCCCCACTGGGCTGAGATTGTATAACAGAGAGAAGCAA
>CM050168.1:976134-1021047 GCA_027410445.1 Discoglossus pictus
TTAAGTGAGATTGCCATTTGCCATGATCTTCGTCTTTATAACATTGGGCACCAGGCCAGCTTTTGCACTCTTATTTTACCCTCATCAGTAGGTCCTTTAGTTCCTCCTCACTTTCAGCCATCAGAGTAGTATCATCGGCGTATCTGAGGTCGGTGATATTCCTTCCAGCAATATTGATTCCGGCTTTGGACTCCTCCAGCCCGGCCGTACGCATGATAATGAATTTCTGAAGATGTTCTTTTGTACCATTCCATAGTATCATAATGTCATCTATGTAGCGACTCCATAGTCCTATGTATTGAGTATAACTCTCCATGTCTTCGCTAGGGATAATGTATAATATATAACCAAAAAAAGAAACAACAGAGTTCCCTATTATGTGCACACCTATTTTAACTCAAAAAAAGAGCTAAAAAGATTGTGAATTAAAACTGCAATAGATTACATTTTACAAAAAAAAGGAAAAGTATTCAGTAAACACAATGATTTTATGATGAAATCATTAGAATTTGTGTTAACACATAACTATTTTGGTACAGCAATGGGTACGGCCTGTGCACCCACTTATGCAAATTTGTATTTAGGATGGTGGGAGGAACAAATTGTCCATAGCGAAGACATGGAGAGTTATACTCAATATGTAGAACTATGGATTCGCTACATAGATTACATTATGATACTATGGAATGGTACAAAAGAACATCTTCAGAAATTCATTACTACCCTAAACAATAATGATATGGGTCTGTATCTAACTTCTGATATTAATGACTAAACTATTACTTTCTTGGATCTAAGAATCACTGAACAAAAAGATGGCACAGGAAGAACTAATACATATAGAAAACCTACAGCTTCCAATAATCTACTATATGCAGAAAGTAGCCATCCAGTTGGCATTCCAGTTGGTCAATATCTGAGAATTAAGAGAAATTGTTCTGAAGAACAAGATTTTGAGAAAGAAGCTAAAGAGCTACAATTTCGATTTGAACAAAGGGGGTATAAAAAACGGTATTGAAAAAGACCCATCACAAAGCAAAAGAGGTGAAAAGAGAAAGAAACACCTAAAGAAGATAATTGTGTTCGATGCATTGGAACTTACGAGAAATGGTTTGAGGTTAAAAAGATTTTTAACAAACATTGGCAGATATTACGTGATGATAAGGACATTGGACCCTACCTAAGCGATAAACCAATAAACAAGTAAAAGATCCGGCAATCTAAAGGATATATTATCCAAAAGCCATTTGGAGTTACCCAAAAATACCACCTGGCTTCAACCACTACATGGGTGCTATAAATGCCAAACTTGCAAAGCTTGTCAAAAACATTCACCTCCCATGATGAAAAACAGATATACAATGAAAAATCCTATTGACCTGTAAAAGAGAAAGTGTCGTAATCTAATATCTGGTCAATGTGGGAAGAGGTAAAACCTACAGAGAGTCCAGAAGGCGAGTTCTAGACCATGTCTATAGCGTTACAAATGGCGTCGGCACTCCCGTGGCGCTACATGTCAATAATAAACATAATGGAGATATAAAAACTATCCTTTATGGCAATTGATCATGTACCCAAGACCATAAGAAGAGGGAATTTGGATAAAGAACTCTTGAAAAAGGAGGCCAAATGGATCTATGCACTAAGGACTAAAAAACCTGTAGGCCTCCATGAAGGATTTACATTTACTCCTTATATTTAAAATCCCGTATACGACTCATTCACAAATGTATTAATAGAAGTGGTATCCAGTCAAAATACGTCCCACGGACAGTATAATATATTCCCATGTAATATATTAAATTATGTGGTATCTATACCTATTATTATGCCCAATAGACATTGAATATATCAAACACTGTATATAGTTCAATGCGCAAACATTGCAAATATCTTCTTTTACTCTTATAGTTACCGTAATTCCATTTACTAATATTATATTTTAAGTCAGTTAACATGGCGGTGACCCTTGATAAAATCCAGAAACGCGCGTCGGGTCGGACACAGGAGCGTACACCCAGGTTGATGGCGTCATTGCACGGCGTCTCGTGGCACGCCGTGTAGGAGCTCTCTGACAGTATCTCACCACTGGAGTGAATGCTGAGAGCAGCGTCTTGAGTTACTACAGCTATTCATGTTTAATTTACAGCTGCTCTATACCTCGATATAACGAATTTATATAAAAATACCAGTTTTTTGAAAAATGTTTTTTTTTTTAAATAATTTATCGAGGAATTTTTGCAACTTTAAATGACCTAATAGCCCAATATATATGTGTGTGTGACACTATTTATTCACCCCTGTATTAGATACTTACTCAATTCACTTTAATCTACTTTAGCAAGCTTGGACAAGCTAAAAGTAAAGACATTAAACTATCAACAAAGGTCCTCATAGTTAGAGCTCTGGTATTCCCAGTAGTAACATACAGATGTAAGAGCTGGACCATAAAGAGATCTGAGCGCCGTAGAATTGACGCCTTGGACTGTAAGAAGATCCAATAAATCAATACTTCAGGAAATCAAGACAAACCGTTCACTGGAAGGTTTGATCATGAGGCTGAAGCTCAAATATTGTGGCCACATCATGAGAAGACTCTGACGCTGAGAAAGATTGAAGGCACACGAAGAAGGGGGAGACAGAGGCGAAGATGGATAGATGAGGTCACTGGAGCGATGAACATGAACTTGATGGAGCTCAGAGGCGGCGACTGACATATGTACCAGGCGTGCTGCGGTCCATAGGGTTGGACACGACTGAACGACTAAACAACAACAATGCAATTAGACTGCAATGTTCCATTTTTATTTCTCAGGGATTGGAGGATTTTCACAAGTCCTACTGAAAGCACTGACACTTTCAGCTGCCACATTTTCTCATTGTCAAGTGTATTTTCTGTGTGTCTCTATCAGGACCTGTGTCTTTAAATAAAGCGCTTTCAATTCCTCAAGCACAGAGCTGGACTTTGTACCGTGGGCATCCATATTGTATACTGTTGAGTCACAGAGTATTTCCTGCGTCCTCGCTGTGCCAGCTGTTGGCAACGCCCCACTGGCCAAAGTCCATTCGCCTTTATGGCACCCATTGGCATCCATTACATGAGCAATAAATGGGTCTGGCAGCTACAATACTCCAAGGGAACTTGTGAAAAACTGCACGTGGTGATGAAAAACGCGACAACCAAGCGCCACCGGGCCAGAGAGAGGCCATAAAATAAATAAATACAGGCTTTAGTAATCATGGACTGAGACATGATCACTAGACGCAGCAATTAGACAATAAATATAAATAACGTATGAGAAGCCTCCCCCTCAAGCTACAGGCTTGCTAGATGGAATCCTCCATAGCAATAATCATTTGTACAGTTATTTATGGCCCTGTATTATAGGAGCTTGTGCTATAGGGTTATGGGGATTATATACTGTATATATATACACGCTCCATATATACGCCATTAGAGGACACATAAAAGCAGATACTCGCCCACTTAAAGAGACATTACTTCCAATATACTAAGGTGTTTTAGAAAGTAAAAGAACATATTTATATCTTCTAATTATTATTATAAAATAAAAAATATATATATTTAGCTAACGAAAACGAAATTTAAATGCAATAAAAATGGTGGCTCCCAATGCAGCATAACTGCATATAATAGTTAATTAAAGGCATACGTTTTGAATGTGCCAGAATCCCTTTAAGGAGTCGCCTCGCTGAACGGACGGTGTCTCTTTAATAAGATTATCATGCTGTAATATAAGCCTCTCGTTATCCCTCTAAATCCCAACAGACAACATCAGAGGATTAGAGCCCCCCCCCCCGGGGGGGGGGGGCATTACAGGGCGTTATTAGGTATTAAAGTGGAAGTGTTAGATAACGGAGCCTGAACATTGGGTATTTATAGTATAAAGTGAAGGGCATGGAGACCAAGCCGTGCTGTGTTTGCTTACATCTTTAGATGCACTGCAGCACTAACAGGAAGCCGGTTTAATTTAAGAGCATTAAAAACGGTCTATACATTGCACTAGCAGTTTTTCTCTACTGTAAATAATTTCTGAACTATCTAGCATTGATTTTGTGGCTCAGTACGATAATGCGCGGCTCAGAGTACTTGATAAGAGTGGGAGAGGGGTCTAACTGCCAGATAACATTGGGGATCTTTTTGGGAGCCATTACAGAGACAAACAGACTGTAATCTTAATTATAACAACCCTTTGCTTCCTATCTTTTAGCTCTAAATCCATGAGCAGATATTGACTGCAATTCCTGTATCCCTTAGTTTGCACAATAGTCTCCCATGTGGCACTGTATCAAAAGCCTTTGCAAAATCCAAAAAGACTACATCCACTGAGTTGCCCTGATCCAGGTTCCTACTAACCTCCTCATAGAAACTAATTAGATTTGTTTGACATGACCTATCCCTCATAAATCCATAGAGTGATCTGGGTTCTAGCCTATCTCAAGAAGTAATCAATGGCAACCAGCCACCTGCCCCTCACACTACAGGCTTGTGAGAAATACTTTTCGGGGACTGGGACCAGAGAGAGCGCTATCGCGAATCAGCCCCCAGCGCAAACCGGGGTCTTACTGTATATAGCCTCTGCCCACGCCGATCCGTGTTAGCTTGCGGGATATGTCGGGGCCTCCATACAGCGCAATGTTAGTATTTCCTGCGCTGTGCCTTTAATGAGGCAACGCAATATACTGCAATATCAGGAAATAGATTGCAAGCTTCTTTGCCAAGCCGCGGACGGTTATTTGCGCAGATATCTGCACTGCTAGATAGGATTAGCACCCTTATGTGCAAACATACATATAGATTGCAAGCTCTTGGGACACTCTGCACTATATAAATCAGATTGTAAGCTCTAAGGCAGCCAGCATTATATACACTAGATTGCCAGCTCTTGGGGCAGTCTGCATTAAATCAATCAGGTTGCAAGCTCCTGGGCATTGCAGGTGTCACGTGGTGCACTCGCTCTCCCTGGACCAGTTGTGCAGGATTCCCAGCGGCTCGCGACCGGCTCCTGTTGCCATGGGAGCGCGCGGACACTCCAGGCGCGAGGACGCCTCCTCCGGCCGGCGCGTGCACCTCCCGGCCTCTAGCAACCGACGCCGCACGTGCCTAGTTGCCAGGGTAGCTGATAAAAAAGGCGGGAGCACTGAGTCGCTCACACACAGAGGGGGGCCAGGGGCAACCCCCAGACAGGAGGCAAATATATACAGTGAGGCAACTACCTCAAGGGGCAGTTTTCAGAGAGGCAAAAAGTGTTAGGTTGGGGTAACTGGAATAATTAATGTTAGTTAAGGGCAGTTTCCTGTCACCCATACTTGTGTTAGGGGCAATTCTAGTCAACCCAGCAAAACACAATTATAGGATCCCACTTCTATTAGAGAGCTTTAATAGTTAGGGTGGGCTCCTGTGTGACAGCAGAACTTGGGGGGCTACAGAGCAGGGGCAGCTTCCCTCACACAGAGAGGCAGCTCCTGAGGCAATTCATTCATAGTGGGGCAGATTCAGGGTGTCAGTTCCTTCAGTCTGCAGCTTTGTCTGTCTCTGGTGCAGTATCTTCCTAAACTGTCAGGTGCCTCACCTATTCCTCCCTCTCCCATTGCTCCTCTAGTTGCCCCCCCCCTTTCCCATTCCTCCTCTAGTTGCCCTCCTCTCCCATTTCTCTTCTAGTTGCCACCCTCTCCCATTCCTCTTCTAGTTGCCACGCTCTCCCATTCCTCTTCTAGTTGCCACCCTCTCCCATTCCTCCTCTAGTTGCCCTCCTCTCCCATTCCTCCTCTAGTTGCCCCCTCTCACATTCCTCCTTTAGTTGCCCTCCTCTCACATTCCTCCTCTAGTTGCCCCCATCTCCCATTCCTCCTCTAGTTGCCCTCCTCTCCCATTACTCCTCTAGTTGACCCCTCTCCCATTCCTCCTCTTGTTGCCCCCCTCTCCCATTCCTCCTCTAGTTGCCACCCTCTCCCATTCCTCCTCTAGTTGCCACCCCCTTTCCCATACCTCCGATAGTTGCCCTCCTCTCCCATTCCTCCTCTAGTTGCCACCCTCTCCCATTCCTCTTCTAGTTGCCACGCTCTCCCATTCCTCTTCTAGTTGCCACCCTCTCCCATTCCTCCTCCAGTTGCCCTCCTCTCCCATTCCTCCTCTAGTTGCCCCCATCTCCCATTCCTCCTCTAGTTGCCCTCCTCTCCCATTACTCCTCTAGTTGACCCCTCTCCCATTCCTCCTCTTGTTGCCCCCCTCTCCCATTCCTCCTCTAGTTGCCACCCTCTCCCATTCCTCCTCTAGTTGCCACCCCCCTTTCCCATACCTCCGATAGTTGCCCTCCTCTCCCATTCCTCCTCTAGTTGCCACCCTCTCCCATTCCTCTTCTAGTTGCCACGCTCTCCCATTCCTCTTCTAGTTGCCACCCTCTCCCATTCCTCCTCTAGTTGTCCTCCTCTCCCATTCCTCCTCTAGTTGCCCCCTCTCACATTCCTCCTTTAGTTGCCCTCCTCTCACATTCCTCCTCTAGTTGCCCCCATCTCCCATTCCTCCTCTAGTTGCCCTCCTCTCCCATTACTCCTCTAGTTGACCCCTCTCCCATTCCTCCTCTTGTTGCCCCCCTCTCCCATTCCTCCTCTAGTTGCCACCCTCTCCCATTCCTCCTCTAGTTGCCACCCCCTTTCCCATACCTCCGATAGTTGCCCTCCTCTCCCATTCCTCCTCTAGTTGCCACCCTCTCCCATTCCTCCTCTAGTTGCCCTCCTCTCCCATTCCTCCTCTAGTTGCCACCCTCTCCCATTCCTCCTCTAGTTGCCACACCCTTTCCCATTTCTCCGATAGTTGCCCTCCTCTCCCATTCCTCCTCTAGTTGCCACCCTCTCCCATTCCTCCTCTAGTTGACCTCTCCCATTCCTCCTCTAGTTGCCCTCCTCTCCCATTCCTCCTCTAGTTGCCCCCTCTCACATTCCTCCTTTAGTTGCCCTCCTCTCACATTCCTCCTCTAGTTGCCCCCATCTCCCATTCCTCCTCTAGTTGCCCTCCTCTCCCATTACTCCTCTAGTTGACCCCTCTCCCATTCCTCCTCTAGTTGCCCCCCTCTCCCATTCCTCCTCTAGTTGCCACCTTCTCCCATTCCTCCTCTAGTTGCCACCCTCTCCCATTCCTCCTCTAGTTGCCACCCCCTTTCCCATTCCTCCGATAGTTGCCCTCCTCTCCCATTCCTCCTCTAGTTGCCACCTTCTCCCATTCCTTCTCTAGTTGCCCCCCCTTTCCCATTCCTCCTCTAGTTGGCCCTCCTTTCCCATTCCTTCTCTAGTTGCCCCCTCTCTAGTTGCCCTCCTCTCCCATTCCTCTTCTAGTTGCCACCCTCTCCCATTCCTCTTCTAGTTGCCACCCTCTCCCATTCCTTTTCTAGTTGCCTTCCTCTCACATTCCTCCTCTAGTTGCCCCCTCTCACATTCCTCCTTTAGTTGCCCTCCTCTCCCATTCCTTCTCTAGTTGCCCCCCTCTCCCATTCCTCCTCTAGTTGCCCCCCTCTCCCATGCCTTCTCTAGTTGACCCCTCTCCCATGCCTTCTCTAGTTGACCCCTCTCCCATGCCTTCTCTAGTTGACCCCATCTCCCATTCCTCCTCTAGTTGCCCCCATCTCCCATTCCTCCTCTAGTTGCCAACTTCTCCCATTCCTCCTCGTAGTTGCCCCGTCTCCCATTCCTCTTAGTTGCCCTCCTCTTCCATTCCTCCTCTAGTTGCCACTTTCTCCCATTCCTCCTCTAGTTGCCACCTTCTCCCATTCCTCCTCTAGTTGATCCCTCTCCCATTCCTTCTCTAGTTGCCCCATCTCCCATTCCTCCTCTAGTTGCCAACTTCTCCCATTCCTCCTCGTAGTTGCCCCCTCTCCCATTCCTCTTAGTTGCCCTCCTCTCCCATTCCTCCTCTAGTTGCCACTTTCTCCCATTCCTCCTCTAGTTGCCACCTTCTCCCATTCCTCCTCTAGTTGCCACCTTCTCCCATTCCTTCTCTAGTTGCCCTCCTCCCATTCCTTCTGTAGTTGCCCCTTCTCCCATTCCTCCTCTAGTTGCCTCCTCTCTAGTTGCCCTCTTCTCCCAGACCTCCTCTACATACCCTCATCTAGTTGCGCCCCTCATCCATTCCTCCTATTTGCCCTCCTCTCCTATTCCTCCTCTAGTTGCCACCTTCTCCCATTCCTCCTCTAGTTGCCACCTCCCATTCCTTCTCTAGTTGACCTCCTCTCCCATTCCTTCTCTAGTTGACCTCCTCTACCATTCCTTTTCTAGTTGACCTCCTCTCCCATTCCTCCTCTAGTTGCCTCCTCTCCCATTCCTTCTCTAGTTTCCTCCTCTCCCATTCCTTCTCTAGTTGACCTCCTCTCCCATTCCTTCTCTAGTTGCCCTCCTCTCCCATTCCTCCTCTAGTTGCCTCCTCTCCCATTCCTTCTCTAGTTGCCTCCTCTCCCATTCCTTCTCTAGTTGCCCTCCTCTCCCATTCCTCCTAGTTGCCCTCCTCTCCCATTCCTCCTCTAGTTGACCTCCTCTCCCATTCCTCCTCTAGTTGCCTCCTCTCCCATTCCTTCTCTAGTTGCCTCCTCTCCCATTCCTTCTCTAGTTGACCTCCTCTCCCATTCCTCCTCTAGTTGCCTCCTCTCCCATTCCTTCTCTAGTTGCCTCCTCTCCCATTCCTTCTCTAGTTGCCCTCCTCTCCCATTCCTCCTCTAGTTGCCTCCTCTCCCATTCCTTCTCTAGTTGCCTCCTCTCCCATTCCTTCTCTAGTTGCCCTCCTCTCCCATTCCTCCTAGTTGCCCTCCTCTCCCATTCCTCCTCTAGTTGACCTCCTCTCCCATTCCTCCTCTAGTTGCCTCCTCTCCCATTCCTTCTCTAGTTGCCTCCTCTCCCATTCCTTCTCTAGTTGACCTCCTCTCCCATTCCTCCTCTAGTTGCCTCCTCTCCCATTCCTTCTCTAGTTGCCTCCTCTCCCATTCCTTCTCTAGTTGACCTCCTCTCCCATTCCTTCTCTAGTTGACCTCCTCTCCCATTCCTTCTCTAGTTGCCCCCTCTCCCATTCCTTCTCTAGTTGACCTCCTCTCCCATTCCTTCTCTAGTTGCCTCCTCTCCCATTCCTCCTCTAGTTGCCACCTTCTCCCATTCCTCCTCTAGTTGCCTCCTCTCCCATTCCTCCTCTAGTTGATCCCCTCTCCCAGCCCTCTTAGTTGCCCCCTCTCTAGTTGCCCTCCTCCCAGACCCCCTCTAGTTGCCCTCCATGCTCTAAATACCGTTCTTTAGTTGCACTCCTGCTCCACCCCCCCCCCCCTCTCCCAGGGGTGTCCCACCACCATCCTCGCCAAGTTCTTTCCAAGTCCTTAAGATCCTTCCCAGCTGACTCATTTATCTGCTCTATAGCTCTCCCCACTCCTCTAATTACCCCATCTCCCCTCTATCTGCTCCCAATTGCCTCCAAGTGCTGCACATCTCAGCTGTCTCATCTACCTCCCCTGTATCTCTCCTCCTGTCTCAGGAGTATCTCCCATTTATCTTCTCTCAGATCTGTCTCATTTATCTCCTCCAGTTCCCCTTCCAGTCTCATTTATCTCTCTAGCTCCTCTCCTCCTTGTTTTCCATTTTATCCCAATCCTCCAGTTGTCCCCTCCTGCCCCTACTTTCCACTCTCCCTTCCTAGGTGTCTCCCCACCCCTCCTGATCTCCACCCTCTCTTGACTCCAGTGTGTGTGTGTCTCTCGCTCTATATTCACTCCTAGTGAGTGTCTCTCCCTGTTTTCTCCTTTGCTCTAGCTCTCTCTCTCCTGGGGGCTCACCTTTAATCTATCTCTCTCTTCTGGAGTCTTCCCCTGTTTATCTCTCTCTCTCTCTCCTGGGGGTCTCCCCTGTTTATCTCTCTCTCCTGGGGGTCTCCCCCTGTTTATCTCTCTCTCCCCGGGGTCTCCCCCTGTTTATCTCTCTCTTTCCTGTAGGTCTCCCCTTTGTAGCTCTCTCTATCTTCTGGGTGTCCCCCGTTACCCTCTCTCCCCCTGGGGTCTGCCCCCTGCTCTCACCCTCCATGGAGTCCCTGCCCCGCACCCTGCTCTCCCTGTCCCTGTGTTGTGCTGGCGGGGCTGTGCTTCTGGGCAGTGCTGGTAGTTATCTTCTCGGTGTCAAGCTCCTGCAGGACCCCCCAGTCCAGCCTCTCCCTCTCTGGAGCCCCCCAGGACTCCCCACCGTACTCACCCACCTGGTCCTCGGCCTGCTGGGACTCTATATCTGGAGGGTAGTGAGCCGCCCCCTGGAGATACTGAGGACCCCCGAGGAGGTGGGGTACATCCCCGAGAAGGGCAGGACCCGGGCAGATGTGGCAAACGAGGTGCGGAGAAGGAGAAAGAAGGGGGATCTGCCCCCAGTGTACCCCAACGGGTGGTATCATGTGCTGGACTCCCACCTGCTGGGGGCTGGAGAGACCAAGAGCTGCACCGTCATGGGTAAGAGGGGCAATATTAGAGGGAATGCCCTATACACATAATGACTCCAGTGTGAGATTATCACGGACAGGACACGCCGAATCCACACTGCTACATAATACAAAGTATCAATACCAGGGACGTGTGTAACGCACGGCACTGCTACTTACATTGGGAACCCAATATATACACTGCTACATAATACAAAGTATCAGCCGTGTGGGTCACATACCGACTTATTGTATTATACCAGGGACGTGTGTAACGCATGGCACTGCTACTTACATTGGGAACCCAATATATACACTGCTACATAATACAAAGTATCAGCCGTGTGGGTCACATACCGACTTATTGTATTATATCAGGGACGTGTGTAACGCATGGCACTGCTACTTACATTGGGAACCCAATATATACACTGCTACATAATACAAAGTATCAGCTGTGTGGGTCACATACCGACTTATTGTATTATACCAGGGACGTGTGTAACGCATGGCACTGCTACTTACATTGGGAACCCAATATATACACTGCTACATAATACAAAGTATCAGCTGTGTGGGTCACATACCGACTTATTGTATTATACCAGGGACGTGTGTAACGCATAGCACTGCTACTTACACTGGGAACCCAATATATACACTGCTACACAATACAAAGTATCAGCTGTGTGGGTCACATACCGACTTATTGTATTATATCAGGGACGTGTGTAACGCATAGCACTGCTACTTACACTGGGAACCCAATATATACACTGCTACACAATACAAAGTATCAGCTGTGTGGGTCACATACCGACTTATTGTATTATATCAGGGACGTGTGTAACGCATAGCACTGCTACTTACATTGGGAACCCAATATATACACTGCTACACAATACAAAGTATCAGCTGTGTGGGTCACATACCGACTTATTGTATTATACCAGGGACGTGTGTAACGCATGGCACTGCTACTTACACTGGGAACCCAATATATACACTGCTACATAATACAAAGTATCAGCTGTGTGGGTCACATACCGACTTATTGTATTTTATCAGGGACGTGTGTAACGCATGGCACTGCTACTTACATTGGGAACCCAATATATACACTGCTACACAATACCAAATATCAATACCAGACACGTGTGTAACGCACAGCACTGCTACTTACATTGGGAACCCAATATATACACTGCTACATAATACAAAGTATCAGCTGTGTGGGTCACATACCGACTTATTGTATTATACCAGGGACGTGTGTAACGCACAGCACTGCTACTTACATTGGGAACCCAATATATACACTGCTACACAATACAAAGTATCAGCCGTGTGGGTCACATACCGACTTATTGTATTATACCAGGGACGTGTGTAACGCACAGCACTGCTACTTACATTGGGAACCCAATATATACACTGCTACATAATACAAAGTATCAGCTGTGTGGGTCACATACCGACTTATTGTATTATACCAGGGACGTGTGTAACGCACAGCACTGCTACTTACATTGGGAACCCAATATATACACTGCTACACAATACAAAGTATCAGCCGTGTGGGTCACATACCGACTTATTGTATTATACCAGGGACGTGTGTAACGCACGGCACTGCTACTTACACTGGGAACCCAATATATACACTGCTACACAATACAAAGTATCAGCTGTGTGGGTCACATACCGACTTATTGTATTATATCAGGGACGTGTGTAACGCATGGCACTGCTACTTACATTGGGAACCCAATATATACACTGCTACACAATACAAAGTATCAATACCAGGGACGTGTGTAACGCACAGCACTGCTACTTACATTGGGAACCCAATATATACACTGCTACATAATACAAAGTATCAGCTGTGTGGGTCACATACCGACTTATTGTATTATACCAGGGACGTGTGTAACGCACGGCACTGCTACTTACATTGGGAACCCAATATATACACTGCTACACAATACAAAGTATCAGCCGTGTGGGTCACATACCGACTTATTGTATTATACCAGGGACGTGTGTAACGCATAGCACTGCTACTTACATTGGGAACCCAATATATACACTGCTACATAATACAAAGTATCAGCTGTGTGGGTCACATACCGACTTATTGTATTATATCAGGGACGTGTGTAACGCATGGCACCAGGGACGTGTGTAACGCATAGCACTGCTACTTACACTGGGAACTCCATATATACGCACTGTATGTCTGCTGAGCAGGTGATACAAAAGTACTATCTGCTGTATACTGTGGTGGAGGGCTTCTGTGGCTCAGCTGCCCACCATAAGCTAAATGATGTTGTATGTGTGTGTGTGTATATATATATATGTATGTATATATATATATATGTATATATATATATATATATATGTATGTATATATATATATATGTATGTATATATATATATATGTATATATATATATATATATATATATATATATGTATATATATATATATGTATATATATATATATATATATGTATGTATATATATATATGTATATATATATATATATATATATATATATATATATATATATATATATATATATATATATATATATATATATACACACACACACACTAGCGACTTGCCCATCAAAAATGACGGGGCAACACAATTTGAAGCCATGGGAATGCTGTTTGAGACATAATTGAAACCGTTTTGTACTGTGAGGACCTTCGGCGCTCATTGCGAGCTTTTCCTGTCATGTACTTTTGGTCCTGTGAGAGAGAGATCTATTTCTATGTATATGTAGTTGAGTAATAATTCATGATTTATTCTTTAAATTAATATACTTTATTTATAATTGATATATGCAGCGAGCAATAGGCTGAAGAGCTAACAATCTGTTTGTATTTTGCGTTTGCATAGAATATCCATTTTGAGTGTTGGTGCCCGGCTTATAAAGTGTAATGAATGTTCCAAGTGCGCAATATAAATAGGCTGCGTGCGCGAGGTAAAGCCGTTGGTTTATTGTGTAAAGCGGCATTGTATAGTCGTAATGTTATTAATGTGTTACGCGTCTCGTCAGCATTTTCCGGCTTTTGTAATAGTGCATGTTGTAGGTCGTAGTGCGATGTGTAAAGTGCTACGCGTTTGGCAGTGTTTTGCGTGGTCCGGGGTTGTGTAGCCTCGTTTTACATTTTTTTGGCCGCCATTTTTTTCTCTCTTAATCGATTTTCGAGTGGTGAAAATCATCTAAATCAAGTAAATTCGCGTTCCACCTCACTCTTAGACGTCCTGGCTGTTGCCCCATGCTGTCTGTGATGTTTTTGTAATTTGTTTGGGTGTATTTAGTGTGTTTTTATTTTTGTTTTTTTTTGTTCGGCCGCCTTAACTCGTAAATGTTTGTATTTTTTTTTTCTAAGTCCCACGTCTTGTATTTTAACAGTTTGCTTCACGAGGCTCGCATGGGCAAAATGCTACGGTTTAACGGCTCGCTTTGCGAGGCTCACAGCGATGAGCGCCTTTGGCACTCATCGCCTCAGCCGTACACACCATGCAAAGTGTGATGACGTCTCAGTTTGACAACTATTATATGTGATATATATATATATATATATATATATATATATATATATATATATATATATATATATATATATATATATATATATATATATAATGGTTATGGATTAAAGAATGAAGCATTTGTGGGCACATTTGCATGTCCCTGCTCAGCTTCCCAGAATGCAGTGTAATAACTGTATTTTTCAGAATTCTGAGCTGGAAGCAGGTTTTTTTAAACTTGTTTTAGACATTAAAATGTGAACACAAATGTACTAATATATATATATTGTATGATATACAGTGGTCTCTGTTAACCAGAACTCTCAAGCAACCCAAAATAAATAAATTTAATACTGTACTTTAAAAATAAAATGTTATAGGGCTCAACAAATGCCAGGAGCCAGGTAGTCATGCCACACAATGCTTACAGGCACCTAGATATCATCCAATGTATGTACCTGGAAGCAGACAGGCATGGGTGACTGAGCCAGGGCAGTGTTGGCGTTACATTTCCCGGTTTCAGCACAGCATCCTCCAGCCGAACGTACCTGTGTGTAAGTGAGGAGTGAAATCTGCTGCTGCTAGAACAGCCCTCACTGAGAAATATACGGAGCAGAGCATTCTATGTGCAACTACTCTAGGCCTCTTTTATATGCAACTCTCAAGCAACCAGAAACTACATTTATCCGGCATCTACCAATCCCCATGGGTGCAGGATAAATATAAATATATATATATATATACACACACACAACGAATATCTGTAGTGAAATTACAATAGTGCTACCGATACACTTGAGATCAGGTCCTTCACCTTCATACACAGTGACATGACCTACCACAGTGTTTCCTAATCGTGTCCTCATGAGACTCAGGCCACACATTGTGTTAAACCTGTTTAATTCACACGTCATAGCATTAAGAACAAGTGTAAACAGAAATAAAGTAAATCTTTAGCCAGAATATAACTTGCCTCCGTAATGGTGACTTGTGTACCCCTCTCCACTTCAGTTTGTCTTGTGCACCACTGAAAGGAAGCAAACCATTTCAACTTTGATAACGTGACTTGATAATAAAGACTTGAATTATATCACAGTATCTTTCACTTAATTTACTGCTCAGGCCAATGAGAGATGAGTCTGATACAGCAAGAACCATTAATGAGGTAAACTGTTTTTAAATGATATTTCCTGGTAAAAGCTTTGATTTGCTGCTGTTTTCACATGTATGTTAATGGTGATATAATAGGTTTCACATACACTAGTAGTTCAGTTATTTGGATAGATACCCGTGGTTTGATGAGAATATCCAGAACATTTGGACCATAAACCTATCTGTCTCCTATCCTTGGCTTTTCATTGTAAGGGTCCAGCGACAGTGTTGGATAACTTGTTTCTGATGCAATGGCCTGATAGGGCTCTGGTTTGTTGAGGCCGGTTGTCATGGCTTAATCACTTGGCCTTTGTACTGCGTTGTGACAAGTTTACCATGAAGTAATATAATTATAACAAATGGTAATGAGAAGCTAGGATTGCAATTCTATCCGACATATTTGGGGACATTGTCAATTTGGCCAAGTGTGAGAGATTGTTTGGTAAGTGGTTGGCGCTTCGTCTGCCCACGGGGGGAGGAATGGGGTTGGTGCTTTGGGCACGGGGGGAGGAATGGGGTTGGTGCTTTGGGCACGGGGGGAGGAAGGGGGTTGGCGCTTTGCGCACGGGGGGAGGAAGGGGGTTGGCGCTTTGCGCACGGAAGGAGGAAGGGGGTTGGCGCTCGGTCCGTGCACAGATAGCGTTTTTATCAGATTAGACGACTACAAATAGCATACAAGGAATGAACATAGTTGTACCACCTATGTCTTAACCAGAAGATCTTTTATAGGGGAAAATAAAATGGTAATTAAGCACAATAACAAAAGGGTATTGAAGATTGGTAGCATAATTAAGATCACTAGCTCAGAAGGCCAAGTTAATCTAATTACTCAAATGTTGCATATTATCAGCCTTATTAAATTGCAATTCGGTAAATTCACAGAGCATATTTTTTTTTTGCAGAAGTTTTTAGTTGGTGAACTTCTATCCAAAAGCAAGGTCTTCACGAACTAAAAACTTCTGTAAAATAATATGCTATGTGCTCATATAGAGCCCTTTAGAATGTACCGAATTGCAATTTAATAAGGCTGTATGTGGTTAGTATCTGGTTGTTTGCATCTCTCCACATTTGAAGCAATGTATCAGCTCCACCTCTCAGATCTGTCTTTGCAAACAATAATACGATTAAACCTCCATAGACCAGGTCACATAGTTTTCTACTAATTCAAGGTATACTATTTATAAAATACATAGAAACATCAGACTCTATTACAGTGAATGTACCCAGAGCTGAGCATGGCACCACCAGCACAGTGATTCCCATAGCTTAGAGGTCCAGTGCCAAGAGAAACCTTCACACAAACCTGACTGGCACATGGTGGTTCCTGGCAGTGGTGTTTGTGGAAGTCCAGTAGTTGAAGGGAGACTGATGCCTCCAAATGTATTTTATTTTGATGCTGAAGCATTTTAGGATTTAGTCCAGAGGTGTCCAAGTTTGGTCCCACTGGCCTGGGTTTGTGGATTTCCTTTATGTGCACAGATAAGTCAATTAGGATGACTGTAGTATCTATAGTCTCACCTGGGTGCAGCAGGGCTATCCTCAAATCCAGGCCTGTGTGCGGCCCAGCAGGACCGAACTTTGACTGATTTAGACCATCTACACAATCTAAAATAGCTCTGATTGCCAGTAATATTAACTGTACAATAACAGTTTTTGTTGAAAAGCTGTTATGCTCCTAAAATAAGCGAATGAATTTGTTATTGTACGTGTGTGTCTGCATGTCTCCTTCACTAGCTCCTCCCTGATCTTGTATCTAGGTAGGTGTACTTGTTTTATGGATTTTTATTGCTTTTCTTATTTTGTGACATTCTGGTCCTGTGGACCACAAGTAATGATTAGGTTCTGTACATGGTCTTCAGACCACAGTAGGAGCATCTCTTTTCTAATATATCTGGAAGAATATTCTGAAATATTTAGAATAGTTTTTGTGGCTCAGTATGCTAATGTGCATTTCAGAGTGCTTGGTAAATGTGGGAGAGGAGTCAAACTGCCAGATAACATTGGGGGTCTACAGAGAAAAACTAGCAGACTAATCCTAATTTGCATATAAAATAAGCCAATAGATATGCATGAGCTGCTTATTTGCACATACATACAGCAACCACATGGAATTTCCCAGGATTTATTCAGTTTAGAAACAAATGGATAACACAGCACAGCCAGTTTTTCATGCTCTTTATGAATAACCCAACAACTTGATTTTTGGGTGTCAGCGTGCCTTAATGTGGATATTCTATTATTTTGCTGAAATACTAGTTATTATTGTAATGGTTTTGTGAATTCTTAGATTGCAGCTGAAGGTGGTGAGGTAACTTGTACAGTAGATGGGTGACATTAAAATCTAGTAACCTCAGTCCTTGAACAGCAAGACTTGTGGAACGAGATTTTCATGATTTTTGTGTCTGGCATGCAAGTCTTCCTCTGTCAGTCCTGTACATCTGTGAGCGTGATCACAATTGTTTAGTCGTTCAGTCGCGTCTGACTCTCGGTGACTGTATGGACCACAGCACACCAGGTGCATCCCTCGATCACTGCCCCTCTGAGCTCCATCAAGTTCATGTTCATTGCTTCAGTGACCTAATCTATCCATCTCCGCCTCTGTTGTCCCCTTCTTCTTGTGCCTTCAATCTTTCCCAGCATCAAAGTATCTTCTAGGGAATCCTTCCATCTCATAATATGGCCAAAATATTTGAGCTTCAGCCTCATGATCATACCTTCTAGTGAACGGTTTGTCTTGATTTCCTGAAGTATTGATTTATTGGATCTTCTTACAGTCCAAGGCGTCAATTCTACGGCGCTCGGATCTCTTTATGGTCCAGCTCTTACATCTGTATGTTACTACTGGGAATACCATAGTTCGAACTATGCAGACCTTTGTTGATAGTTTAATATCTTTACTTTTTACAACCTTGTCCAAGCTTGCCATAGATTTCCTCCCCAGAAGAAAACGTATTTTAATTTCATGACTACAGTCACCATCTGCAGAGATCTTGGATTAAAGGAAAATAAAATCTGTCACTGTCTCCACTTCTTCCCTGTCTATGTGCCAGGAAGTGAGATTGCCGTTTGCCATGATCTTCGTCTTTTTAACGTTAAGCAACAGGCCAGCTTTTGCACTCTCCTTTTTCCCTCATCAATAAGTCCTTTAGTTCCTCCTCACTTTCAGCCACCAGAGTAGTATCATCGGCGTATCTGAGGTTGGTGATATTCCTTCCAGCAATATTGATTCCGGCTTTGGACTCCTCCAGTCTGGACGTACGCATGATGTACTCTGGGTATAAGGAGAATAAATTAGATGACAATATACAGCCTTGTCGAATTCCTTTTCCGATTTTTAACCATTCTGTTGTTCCATGTTTGGTTCTGACCGTGACTTCTTGGTCCACATACAGATACTTTAGGAGGAGGATGGGATGATCTGGTAGTCCCATCTCTTTAAGGACATGCCACATTTTGCTGTGATCCACACAGTCAAAGGCTTTAGAATAGTCTATGAAGCAGAAGTAAATGTTTTTTTGAACTCTCTTGCTTTCTCTATTATCTAGAGGTCATTGCCAATTTGATCTTTTGGGCCTCTTCCTCTGCGGCCCTGGCTTGCACATCTGGTAGTTCCGGGTCCATATATTGTTAGTCGAGCTTGTCGAATCTAATGCATTACCTTGCTGGCATGTGAAATTAGTGCAATTGTTTGATAATTGGAGCACTCTTTGGCACTGCCTTCTTTTTGGGATTGAGATGTAGGCTGGCCTTTTCCAGTCTATTGGCCATTGTTGAGTTTTCCAAATGTGTTGGCACAAGGCAAGTAACACTTTCACAGCATCTTCCTGTAGGATTCTGAATAGTTCAATTGGGATTCCATCACCTCCTGCAGCCTTATCAGCAAGACATCCTAGGGCCCATCTCGCTTCACTCTCCAAGATGTCTGGCTCCAACTCATTGGACAAACTATTGAGGTCATCACTGCTGTTAGGCACACCGTCTTTAAGGCGTGCCATGCATGCGTGGCGACTCATGCGTGGGCACACCAAATCGTGCCCAGAAATAGGGTGGCTCGACATCAGTGTGGCCCTCACAGAGACTGTGTCACTCTCCATTCTGCATCTCATCTCCCTACAACCATAGCTGGTTCTGTTCTGTCACCTGATCTACCGGTGGTTCAAGGCACTTGAACCACACACTGACCCTCCTCTGACATAGTGAAGCAGATCTGTGTGTGGTTCAAGTACCTTGACCCACCAGTAGATCTGGGGAGGGCACAGAAACAGCTGTGGTTTTAGGGAGATGAGGCGGAATGGAGATTAACAACTGACAGTCTCTGTGTCGCTGTGAGGGCCGCGCTGTTTCTGGGTGCCCTTTTTGTGTGCACATGCATGCGTCTGCACCCATGCGTCGTTGCGCATGCATGTCGCGCCTTAAAGTTACACCACCCTGCTGTTAAGATCCTTCCTGTATAAATATTCAGCGTATTCCTGCCACCTCATCTTTATCGGATCTTCGTCTGTTAAGTCCCTACCATTTTTGTATTTTATCACACCCACTTTTGCATGAATGGTGCCTTTTTAGGTTCCCAAATTTTCTTGAAGAGATCTTTACCCATTTGGATGTCTTCGTCTATCTCTTTACATCGCTCATTGTCTCTTCTTGCTTCTCGGGAATTCTGTATTCAGTTGGACAAATCTTTTCTTATCTCCACTACCTTTCACTTTCCTTCTTTCCTGGGCTACTTTCAGAGCCTCATCAGACAGCCAGTTTGACTTCTTGCTTTTCTTTCTTTTAGGGATATTCTTTGTTGCCGTTTCCTGGATTATGTTGCAAACTTCGGTCCATAGTTCTTCAGGCATTCTGTCTTCCATGTCCAATTCCTTAAATCTATTCTATTCTATTCTTTACTTCCACTGCATATTCATAAGGGATATTATTTATTTTGTCTGATCACAACAAGAGTACTTAAAAGTGCATTATTTTTCTTAAAAAGAACTAGTAATAAATTGCTATCAACTTGCTATTTTATCACCATAAGCACTGTAACGGAACCCATCACTGTTTTACCCTGTTTTATGATTATGGTTAAAATATGATCCTACTATATGTATGTTGGTTTATGCTCTGCAGAATATTAGCCAGACTTTTGCAGACCTAGGCTAATAGATAATCCTATTACAGAGACTCAAGAGATAAGGGAGTCGATTGTATAAAGTGTTTTCATTCTCAGATAAGAACAAAGAAGGCTGATCTAATTAATGTCGATTGTATCCAAGTTGCCAGGGAGGTGTGGCTCACCTATTGTCCCTATATGTGTATTGTATGGGGGATATGTGAAATGTCTGTGTGTTATGGGTAAAAGATACTTTTACTAACTTTTGAACCCCTGGTCTGATTCATGACATTTTAATATGTTGTTCCCCTGGGGGAGAGCTATTGAACGGTGCTGGACTTAAAGGTGTACCCCCTGTTTTTGGGGTATATCCAGAATGTGGTTAAAATTGTGTCTGTTTTAATTGTGTTACCTGTTATCTGAGGGGAGGAGATGTGGGGGTAGAACCATGTATATACTTGGCTGTGGTAATTATGTGGGTGTAGCCCTTCAGAGGGCACCATTGCATATAAGGAGATTCCCCTGTCATTAAAGATAGTTCTACTTGACCCTTCAAAACATAGTCTCATCTCGTTATTGGAGGGGATCTCTATATCATACTGGGGATTGCTATGCTTTTGCATACTCCCTTGAGCTGTAACTACTGAACGCTTGTTCCTGATGTGTCCTCCTTGGAGGAGAGGTCTTCCCCACACGGTCCTGAAAGCTGGAGATTCATACAGGGTGGAAGGAAGACTGCGCGGCTGGTGGTGGTGGTGGTGTCCGGTGCGGTGCTTGTAGGCCTCGACGCAAACTAGGACGCGTCTATCAACGGAGGTACCCGGTCGGGGTGCCAGTGCTCCATGTTGGTGCTCGTTCCTTGCAGTGACCATGGCAAACACAAATGTAACCTTTACCATATCTATCTGTGCAGACAAGGAATACTGGTACCCACCTAAAATAGAAAAGCTATGGTTTAGCTGGTCATTGCAGTCCTGAGTCCAGGGAAAAGCTGCTATTAATCACTGTCTTCCCTATAGACAATCGGCACACTGCATGCTCGCTTGACTATCTGTCATTACTCCTCCAAAAGCCAGTAGGCAGGAAACATTTTGTATGTAAACAGAGGCTTAAACTTAAGATTTCATATCTGTTATTAGAGTATTTATTTATTTTTTTGTAAAAAGATACTTTATCATACAATCTTGTGCTCTCTCAGGCCGTACACTTACTGCTTCACATTGTAGCCGAGCGGCATGTCCTCAGTGTTGTCACATGAAAAGATATAATAACATATTTACACAAATGTGAGGGGTGTACTCACTTTTGTGACACTGTGTGTGTGTAAATATTAATAAAATGCACATATATGGAGCCGCAAGTTATTTTCTTTAGGTGTTGTAGCAAAATCCCTTTAACCTGACACCTCTGAGACAGGTTGTAACAATAACATGAATATCTAATGCTCCGTTATCAGTACGATCTGATGTATCTTTATCTGCAGGTTATTACTCCTAACACGACTCGCTTTAGGCACTCGATCTCACTCACACCTGCAGTTGAAAGATGACCTACTTTAGTGCACACAAGTCTCATCATATGCCCCATTTATATCTACCAATTATGTGCCTGCATATCTGCCAAAGCAGAGCATCACAAATGATCATTGTCTAATACTGGTATTCTTAATTACATGCAATAGTTTATTTAAGAAGCAAGATTTTAATGCACAATGATATTACTCTATCATTGGTCCAGTGGCTTCTAGTTCAAAACAATGATGGCAACCATCAATATAACTAAACAAGCCACTAAGGTTTTTGTGTGAATATAATGCCCTACACCAGAGATGTCCAAGTTTGGTCCTGGTGGGCCATACACTGGCCTGGATTTGAGGATTTCCTTTCTGTGCACAGGTGAATCAATCAGCATGCCTGGAGAAGCCTGGGTGCAGCTGGGACTATCTCACCAGGACCGAGCTTGGACCCCCGTGCCCTACACCACGAGTATAAAATAAACGCAATGGCCTGAACAGAACAGGAATGCATTGGAGACCATTTCTTACCCTGGTGTCATCTTAGTGGTTTATCTGCTTTTCTAATATTCGGGTGTCTGTCCATGTAGGTGAGAAGCAACTGTATGTGGTAATAAGTAGTTGCTCCCTGGCATACATTGTATGGACGCTCCTTGCGCTGGTGGAGAGGAGCCCCGTAAGCGCTCATCCCTACGACGCGCGGAACTACACATCAACACAAATCTAAATTACACCATTCACAATGTGAGACCCGTAGCACTTTGACATAAAAAAAAAGAAATTGACAGCCCGTAACACTTTGAAAAAAATTAAAGCGGGACTTAGAAAAAAAAATTACAACCCGCGGCACTAAAAGAAAATACGAGGTAAAAAAAATACGAACTTAACGGCTGAACCGCACACATACAAACACAAAGAAAATAAAAAATGACAAAAAACATCACACACAGCACGGGGGGACACCCAGGACGTCTGGGAGTGAGGTTGCACGAGAATTTACACATACAATTTGCTCCGTTTCGAAAATTGAAAATGGCGGACAAAAAAAGCGAAACGAGGCTACACGAACCCTAACCACGGAAAACATTGCCAAGCACATAAGACTTTTACCCAGGAACGTACGAGGTACAAAATACACTATTAGGAAGTATGGAAAATGCTCCAGGCCCGCGTAACACACAGACAATCGCTGCCATTTTACAACACTAACTTGCAACTAATAACATTACCAATCTAAAATGGCAATTTACACAACTAAACAAACGGTTTGCCCTCACGCAGGCAGCCTATTTATACTGCACACATTGCTGCATATATATATAATCTAATATAGCAGGGCAGAGGCTCAAAGGTGCTCAGCGCGGGGGTTACAATGAGCGCCGAAGGTACTCAGAGGATCAAAACACTTACATTATGTGGCAAACAGCATGAACTGCCTTACAATTTTATGACTGGCATTTTTTGACGGGCAATTCACTAGTAATTATCTAAAAATAAAAATGTCTAATTTGGCATATAACTGTATTGGTCCAAGTGTCTCCCAAACCTCCAACCCCAGAACACACCAACTTGTGGATCCATATATCCTGCTGTGTAGTGGTGTAAGAAGAGCACATGCATGGGGGGGGGAGGGGGGGTAATTTCTGCTCTTTTACTTGCACTTTGCTGCCTTATTATCAGACTCAAACCAGTAATAACATATTGTGTTTAAATGCAGGTGAACAACTTGCAGTTTATCGCACGCTCAAGGGCAAAGTTTATATAGTGGATGCATACTGCCCCCACCTTGGTGCCAACCTTGCCGTGGGTGGCAGAGTGACGGGTGACTGCATCGAATGCCCATTTCATGGATGGCAGTTTCGTGGAGAAGATGGAAAATGCACCCAAATACCTTATGCAGAAAAAGGTAAGTCCTTCTCATCTTACACGGAATGAACTCTTCTGTATGTCTGCAGGGCTGCGACATCTGTAATCCTGGGATATTGGTTATGCATCCTCTAAACTCTGGGGGACGGAAACTTACATTGAATGAAATCATTTCATTTCTATTCATAATTTCTTTTGTAAAATATATTACATATTTTGGGTTTACCTTATTTTGCTCTATGGAATATGTTGTTTTTTTACAAATAAAGGATAATAAATATTATTTTTTAATAATAATAAATATATAGTAATAGAATTAATAAGAATAATGAATAGTAATAAATTATTTTGTCACTCACACTGCGCAGTTTAAGGGGTGTCATGTTGTTCCATTCCGATTATGTAGAATTTTACATATATATACAGGCATAAGCTTAAAGGAAGCCATTTGTGGGCACATTTGCATGTCCCACCTCAGCTTCCCAGAATGCAGTGTAATAACTGTTTTTCTCAGAATTGAGATATATATATATATATATATATATATATATATATATATATATATATATATATATATATATATCCATCCATCCATCCATCCATCCATCCATCCATCGGTAACTCAACAGGGAAACTGCACTCACCCCTGCGACCGCGTACGACTTGGGCAGGGATCGCCGAAGGTGCTCACTGCACTGGTGGAGATGAGCGCCATAGGCGCTCATCCCTACGACCCCGCACGACTTTACCATCATACCTACGACCCGCGGGGCTAGACATCAACAGATAACACAAATATACAATTCACACTGCGAGACCCATAGTACTTTGAAAAAATTGCATAAAAAAATAAAATACGGCCTGTAACACTTACAAAAAATACGAACTTAATGGCCAAACCGCGCACAGCGAAAAACACGAAAGCCACACACTAAATACAAACAAAAAAACATCTCGCACAGCAAGGGGGGACACTCAGGACGCCTGGAAGTGATGTTAATTGTCAATTTAAGTCCAATTTCCAGAGTTTAGCCACTCGAAAATCCCCTAAGCGAGAGAAAATATGTCCGCCCAAAAAAACTAAAACACTCCGCCACACACAAGACTTTTACACAGGACCGTTCAAGGTATAAAATCCACTATTACGAAGGATGCAAAATTATCCTAACACATACACAATCAACGCCGTTTTACACCACTAACTTGCACATACTAACATTCACATTACAAAATGCGGAACTACACAGCTTACACTAACGGCTTCCCCTCGCGCACGCAGCCTAGTTACACTACGCACTGCACACATTGCTGACACTTACACCTCAGGTCACCAAGAATGAAAATCTACATTGTATGCAGCAGGAACATCAAAACAGATTGTCAGCTCTTCAGCATATTGGTTGCTGCATATATTCATGACAAATAGGTAAAGTATATTAATTTATGATTTTATTAATTATCATAAAAAAATACATATATACAGAAAACTTTAGAAAACACCACACCACACGATCGCAATAAACGCCAAAGGGTGCTCACAAGAGCAAAACTACACCAGGGAAGAGACTTGCAATGAGCGCCAAAAGGCCGTCAGCATGGACCTTGCAATCAAGGAAGAACCAAAAAACACCAACCCAGAGGCTCGCAATTGCGGCCTCCGGTATTCACACAATCAATACACTTACTTTGTGTGCCAAACACCATTCCTTGACTTACAATTCTATTGCCGTCATTTAAAATTACAATAAAAGGGGGCAATAAAACTTGTAGCCGTGGGAATGCTATTTGAGACACAGTGTAAATGTGTTTGTACTGTGAGGACCTTCTGCGCTCATTGCAAGCCTTTTGTCTAGTCTATTTTTGCTCCTCTGTGCACTTTCGTCACTGATTATAAAGAGAGATATATATTCATCTATATTTACTTAATCAATAATGAATTAATTATTTATTGACAAAATTATTATACTTTACCTATTTGTAATTATTATATTCAGCAATCAATATTCTGAAGAGCTAACAATCTGTTTATTTTCTGGCAGCATACAATGTACAGTGAATGTTGGTGCCCTGATGATAAAGTGTAATGAACATCCCAACTGTGCATTCTAAATTGTTTGTGTGCGCAAGGGGAATCGGTTGGTGTAGTTGTGTAAAGCGCCATTGTAGATTCGTAATGTTGTTAATGCGTCTCTCAAGCATTTTCCATAATTTGTAATAGTGTATTTTGTATTTCATTTGTTCATGTATGAAAGTGCTACGCGTTTGCCAGTGTTTTGCGTGGTCCGGGGTCTTGTAGCCTCGTTTCAATTTTTTTCGGCGCCCATTTTTGTAGGTGATTTTCGTGTGGTGAAAGTTGTTGAAATCGCATTTAAATCTCGTTTTACCTCACCCCAGACGTACTGGCTTTTCCCCCATGCTCTGGGTGATTTTTTTTTAAATTTATTTCCATTTTTTGTGTGGTGTGTTTTTTTGGGGGGAGGGGGGGTTCACAGTTCCGCTGTTAACCTCGTATTTTTGCTCTCTCTTATTTTTGGGGGGTTTTCTAAGGCCTGCGTCACAGATTTTTATTTTTTCTAAGTCCCGTGTTTGTCAAGTGCTTGAAGGCTAATGCGATTGCGCGATTACTAAGTGTTTTGTGGCCAAGTCCAGCGGGCTTAATTGCCTTCACTGCTCACCTCGTTTTGCGAGGCGAGCAGGCAATGAGCGCCTTTGGCACGCATTTCCTTTTGTGCTGTGAGTTTAATTGCCTTAACAGCTCGCCTCGCCGCTCATTACCTAAGTGCTACGCATTAATGGCTCGTCTTGCTTTGCGGGGCTCGCAAGCGATGGGCGCCCGCGGTGCTCATCGTCTAACTCGTACGCACCACGCAAAGTGTGACGACATCTCGCAGTTTGACGACTATTATATGTGAAAATATATATTTATAAGTTAAAAAACCTGCTTCCAGCTCAGAGTTCCGAGAAAAAACTTTATTACACTGCATTCTGGGAAGCTTAGCTGGGACGTGCAAATGTGCCCACAAGTGCCTCGCTCTTCAATCTTAGCCATTATCAAACATGGCTTCCTTTTTATGCTGTATTACACAGCTTTAATGCAAAGCCCAGGTTGGATTAAACACAGGCTGAGTATCCAATCCATGTACAGCTGTTTCAAGCTTACTATCAGCATGGAGCATGTGTTGTGGACCTTATGAGTAGGTAGTTCAATATATACCGTGTGTGTATATATAATTTTCTTTTTTTTTTTTTTTTTATGAATGTAACAGTTCTGTGATAAATATAATAAGCCAGCAGTACTAAAATCCTTGATCAAACATTCTTGCTTGTCAAAGGACTGGATCCCAGCTGGCACCTCCGGCATTTTTACATTGCAACAGTAAATAGACAAGTTCAAGGATAGATGCACAGCAGGATTTGTATGATCTGTTGTAGACTGTGGATCTTCTCTACGTGCTCCCACATGAGAGCTCAAAGAATTACCTATGTGACCTAAATGAGATTGATTTACTGCGTTCATGCATATATACAGTGGTGGACAAAAGTCAGATTATTCTGCTAGTCTCCCACCTCTGTCTCAAGCTAAACTGCTTGAAATGTGATGATTGGCTCAAAAATGTTTTTGCCCCATATCACTCACTGTGTATTCATGCTGTCCTGCACTTGTGAGAATACAGTGGTTTTACAGAAACTATGTATATATGAATAGAGTTTTTTTTTTTCTGAGCGCTTTTAAAGGCCTTCAGATTTTAAGTTTTCAGTGTAACGGATGATAACAATGTTTCTTCTTCTACTAATGAATAATGCTACTATTGTTGATGATGATATTATTAGTGCTCAGAGAATTATGCTGTTTGGTAAGATAAAAATAAGACTTTCTCTTGTGTTTTTTTTTTTTTTTTTTTTTTTATACTTTATTTTTTCTCGTTTTTCTTTAACAAACATCAAAAACATAACAAAACAAAACAATCATACATTCCAGAGGTATCAATAATTCAACAGTTTAGCAATTGCATATGTATAAATAGACTGTTAAAATCTCCTCCCTCCCATCTCTTTGAATACCAATTTTTATGTAATATCTTGTACTCCTGATGTGAAGACAACTCCATAATAGCAAGGTCACTTAACTTGATACCTCCAACAAGCATACAAAGGAACCGGCACTACTCTCAATATAGTTAACAGTTTAGCACAGAAATCATGTGCTTCTGGGGAGACTCGGGTGAAGAAGGAGAAAAAAAAAATCTTTCCTCTTCCCTTCCCCTCCCCCCACTCCAATAGGAACAGAGAAGAGAAAAGGAAGGGAGAAAGAGAGACGGAGAAAAGCAAAAGGAAGGAGAAAATCTGATTTAACAGCAAAGGCATAGAACACCAATAACAACCAATTATCAAACATAATTTCTCATATATTGACCTTTCTATTGCAATATCTAGCCCAAACAGACCATCTGTTTAGTCCTTTTCTTCCAGTTCGCTTGACCGAGCTCTCTCCTTGGACTTCAAACTTTCTATTTCTTATAACACAATTTATAATTTCTTGAAGAGATGGGGGGAACTCTGATTTCCAATATTTCACAATATACATTTTAATATCCAAAAGAATATGAGAGACCAGGAGGTAGACTTTTGGAAAAGTCTCCATTATGTTTATATGTAATAGGAGCAGCTCTGGGGCAAAAGGAACCTCTACCTCACATATGTCCTCAATCAGATATGTACAAGCTCTCCAAAAAGCCTTTATTTTTGTACAGTTCCACCAAGCATGGAGTGAATCACGGTTTATACCGCAACCCTTCCAACATGTATTCCCTTTGTTCTGTGCAAATTTATTAATCTCATCTGGTGTCCAATACCATCTGTTGATCAACTTGAAATATAATTCAATATAGTTACTAGAGCAGGAAGAGATTTTTACGGTTTTTAGAGCCTTCTCCCATTTATCTCCGTCCATTGATATATGTAGATCTTTCTGCCACTCTAACATACCTTTCGTTGGACTTACTTTAACCTTCTGATATAGCATACTTTCAAAGTCAGTCATCAAATGGCTAATCTTTTTACCATATCCCTTTGCTTTCACCAAGGATTGTAAAGATCTAAATGCCAACCATTGGTTGTTCTTAAGTTTATATTTTTGTTTCAAGTTAGACCAGGATAGTTGGACACCAGATGCGTAGAGATCATCTATAAGGGATATTCCCTGCAATTTCTATCCACCTATTAAGTCAACATTGAACGGTGATAAGAGACACTCTATAGGGGCACCTAACGAAGGATACCTCGAAAGATTCAATTTATCTCTATTTGTCACCCAGAATTTTAACAATGTTCTTACTCCTCTGGGTAGCCGTTCGCTCTTGACATCATTTAACCCATCAATCCACAGCAATGTATTAGGAGTGTCTATTTTTAATATATCATATTCTAGGGACTTCCAACCTGGATTAATGGCAGGAGTACTCCATATCATAATTTGAGAGAGGACAATAGCATTATATTTATCTCTTATAGAGGGTGATGCCAATCCACACTTAAGCATGGGTCTTTTGGTAATTGAGAGAGGGATTCTAGTTCTTTTACCACCCAAAATAAATGCATCTATACTTCTTTGCAGTTTAGCAATCCAATATCTTGGCGGAACTTCCGGAATTGTTCTAAGGATATAAGTGATTTTAGGGATCAATATCATCTTACTAATTGCAATTCTAGCTGACCATGAAAATTTTACATCTTTCCACTCTAAGAGGATTTTCTGAATCTGTTTCCATATCTTTTCTAGATTAGATTTCAAAATCTTATTAACCTTGAATGATAGGTCTATACCCAAATGACTTATTTTATTAGAGTTCCATTTAAAATTAAATGAGCTTTTTAAACTTGTAATTTCTTCAAAGGAGAGATCTCTCCATATAATATCTGATTTCTCATGGTTGACCTTATAATAAGAAAGTCTTCCAAATTCTTTAAAGATGACATCAAGAGCTCCCAAAGATTGGATAGGGTTCTTCAAAATAACTATCAGATCATCTGCATATATAGCAATTTTATACTCTTTAAGACCGACTTTTACTTCCTCAATATCCTTTGCTTCCCTTATTTTCAGTAAAAAAGGCTCCACATAAAGATGAAATAATATGGGAGACAAGGGACAGCCCTGCCTAGTTCTGTTTTTTATGGGGAAAAAAGATGTTTCATAATTAGGCCCACTGATCTTAGCTGTAGGGTTAGTATAAAGAGCCATAATTGCTTTAGAAGCAAATTCATCTAGTCCATAACTTTCCAAGGCAATTTTAAGGAAGTCCCAGCTGACTCTGTCGAAGGCTTTCTCTGCATCTATCGACAGAGCCAAACTGGGGCCTCTCTTGTCTTAATGTGAGGGTATTCAAGTATACATATTAAAAGCCAAATAGTTGATTGCCGCTAGTTACTCTGCAATGGAGCAATGTTCCTGTTGTGTACATGTGTGGTGTCATAGGCAACTTCAGTAGCAATAAAGCTAGTACCCGGCAAAATTGCATTTGTTCTCCATTTTCTCACACCGCTCTACAGTATATGTTTCCATTTGAATTACGTTGAGCTTAGCAAGTGGCAGCACTAGGAGCATAGGGTGAGCCAAGAGGAAAAATAAACTACTAACTTAAAAAAACATGCAGGTTAAAAGGCAAAACTCTTTTTTTTTTTTTATCAACTTAAAAGTTCTAATTAAAATACGTTTTCCATATTTTTCACTTCCAGTACCGGAATTTGCAAAGATTAAAACCTGGCATTCATGTGAATTGAATGGAATGATTTTTGTCTGGTATCATTGTGACGGCATTGAACCAACCTGGAACGTCCCAGAGAAAGAAGAGATTACCAATAAGCAATGGGTGTTTCGTGGCAGGACGGAGCACTTTGTCAATGCTCATATTGAGGTACTGTGCCACCATTATTTGCTTATTATTTTTATTATATATAAAAGTGTCCATGTAAGAAAGTTCTTTCTTATTGCTATATTTAGTGGTGGAAACTGCTAACTTTAAAAATGTATAAAGATGTCAATGAATTTATTAATTTAAAAACATATTAAAATGAAAGATTACAATGGTATCTATATGTAATGGCAAGAACATATAGTGTGTTTATTAAGCATGGCTGCTAATTTATCCATCTCCATATTTTCCAAGACTAAGGCTATCATTTGTGTGAGGGGACATATATTGATTTTGACCCAATGAAAACCCATGGCTCTTCTGGACACTCACGTTGGATTTAATTGATATGTGTTTACCAGATCTCTTCCCATTCCTTGTCTGGCTGTTTCTTCCAGGTCTCTTTCCCATATATTACCATACAGAAGTGTTTTGTGAGTGTTGGGAAGGAGTATATGGTATGTTTGGGTATCTTACGGGGTCCGACTTGTAAATATAATTGTCCTATTGTGGTCAGAGGTGTGGCGTCCACTTGTCTGACAGTTAGTTGAGATGCCATGCTTCAGATTTGTGCCTACCGGAAAAAGTCATGTGGTGTGACTGTCGCTCTAGATTGTAATGTTACTCTCTACATTCAAGTACAATACTAGAGGCAGGACAGTATGAGTATTGGAACTCAATGAATAGTATATCCCATCTTCAATCCATCATGAATGCCTGCAAGACTCGCCACTACTGCTTTACTTCACCTTGGTGTCTCTCCATTGGATCCTGGTACCTACAGAGTAAAAGTCTAAATATTGATTCTCTGATAAACCCCTCAATGCATCCATAACCTCTTACATGTCTGCTCACATCTCAGAGTATACCCTGTACCTCCATTTGTTCTGCTCCTGTTCTCCTAATTTCCACTTCCTACTACCACCTACAATTTGTCTCTGTGCCTCTTCTGTCCCTTTGAATCCGCTACCTTGCTGTGTGACTCTCCTTTTGCATTCATAGTTCTTCATAGGACCTCAAATGCACGTTTTCAAGGAAGCCGATCACCTATTGCACTCTGGGCAGCGGTGGGTACTGTCTGTACTATTAGGAAAACCATTCAAGACTATACCCTTAAAGTTAATGATTGATGTAATCAATGACCTAAGCCAAGCAAGCATTTTGGACTGGTATCTGCTTTCCATGAGCATATTTAAGGGGGGAGGTTTCTTTGCCCCTACTTTTTCCCCAAAAAGCTTTGATTTTCTACCCCTGACTATAATCCTTTTACATTATAATCTTCATTCTTCTCTCTCAATATTTGTTTCCTTATCAACCTTTTATGACTTACTCATTCAGCTCCCCATATTTGAACAAACCTTCCCCAGGGTAATGTTCTCAAACTTCTGTCACCTTTTTATGGTGACATAGTTGTGGATTAACTTTATATAACGCAGTGATGGCCAGATCAATGTGGGTGAGGCAGGTGTGAATTAATGTGATAGTTATAGAATCAGAGCAGTGGTGGGCAGCTCGATTCTAGGAAGGCCGCCAACAGTCCAGCATTTCCATATCTCTTTTCTTCGGTATTCAGGTTCTCTCCCTTTTTAGAAAACACTGGTTACTCATCTGATTAAGTTACCTGTGCTCAATTAGATTTAAATATGGCATTGGTGGTGGCCCTCCATGGTACTAAGTTACTCATCAATGATATACAAGTGCAACACAGATTACCCGACAGTGGATGGTCCAGCACACCCCTTTTAATCACGGACATTTACCCTGGCATTGGGTGATGATTTGCTGGAAGAGCGTGTCCCGTTGACTGAATTTGTAAAACATCAACATTTAAAAGGGAAGGCTCCATCATCACACAAGTTGCTTGTATATGCAAAACATTTCCAAATATGTGGAAACATTCAATTACGCAATACACAGGTTTTGTTTTCCCCCTGACTGTATTTGAGCAGAGCAATCCTACTCGTAAGAAACCTTGTGACTCTGGACATACTGCATAACTAAAATAACCAAAAACTGCATAGCGGTCAGCGTCTTCATATTTGAACTCTTCCCCAGTGTCGGGAAGGAATGTTGTGGTGCTGTGTCTAACCTGTTCTGTTTCCAGGTAACTTGAGTTTAAATAGAAAAAATGCAGGTGACCAAATAGTGACAAGTCGGGACCTGTTAGAGATATTGTCTCTAGGGTGACCAGAATCCCCTGATTAAGGCCAGATAGACCCTGAAAAGTCCTGGATAAACGGGCATGGAAGTCTTGAGATCATGGCTCTGAGGCTTTAGCAGTAAGACATAACTGCAGTAATGTGAGTAGTGGTAGGCACCACTATCCCAAGACGGTCACCAACAGTTCTGGGACTTTGCATTCAGACACTCTACCTTAGTTACGCAATTGAACTAATTCTGATTACGGTAATTCACCTGTGTTCAAGCAGCCAGACTGAAATCCTGGACTATGGGAAGCCCCTCTTCTGATAGCATTGTGGGTGGGCTGCTTCCCATCCCTCTCTTCTCCAATATTCCATGCACATTTGCACAGACCATACTGGTCTGATCCCAGTACACACTGTGAGTGATTACTTTATTTTATCTGTCTAGTCTGCTGTATGTGCAGTGTGTGTTAATGTAAATGTGTGAACTTGATGGAGCTCAGAGGGGCAGTGGCTGACAGGTGTGCCTGGTGCGCTCCGGTCCATACAGTAACAGCCTGACATGACCAAACAACAACAAAGCCAATGTGGCTGGGCTATGAGTAAATACACAAACTTTGCTTAATGGGGCATTTGTCGACCAGTTGAGGGGTCTAGCAATATCCTAAAAGGAATTTATTCTACAAGTACAGTATACTTTTCTACCAAAAAGCTCGGCTAGATGCTGGATTTGTGTTGGCGCCTGCTACCCTAGCCACCCACAATGGTGGCATACTATGCACACAATAACAATTTTATTGAATGACTTGCTAATTAATTAGTGCTCTTCTCTATAGCACAATACAACTATTGCTCCACTCATCTTATGAGCATCCTTTTTCATTTTTGTTTAGTCGTTCAGTCGTGTCTGACTCTCCATGACCCCATGGACCGCAGCACGCCAGATGCATATATCAGTCACTGCCTCTCTGAGCTCGATTTTAAAGTTCATAGCTTTAATGATCTCCTCTATCCATCTCCGCCTCTGTCGTCCCCTTCTTGTGCCTTCAATGTTTCCCAGCATTAGAGTATTTTCTAGGGAATCCTGTCTTCTCATGATATGGCCAAAATATTTGAGCTTAAGCCTTATGATCATAGCTTCCAGTGAACAGTTTCTTGTACTGATTTATTGGACTCTAAGCAGTTTTCGCCAGCACAACAATTCAAAGGCATCAATTCTATGGCACTCAGCCTTCTTTATGGTCCAGCTCTCACAACCGTATGTTACTACTGGAAATACCATAGTTCTAACTTTGCAGACCTTTTATAGTGTAATGTCCATACTTTTTACTAGCGTGTCCAGACTTGCCATAGCTTTCCTCCCCAGAAGCAAACTTTTTAATTTCATGGCTACAGTCACCATCTGCAGAGATCTTGGATCCCAGGAAAATAATATCTGTCACTGCCTCCATTTCTTCCCCATTTATTTTCCAAGATTGCTGTTTGCCATGATCTTTGTCTTTATAACATTGGGCACCAGGCCAGCTTTTGCACTTTCTTCTTTTACCCTCATCAATAAGTCCTTTAGTTCCTCCTCACTTTCAGCCATCAGAGTAGTATCATCGGCGTATCTGAGGTTGATGATATTCCTTCCAGCAATATTGATTCCGGCTTTGGACTCATCAAGCCCTGCTTTACGAAAGATGTACTCTGAATATAAGTTGAGTAAATAAGGTGACAAAATACAACCTTGTCTCACTCCTTTTCTGATCTTGAACCATTCTGTTGTCCCATGTTCAGTTCTGACTGTGGCTTCTTGGTCCATATACAAATTCCTCAGGAGGTGGATGAGACTATCAGGTACTCCCATCCCCTTTAAGAACTTGCCACATTTTGTTGTGATCCACACAGTCAAAGGCTTTAGCATAGTCTATGAAGCAGAAGTAAATGGTTTTCTGGAACTCTCTTGCTTTCTTTATTATCCATCGGATATTGGCAATTTGATCTCTTGTGCCTCTTCCTCTGGGGAACTCAGCTTGCACATCTGGTAGTTCCCGGTCCACATATTGTTGGAGCCTGGCTTGTAGGATCTTAAGCATTACCTTGCTGGCATGTGAAATGAGTGCAAGTGTTCGATAATTGGAGCACTCTTTGGCACTGCGTTTTTTGGGGATTGGGATGTAGACGGACCTTTTCCAGTCTATTGGCCATTGTGGAGTTTTCCAAATGTGTTGGCATAAGGCAAGCAACACTTTCACAGCATCTTCCCGTAAAATATTGAATAGTTCAATTGGGATTCCATCAACTCCTGCAGCCTTGTTATTAGCAAGACATCCTAGGGCCCAACTCACTTCACTCTCCAAGATGTCTGGCTCCAGCTCATTGGACAAACTATTGAGGTTGTCGCTGCTTTAAAGTTCCTTCCTGTATAGATCTTCAGTGTAGCCTTGCCACCTCCTTTTTTTTTTTTTTTTTTTTTTTTTTTTTATCTCCTTCTGTTAAGTGCCTACCATTTTTGTATTTTATCATGCCCACTTTGGCATAAAAAGGTGCCTTTGAGATCCCCAATTTTCTTGATCTCTTGACTTTCCCATTCTGTTATCTTCTTCTATCTCTTTACACCACTCACTGTAGAAAGTCTCATTGTCTCTTCTTGCTCCTCTGGAATTCTGCATTCAGTTGGACAAATCTTTTCCTATCCCCACCACCTTTAACTTATATTCTTTCATGGGCTACTTTCAAAGCCTCATCAGTTTTCCTTCTTAGTTGTCTTTATTTTGGGGATATTCTTTGTTGTGGTTTCCTAGATTATGTTGCAAACTTCGGTCCAGAGTTCTTCAGGCCTTCTACCTTCCATGTCTAGTCCCTTAAATCTATTATTTACCTCCACTGCATATTCACAAGGGAAATGTATTTTGTATCTGCTTGGTCTGATTATTTTCCCTCTTTTTCTTTAGTGTAATTCGGACCTTTGCAATAAGAAGCTCATGGTCTGAGCTCAGTCAGCTCCAGGTCTTGTTTTTGCTGACTGTATAGAGCTCTTCCATCTTTGGCTACAAACTATATAGTCAATGTGATTTCTATGTCCATGTATAGAGCCGTCTCGGAGACTGTTGGTCGAATGTGTTTGCTACGACCAGAGGATTATCTTGACTTCTCTGCCCTTCTTCATTTTGTACTCCAAGGCCAAACTTGCCAGTTATTCCAGGTGTCCTTTGGTTCCAATCTCCTATGATGACAGTAACATCTTTTCTTGGTGCTATATCTATGACGTGTTGAAGATCTTCATAGAATTGGACAACTTCATCTTCAGCATCCGTGGTTGGAGCATAGATTTAGATCACTGATGTTAAATGGCTTGCCTTGAATTCAAAGTGAAATCATTCTGTCATTTTATTGGGTTGCAACCGAGCACGGCTTTGACCACCCCTTGATTGACTAAGGCCTACTCTATTTCTTCTGCGAGATTCTTGACCACAGTAGAAGATCTGGTGGTTCTGATGTGAAAAGTCCCATTCCAGACAATTTACGTTTACCAATTCCCAGGATATCGATGTTTGACCACGTCCAGTTTACTTTGGTTCATAGTTCTAACATAAACCACTTCATTATATCTGGTGCTACTTGTACTCGCCCTCTGCTCTTCCTCAGTAATGTGATAGACACCTTCTGACCTGAGGGGCTCGTCTTCCGGTGCCATATTGTTATGTCTCTGGTTGTGCTTGTCCATAGAGTTTTCTTAGCAAAGTTACTGGAGTGGGTTGCCAGTTCCTTCTCCATTGGATTGCAATTTGTCTTTCCTCTCTGCTATATTTTTGCATACCTATAGTGAACTTGTATACTTTCAGACTATATTGAAGATGGAAGTAGCAGTGAATGTCTATTAGCACAGATTATTGTATTGCAGTATACATAGATACATTTTTGTTAATTGGACAAACTTTTATTTAGCTGAAAAAAACACTGTATGCTTTTTATCTTTAAAGGTGTACTAGCCAAGTAGGCAGGGAGCCAAATAATGTGGCCCGAGCAAAATTAAAAAAATGAACCAATTGTATTCAAGTTAATATTGTCCTTTTTGTCACTTTCGGAGGATTGTATGTAAATTACGGGTCGTGTGTCCTCCAGGCTGTGAGTGAACCCAGATGCGATGCTGGAACTTGTATAGGAGCCTCCTAGGGTGACAATATATATACAGTATATGCTCAGTGGAATTTTTTTGGCATTCATTTATTATTGATAATATATTTTATACTTTTATTATTCAGAAAAATAAATATATATTTTTAGAATATCCTTTTTTTTTTTTTTTTTTTTTTATAAGCAAAACTTTCATACAGTGGTCTTTTCTCAACCTTCTTCAATAATATGTTGTAAAATATGAATTAAACTATTGTTAAGGCAAACTCCTAGTCCTAGTGGTTATGGGAGGCTATTTCACCAGCTTCCTGTCACGGCGTGTCTCCGTCTCTGATACAAACGCGCTTGGGAAACAAACTGACATGACACAGAAATGTAGTCAAAATGCTTCGGTTTAATTCATTTTTCAGACCAGTTTATATAGCAAGAAGCCGCACCCACAATGTATGGCATTTAGTGTATGTGCAGCTAAACAAGTATTATAAAATACCTGGTATTTGACAAGAGATAAAGTGGCTACCTCGAGTTATAATCACAAGTCAACCTTCCTTTTATTTGTAGCAAACAAGATTATGATCTTTAGTTCTGCACACAACCTTCTGGTAAACAAATATATAGATATGCAAACATATGCTCAATAGAAGAGTAATGTCTGCCTAGTCCTACATAAAACTGCTCCGGGTAATCTGCATCTAGTAATTGCATACATTGGACCATATTCAATTCCAAGCCCGTAACTCAATTGCAGACAGCCGAATGTCTGCAAGTGTGTTGCAGGCTCCCCTTAGTCTCCCATTACGATGCTTTTCGATTGCTCAAGCCCGCAAGTTACGGGCCCAACGCCACAACCGATCAATTCAGCAAGCCCATAACTGCCCATTTCGAATTGGCTAATAGAAATGACTGTCATTATCGCAGCAGTAAAACATGGAGGTTACAGGTCAATAAATAAGGTTTGGGGGTCCGATGAGATCAGACTCGCAAAAATATTTTTGAAAATGAGTGCCAATACTGTTCTAGTCCATATGGATGGTCTGATATGTATTAACTTATTGATAACCAAGATCAATTTAACCCTGAAATAACACATAAATATAATTTCAATTTCCTGCTGATTTTTGCGGGCTTGAGACTGTTGTGCAATTAATTTTGATGTCTGTCATCGCTTTCCCCATTATTTACAATGCAATATTGATTTCTTATTTGCATTTACAATTTAACCTCTTATGGGTCCTCTCTAGCACTTGTAGGATTTTCTCCTTCATTTGCCATATATTGGTGTGAAAACATTTGCGGGCTTGGGGAAATTGAGCAATTTAATAGCGATTTTTAGCCTTGTGAAAGTGATAGATTAAAGGCTTCTGGAGGCTGCAAGTTACGGGTTTAACCATCGCATCAAGGCCGTAACTCGGAAGAAGATCGACAGCTGCAAAGACACAGATTGAATAGCAAATTAGCTTGCAACCTCACTTACTGGCTCCCGGATCTCCCCAAACTTCAATTGAATGTGGCCCATAGTTGGTGTGTACATAGACCACCAATAAAGCATTCTAAGTGTGATCACAAGTCTGGTGATGTGGCGGCTCTATAATGACCTGTGTGATAACATTCCTCATTATTTATCATGTGATTGCATAAAATATCATTTTTTTTGTGTTTTTTTTACAGGAAATTCCTGAAAATGCAGCAGACATCGCCCATCTGTCTTACCTTCACGGGCCGGGCATTGTGAGTGGAGTTGATCTAAGATACACAAAATCTAAAATGTGGGAATTTGTCAAGCACACTTGGAAAGTGAGTCTTATTTATAATGTCATCTAAAATATATTGTGCTGCTTTCTAAATCTCACGGTTTGCTCCTTTTCATTGGTTCTGTCTGATGTAAAACTAAAACACGAGAAGGCAAAATGTTCTCTTTGTTTTCTAAACATTAGAAGAGCACAGAGGGGTAAACATTTCCTTCAGGTTATAGGTTTGTTTGCATGAACAAACAAGGACCGTGATGTCTTATAAATCATAAGATGCTCCTCACATGGCTGAGAAAGGAGAACCCATGACTGAGCCAAAACAATCAAGCACTTTGCCAAGGATAGACTTCATATATAGACCTGGACTCTGCGGGTGCACCTGTTGCATCCCAGTATAAAGAGGTTTTTTTGGATGGAGGTACAGAGAAATTAGGAAATTGACACTCCTTAAAATGGTAAAATAATGAACGTAGGAAAATAATATTTTTTTTTTTATGGCGGCCCGACTTTCGCGCACTGGCGACATGTGCACCGTCATCTGCGCGCACAGACCACAACGCGCCTGGCATTGGCGCGCAGGACCAGCGCCAAGACACGAGCCTGGATCACAGGTGCTGGGAATTATAAAGAAGAACCTTCAGTAAAATATAAAAGGAGCCAAAGGAGTCATCTGCGGCTCCTCAGATTCCTGGGCTGGGGAGGGGGGTGCTCCTCATATTGCTGGGCTGGAGGTCCCACAAACCCCTCTGATCAGGTGAAGCAGCTCTAATTTTTACACAGGTTGACACAGACAAGAGAGGATAAAAAACACACAACACAATTGACAGACAAATATAAAGGATTCCAGATACACTGGTACACACAAGGACATACAGTGATGTACACACACACTGGGTGACACAAATATGCACTGGGGCACAATGATACACAATTGTGGGCACTGGGACTCCCTACATACAGGAGACAGAGCTGTACCTTCCCATACACAATCTGACAGACACAGACATATACATTAATACAGAGACAGGCACTGTGGCACCACAACTGGCCTAAAAATACACACAGGATAATGGCGCAGAAACAGAGTGTGGCAAAGAACCTCTTCCATACTCATTAACCCTTTTGTTGACCATGTGTGTATGGGAAGGTACAGCTCTGTCTCACTATATGGGATTGTGCCCATGTTGGTAGTCCTGCATGTAGGGACTCCCAGTGCCCACAATTGTGTATCATTGTGCCTCAGTGCATTGTTGTCTCCATATTTGTGTCGCCCAGGGTGTGTACATTACTGTATGCCCTTGTGTGCATCTGGAATCCCTTGCATCTGTGTGGGTGTCAGTGTGTCACTTTCCTTGTGCCAGTGTATCTGTAATCCTTTATATTTGTCTGTCACCTTGGGTTGTGTGTGTTTTTTTTTCTTTCTCTCTCTTGTTGTGTGTTGGGCGGGGGAGGAGGAGAAGAGCCTCGCATTGTGTGCCAAACAGCATTGTAAGGCTTCAAATTTGTATGCCGGCATGTCGCTAGTGATACATATATATATATATATATATATATTTTTTTAAATAGGCCTGATCAAGCAAAAAAATTATTCTTATTGAAAGATAGTGATTATATGATGCCAATTATTATCACATAGTTGTATGCTGGAACGTCAAGAGCGTCCCATGCGCAGCCTTCGTGAAGAAGAATGCACGTTGTCTGCCAGTATTTTCTGAGAACATGCTGCATTAATCTTGCCATCAATTTACACAAGATTCCCCGTGACTTTAGAGCTCCCCCCCCCCCAAACAAAAAGCCCACCTGTGAGCCACCACCATGCTTCACAATGGGGATGTATTTTTTTCACTATAGTTCTTGTTGACCCCTCTCCAAGAGTTTATAGCTGTGATCGTAAAGCTCTATTTTGGTCCCGTCTCTCCAAATTACAGTGTGCCAGAAGCTGTGAGACGTGTCAAGGTGTTGTCAGGCATATTGTAACCAGGCTTTTTTGTGGCATTGGTGCAGGGACAGACGCATGCGCACAACACGATCATGGGAGCATGCGCACTACGACCGTACGCTCGTTTCGCAACAAAGTGCTTCAATCGGGGTAAATTAAAACCCAGTAGCTGCATCAATTTATACTAAAATGCTCATTAAAAATAAAAAACAAGAGCGCGCACACCACTTCGTAGTGCAGATCAATAAAATCTTTAATATAAAACGCACTTAAACAACAAATGCACAGTCACATTTAATATCATCTAAAACAAGAGGTATTCCACAAGCCTATACAGGTGAAGATCACACCTTCCACATGTATGTATCCACATCCGACTTTATATAGATCCTTCCATTACATGATTTAGGATATTCAGGCTAAGTAAAAAAGTAATAAATAATAATAAACCCTATCACTAACAGGAGATCCGTACAATAACCTCAAATAAGAATGAGCTATAATATTTAATACTCCATAATAAGTATAAATCTAATATTCCACCAAATAAATAGTCAAATAAACCATCAAATTGTGATATTTACACACCTATATGGACGTATTTACGGGCTGAATTTAACATTACACTAGGTTCTCATTAACCCCATAAATAACTGGAGTGTTAAAAAAAAAAAAAAAAAAACGTGCGCACGCGCTAGATCTGTTCCACCCCCTGATCGTGCGCTGGCGTCAGTTTACATGTGCGTGACGTCACTGACAAGTGGCACGGTGCTCGGTTTGTGTCCCAAGCACAGCCTTGTTTGCAGCTTTGATTTAGGATCAGGCACTTCTTCTTCTTTCTGATATGACAAGTTTAAGGTAGGAAGTGTCTTATTACCGGTGGCTGTGGGGACTTCAGTCCACCCTTCCTCTGCAGTAAATATTATACTTAATTAGTCTGTAGTTTACTCTCTTAATTTTTTAAGGAGGAAATTTGTCTCTCCTCATATCCCCATCTTGGGAGTCCTAATTTACTATGCAGACGTCATATACAATATTTTTCCTTTTTGCTTCCATCCCTGCATGGTTATAGGTGCTTCTATGACATACAGCACAATTGCACATTTAGATGTTGAATATATTTAGTTGATCTGCATACAGGGCTGTGGTCTTTCCTTTACGCCCCCCATTGTTTTTAAGTGAGCCAAATTGGCACTTTTTATTCATCATTTCGCCTTTGTTTTACATATTCATTATTACAAGTTATATTTTAGGTTTGTTATTGGATCTGGATATCCGCTGTGAATTCATATGTCCATGACCAGGAACGAGTTGCTTTTATAGATAACCCATGTGGTCATGTATATGAGCTGATCCATATACTCATATTAGTGGTGGATGTTATCTACCCTATATAGATCCCATTAGCTGGAACTGGCTTACTCCTTAGTATATATTCATCTGTTCTCTTGATACTCATTTATTGCCTTTCTACACTATCCGTTGCTTCTTTTTTCTTTTCATAGAAGTGATTATCATTGCAATTGTGTGTTAGACTGGTTAGTTATCCACCGTACAAGATCCTTTCTGTGTCTTTTACTGCAGCAGAGCACACCTCACTATTTTATATGTGTGTGTGTATATATAGATAGAGATCTAGCTCTCATGTGTAATTTCATCTTTTTTTTTTTTTTTCACATCTGTGTAATTTTGGATCTTATGGTTTGTTTAAATATTCACATCCAACTTTGTGCATTAAATATTTTTCCCTGTTCTCTCTAGGTCCAGTGGCAGTCGGAGCCTGCTCCAAACAAGCACTGTTCTGATATGAACCTTGATCACGCCATGCTCCTCTTTGGAAAGCACTGTCCTATCCTCGATGTGCACGTTCTTGCCAGACAGGTACTCGAATTGCACTAGAATTTTACTGAAGGAAAGTTGTAACAAACAGTTTAATTTTTTCTCCTAAGGGACACAGGTTTTTGCCTCTTGCATTCCATACTTATATACCCACTACTGTACTTTGAACGTCTGGCTTCTCCAGGAGTGGCCTTGGCCTTTTCTACAATATAAATGTATTCAGTGAATTGAGAACGTAAATACTGTTCTATAGGGTGTCAGAATTCCATAATTGCAGGCCATAAACTTATCACAATTTAAAGGACCACTGGATGAGTGTTGTGTTTTTTCTTTCTTTGTTTTTAGGCATAAAATGTGTCAAAGAATCCATATTTAGTATGTGATTGGTAAAAAAACAAAATGCAGCTCTGATCCTGCACTACATTTTCCTTTTTCTCCTGAGCCACTCCGGGGGGGCTCTACGTAAGTTATGGGGGCGTGCATGACTGCACAGCGCAGCTTCTCATAGCCAGTAAGACGAGCGAGCACCCCCCCCCCCCTCTATAATGTACATATCATTTTCCTAGTGTACTCTGCATTCCTGATCAAGACATGGCCTTCTTTGCTGCAAATTGTCACATATAATAAAATAAATTGTGGTTTTGCTTTTATTTTATATTTTCTTAATATGCTCTATTCTCATTCTTTAGCATACTGCCTACCTACACAGTATTCCTTTAACACAAAAAGAGGTTCTTTAAGAATTTACACAGGTGTGGTCTGTCAACATGAATCTAATTAATGCACCCTTTAGATTGCAAGTTTACGAGTTTTCAATCTTGAGAGGTGCTTTAGGAAAGCTTTCTGATTGAAAGCTCAATAACCAGGTCTTCCATTATTTTCTGTGGGGAAATTGTTTATACTTGTTCCTAACCCTTGTATAGCGCTACGGAATATGTTGGTGCGTTACAAATAAAGGATAATAGTAATAATGCTCCTGAGTGCAAGTGGAGAACTGCAAATCCTGGCTGATGAATTGATATGTACACATAATCATACAAATTAACAACTGGTACCATATGGATTTATCTAATCTGTTTTTCCGCTGCTTAATTACATCTGTAGCATGAAAAACAATATAAGACTAACAGAAAGTTAATATCCTATAACAGGTTGGTCCGGGGATAGTTTTCTTGAACTTTAATCACTCCTTGTGGGGTAATGGCGTCATCCTTCACTGTGTAACGCCCATCGAGCCGCTGCTACAGAGAGTCTCTCACAGCATCTATTATCAGAAGAACACGCCCGCAATTATACCAAAATTCATCTTAAAGGCAGAGTGTATTCAGGTACGTAATGAGGGGATCAGTTGTGCTATGAAATTCTTATTTAATTCCACATTAGTTTCCATACTAATTTGCCTTGCTTTACGTATCTGACTGTAAATCGTATCTACTACTAAATGATGCCGTAATGGGGACGTTTCCTCAACTTAATATGAAATAAAATGTAGATGTGTAATATATAACGCAAATGACAACCTCCAGTTTGACACGCACATAGCGGATATTTAAATATTCAGATTTGAGCCACACCGCTTTTCTAAATATCAATCCAATTTAAACCCTAATGGTGAAATGGAAATAAAACTGATTTTCATTTTTTGTGATATCCCTGAAGTCGCCATATGTGATCTGCACCATCATATAGAGGCCGGAAAAGTTTACTTTCTAAAATTAAGAATGGATTTGGCATTTTTAGATATTACTGTATAGCCCTTTAAGGCCTCCCAGAAGAATACAATAATAATGTTGGAATCTGTGACCTATTTTAGTTTAGATATATAGATTTTTATACCCCATGTCAAGATGTCGTACGTTGGAGTAGTTTAAAAAAAAAAGCTGGGCTTTATACCCAGCTTAACAGACATCCAGCTATCGAAATATAGAAAAAGCCGCCATAGCTTGTATTCAAGAGAAGCATTGGATTAAAGATAAGGAGCCAGGTCTGTCAGATAAGACATTATAATATCATGATTAATGCTAGCTATAAATATAAATCCAGGAGCGTGTCTATGCTCTTCAATAAAAAAGAAAAGAAGCTTCTAGAGGAACATAAAGTATGTGATCCGGGAAGGAATATCTGTAAAATGTCTGAACTATGTCTTACACATTTGTGTGTGGCTATATCTATCTAATTCTAATCAAAACAGATTCTTGAATAAGATATTAAATAAAATGAATGAATAAAAAGGGATCTGTAGTTATTTGTGAAGATGTTAACATGTGTTTAGACCCCAATCTTCATGGAAAGTCATCCAAAAATTCACCTCCAGATAGAATGACAGGGAGGAAAACAAATGACTTTTGTAAAAGCTTGAGTAATGTTAACCTCTGATTCTTGGCGAGAGGAAAGCGACTGCACCGGACATGCACACCAATAGATCATTTCCTAGTGGAGATATATATTTATTCTTATTTTTCTACTGCAGTAAGAGTTATTGCTTTCACATGACAGCCTGAAATGCCAAGGTAACTTTTTTATTTTTTGAAGGGATACCTCTCCACTCATATATTTATAATCTTTAAGTGATTTTATACACCAGTCATTATA